>CM075003.1:13298088-13314989 GCA_037576675.1 Pangasius sanitwongsei
AAGGTGGGAAAATTTCTGAAATGATTTATCTTGGTCTCATTTTTTTTTACATCACAGAAGCCTGGCATTTTAACAGGAGTGTGTAGACTTTTTATATCCACTGTAAAACCACACGTTTGAATCACAAGTCAGGTGTCTTCTTATTGAAAATAAAATTCTGGTGAAATCATGTGTGTAAATAAGGTGTGTGAGCGTAGAATAATGTTTCACTTTTTAACTTAAGGTGCGAGTAGGAACACATACGTGCAATGAAAAACACACTGTTGTTTTTTCACAGAAGCAAACAAACCTGCCCCTCACTCCTATATGGAGTCAGCATATACGCTTTGCATCCCTTTTGCATAAAATGCAATTTCGCTCAACTTTGTTGCATCACTTGTCCCGCGCTATTGGTTGCTTTGTCACCTGGCACCAGAAAGTCAGTATGAGACTCCGCTTCATCACACCACTTCGGCGTTGATTGTTTTCCTATAACCGCACAACACAGAGGGTTTTATTTCTTATACACGAATCACATTTTACCTTGCCAGTCATGTTGATGTGTAGAAATCATTTCTTCTTAACTGTGTGCACTCTAAACGGCGAGTTTTAGTTAATCTTAAAGGATAAATCAGAAATCAGTGTGATTTTGTTTTCTGTGTGTCTCTGCTGTCCTCTCCAGCCCTTCATGTCCTTCATTGTTCCCCTTCGGTTCCTACATTAATAATAGAAGAGGCCTGCATTCTATGCAGCCATTTTTTCCCCCCTTTTTTTTTTCACGCTCAGTTTCACAAAAAAATGGAGCGGCAACAAGCGGCAGGTTCAGCAGCTGGCTCGGACGCCTTAAAGCCAACAATCCCCCACTCCAATACAATTTGCTTTCGGTGAATGCTATTGATCTTTTCTTCCCTCCTTTCAATTACAGCCGGTGAAGTCAAGCACACGAGTGTTTGTAGTCATTAGAGTGGCTCTTTGTTGTGTCACCGCTAGCAATTATGTCAGGCCGATGGGACTCTTTCCTGAAAACCTCCATGTGGAACCATTAGAATTACTTTGGAGAACCGGAGGCCCGGCTGTGTTCCTGCTTGGACGACTCCGCCACTGTGGAGCGTGCTACTTTGTAAAACAAAAAAGAGAGAGAGAGAGCGAGAGAGAGAGAGAGAGAGAGGAGCTTTCAAAACATTCTTCAGTTTGCACTAGATTTATTACCAGTAGGACCAAAATGCACAGATGCACACTAGAGACATGATCAAATATTATTTAACAGTATCACTGTGGACCCTGAAAGTTCACCTGAATTTACATTTTTATAAAAAGTACCCTTAACGACTGTCTCCGAGTTACAGTGAAAGGCTAGCTCTTAAAGTTTCCCTAGTAAAGAATTCCTTTATTAAAGGATCATAGCACAGATTACAGATCCGTTTGGAATAAAATCCACATTACGTCATGTTTGTTCACTCGGGCCATTAACGCGTAACTCACAGTCCAACACCAAAATTATCTGCAACCTTTAGAAGGATTAGTAAAAATGATTGCATGTCGTAAACAGTGGCCATTATTCATTAGAATCTGATCGTAAAAAATAAAAGCGCATACGCAAATTCCACAGACAGTTTCCTGATTCAGCAGTGTTGTGTTTGCTGTATCCGTATGATCGCACTCACATGTAGTCAGAGTGTATAATTTAGTGTGTGATATTTACACTAATTTTTGGACCCAGGTCGTTTTAATTGTAAAATAAATTCCACAGAAATTCCCTTCCTACAGATTCATTTTACAAGCATAATCCAGCTATTGAAATATTAAATGTTTACTTAAGTTTTTTTTTTTCATTCCTGAATTTTCCCCTCACAAAAAAAACATTAGCTCCAAGTTGGATTTTTTTTGAGGTTTGAATTAAACTGAATCGAATTCAAGATGCCAGTCAAACAGGCAAATAGAACTCAATACATACAATAATTTGATAATAGAGGATTGTGTTTCTACCACTGTAACAAAATAAAAATAAAAATCCCAGCCCCCATAGCTGTGCTCAAGAAACTTTGGAAGAAGTAATACCAATAAATAGAAATAGAAATAGAAATAAAATGATTTTTTTTTTTGGAAACTTGAAAAATGAGGACATGGATTTGAATCAGTTATACTTTGGGTCTCTTTTGAGGCTCTTAGGAGGATTGATGGCATTTTGAATTCTGATTGCAGGATATTCCACACAAAACTTGGTTGCTTCTGCCAGGAGGTTAAGCCTTGACCATAGATAGAGCTTTCAACAAGATGATCATCCAAACATTCTTCCAAATCAACACGTTTCACATCTCAGTGACTCTCTCAGTGTCTGGAACTGAACGCTACTGAAAAATTGCACTGTTTATTCAAACTATCTAAAACGTGCGATATTACAATGTAATATTAGACCACATGGTCTCTGCAAACCACACGAGTGATTTATATATTCAGTATACTTTTAAATATGAAAAATGATTTTGAATATGATAAAGTTTCATGACATTCCGTGTAACAAAACTGAGAAAAAGTTCATAACAGCATCCGTATCCGTGTCCACGCCGTCCAGCGCTTGTGTCCACAGCTCTGTTTGTTCATCCTCACCACAGAAATGACTTTCATATTGACTGAACAGATTTGAACACTGGCGTCCGAGCGAATTTGTTTTCTTTTTCTTTTTTTTCCCTCTTCGTTCAGGATTGTGGCAGCAGTTCAGGAAAACACCAAACAGCACTGGCTGTGGTTTTAATCCTCACTGTGATCTGCTCTCATAATAACATTTCATTATTAGTGTTTGAATGCATGTATTTATAAGGAATTTAAAAAAAAAAACATGCCAGATCTAATTTAATTTATTTTAGTTTTCAGTAGAATTGAGATCAACTCAACTATCACACACAAGTCATGATACCCAATACCAAGATATATACACTAGAATAGGATAAAATGTGACATTATTTTAAATTTGAGAGAATTTATCGTGTCTGGACCAAACATGAAGTGAGCCAGTTGATAGCGGGATTGACTTTATTCTTTAAAGAAAGTAGGTTTGATCCAGACTCTATCGCATTAATTAGCATTAACAAGAGTTAAACTTAGCATTAACAAACTGCTGTTAACACGTGTGTTAGACTAACTTGACATTTGTTGAAAGAAAATCCACCAGCGTTGCCTGGTTTCAATCCACAACTAGAAAGAAGTTCAAAAATGAACAAAAATTAAATGACAGTGTGTTCCTGAATTTTATGTCAGTTATTGTGGGCTTCATTTTACTCAGTGATGAGATGAACACTGGTTAATGCAGGTCAATCTGTCTTATTCAATTTTTTTTTTAAATTTATTATTAAGAAACATCAAGTAATACAAGTGCTAATGTTATTGTTACCGACAGAGTATTAATGCTTAAGTTCATGTGTTAAATAATATCAGTTTTAGGAACCATAATGTAACCCGTTATTATCCCTTAAAGAACCCCTAAAGAACCCTTCTTTCCACACCAAATATTCCTGGGATAGGCTTTGCATCCACCGCCACAATGACCAGGATAAAGCACTTAGTGATGTTGAATGAATGAATGAATGAATGAATAAATGAAATTGAAAACTGAAAATCGGTCGACTCGGACAGTCAAGTCGTTGAATCAGACACTCCAAAAGAGTCGAGTCAGTGAAGCGAATCTTGAGAAGACTGAATCTTGAAAAATGAGAAATAATGAAACAAAACACAGTTTATAAATAAATAAATAAATAAATAAAATAGTAAAAAGTCAGATGATAATAATGCATTAAATAATAGCAGCAACATAAAGAATTATATAAATTAATTATATAACTAAAAAAAAAATACAAAAGTGTAGAAATAGAATAAAAGTACAATAGTTAATGTAAAAGTAAGGCAAATAATAAAATCTAGTTAAGAGCTAAAGTGAAAAATACATATTTCTAGCTGTTTTTAATTAGATAGATGGAGCTTGATGAATGTTTGTGGTGCCTAAAAACAAAAGGCTGCTTTCATATGTAGAATATGGAGAAGACTAACACTAGATGATCTGACGGCACGATTTGGCAAGTTAGCAGTGGCGTAGCTATGGTTTGTTGTAATTTGAGACGAGTCTTTATGAGTAAACATGCCTATATGCTTTCAGGTTCCACATGAAGAAAGTGAAGAACTTTACTTGGAATGCAGTCCCCAAACTTTCAAACTGTAATGCCAATAACTCCCACGTCCAGCTCCCAAAATCTTCTGTCCTAAACTACAACTCCCTAGCCTAAGCTTACAGCCCCAAAACTCCTGAGCAGAGTCCCAAACTCTCAAACACAGGCACGAGCTAATAGTTTAGTAACATAACAGCAAAAAAAAAAAAAGAGTTGTGATTCAGTCTGAGGTGTGATCTGGAGAGTCAGGGATTTTTCTTAATAATGACATGAGCTCTGTGTGTGGGTGACAAAGTGAGCGAGTGCAACTCGAGTACTTCACTCTCCCATCTATCAAGCCGTGTTCTTTTAGTAATTACACGCCAAAATGAGTTAAAACCCTCGGCGCGAGCTACACGCCGGCGCAGGAGCTTTAATGACACGCCACTTTCACCTCCAGGAGTTCCACACGTCCTGTAGCAACTAATTACAACCTCTCATAAACCCCGCCATCTCCCCCATACACACACACACACAACCTCAACTCCTTTATTCGAACCAAACAAGTTTTCATGCAAGAACGACAGAAACATAGAAAGTGCGAGAACATTCATCCACCATTCAACTCTGACGATAATTAGCTTTAGCGCTAGTGAGACGCCACATTCACCACATGGTCCATGCTGTTTGTGTTGCGTTTGTTGAGTTTAAGAGTTTTGAAATGTCCTTGTTGGTAATAAAAAAAAAAAAATTCAAATGTTCAGTCTTTGGCTTTGGCTTCATTGTGGAGTAGAAATGATTATTCAGTGTTAAGAAAGGCTGCTTTGAAAATCAAAAAATCAGACCCTGAGGAAGCAAAAAACCTCAATAGACACAGTTTACCTCAGTAATATGATTTGTACATAAACACTTTCATTAACTAGAGGAATAAATCACAAACACACATCAAATGTGAATTATCATCCAAACCACGTAGCTGCTAAGTGAGGACAGGAACTAACTCCGTTCCACAACGTGAAATATAAACCAGATTAAAGTATGAATGGTGTGTCGTTCTTTAAAAAATAAAACATTGTTTTAATAACTGGTGAATTGCTGTGGAGCAAGAAGAATAAAACACTTTATTTTGTTTATATTCAGACATACCGCTATTTTAAGTTTTTTTTAAAAATAGTTCTATAGCTGAGAAGTAAACTGCAGCGCCCCCTTGAGGCCAGGTGCTTAGATTAGCTCTCTGCCCCTAACTACCCTGCTAGAACCACTCACTGAATTTGTAATGGTTTTAATGGTTATAATGGAAATTGTGTTGGTTTTAATGGAAACTGTAATGGTCCCTGTGGGTCTCTACTGGTAATCTGTTGCCTTTGACTGGTGGCATGTTTTGTCTAGTGGATACCATTAAGGACCAGTAATGGTAATGGTTAACAGCTGATGGTTTATAATGGTATTTGTGGTGGAAACCATTAGAATTTCTGTGATGGTTTCTGTTGCTTTTTTTTTTTTTCCAGCAGGGTACTATCAGGAAAGATGGAAAACTTTGGCAGGCTGCTCACTGAAACTTGTTAGTGTGAATATAATATCACTTTTTGTTTCAGGTGAGCAAGTTATTTTGAAGTTGTTTTCTTTTAGATGAAATACAGTATTTTGATAAATCCCTGCTTTCCCCCAGGTTGTGCTTTATGCTAGCTATGGGGAAAACTAGCCGGCCTTTGGAGAACTTCACGGCTGTTTGTGTAAACTTTGCAAATGTGTTGTTAGTAAATACTCTCATTAATATTTCTATATTATATTTGTTGTAAGATATAATTTGAGATTAAAAGCATAACCATTATGCTTAACAATTGTAATGTTACTAGTGTGTAAACCTTTGCGTATTTTTTGGAGTAGCGTCAAGAGGGAGAACCCAATGAAACTGTGTGTGTGTGTGTGTGTGTGTGTGGTGCTGTTATAGAAAAATAATCAACGACCAGGTAGTGTGATGAAGTCGCATCACTGTTACCACTCCAAAGCTGATTATTTTCCTATAAATAAATGGAATTAATTGTTACTATAGAAACAATAACATATTAGTGTTAGGAATGATAATATATTCTTGTGAGGTTCGTGTAAATTTCAACAAATTGGGATCCAACTCTTGTTGAAGCTTTAAAACAAAAACAAAAAAGGGTTAAGTTTGTGAAAGTCTCTAAGACACAACAACAACAACAACAACAACAACAACAATAATAATAATAATAATAATGATATCCATTTAAAAGTTACTGCTGCTTCTCAGTGTGTATTTTGGGTGAACTGAGTAAGCTACTCTGTTCTTCGAACCCAGGACACCGCCTAATTTCATGGTTAGTGATCCTAGACACTGTAGATTAATTTTCAGTTTAAACTGTTTTGGGCTTAAACAGTCATCTATTAAACACTGCTAGCTGATACCGACTATTTCTTTATGTAGAAGTACAGAACAAACCGCACACAGTACAATTCAAAATAAAAACGAGCACCAAGTATAATACTCCTAAAAGCCAACGGATTTAAAAAATTATTCTTTTAAAAGTGCTTATAATTTTGTTACTAGTTTTATAACAGACACAGAGCCCGCACCAGAAGCCTGCACTTCTTCTTTACTAAATCAACAGTGACCTCTTTCTTTAAACGTAGGAACAGCAGTAGTGACTCATCTCAATGAGTCAAATCATTTGACTCGGCTCACCACTAAAAGTCGACTCAAACGATTCACTCCCATGTTTGTTCTAAAATCAGACAGAGTTTGTGATATTTTGTGGCTGGTGAACGATGATTTAAAACATGGAAACATTTTTGATTAAATTAAACTAGCGGAATAGTGGAATTGTCTGTATCTATATCTACAAAAACAAAAAGGAAAAAAATTGAACATTTTCTATGGGAGTCGACTCATTCACAAAAGACACAGAAAGACTCACACTACTCTCTTTATAAAAGAAAGAGCAGCTCTGGCAAATCAAAATGTCATTTAAAAAAAAAAAAAAATCGCACACAGGACATTCTAGGAGCGCTCAAATAAATAAATAAATAAATAAATAAATAAATAAATAAATAAATAAGCATGTTGTCCTAATGTGATGTTGCACACTGCACTGCAACACGCAAGAATGATGCAACGTGACTAATATAGAGAAAATTCCACAACAACAAAATGCCAGCAAAACAGGATAAGAGTGATAAAAAGCTCAAGAAAAATGTTTGTACAGTTTATTTTTTACAGTTAAATAAAGATAAAATAAATTATTTGACCAGGAACAAAGTAAACACTTGATAAAAAAAAAATAGCATGTCCAAAACATCCCATATCACAAAACCTCTGAATATTTGTACTGTTAAAAAATTCATATACATGTTGAAATTACATGATCAACACATGATTTAAAAAAAAAAAAAAGTCAGTATATTTCCTACATGCATTCCATGAATTTTATTTTAAATTTGTCTAAATAAAGTAGCATAAAGTCCTGTTTATTATTATACAACTATGCAGTTTTCCTCAATATTAACTGATAACATTGTTTAATTATCAAATGTTAGCTAGCACAGTTACACAATTAATATTTTCATAACTGTTAGCTACAGCAAACTAATTTACCTTAGCCTAGCTAGCTGGTGAACTTTAGCTAGCTTCTATGAGCGCTTAAGTACACAATAAAAAGGTATTTATATGTATAATGCATTGTATTGCATTAGCTAAATGACGTAAGTTAAAAAATTGAATCGTGACATCACCAATTTATCTTCATGCAGCGCTTAGCATAAAATACTAGTTTTAATCCCACTACATATTTACCTTTAGTTTGTTAGTAAGCCTGGCTATTAATTTTAATTACACAATAAAATAGTCTACATAAAATTAGCTAGTTCATTAGCTAGCTACATGAGCAATATTTGACCATGTGACATTATGACTGGATTCACTTATTTGAGTTGATGTGCTGCTTAGCATCAAGAAACTGGCTTTAAAAAACTAACACAATAACATACTTTAGTGATATCAGCTAATAAACAAGAATAATGGCTAATAAAATGTTAGCTAGCTTCGCAGAGCTAAAAGTTGAAGATGAATGTTAAGATTAGAGTTATGTTAATTCAACCACTTCATCCTCTCTTGTTGTATTTTTATATTTTTTACAAACATCTAATCATATCAGGTTGTGTCGACATAAATGACAAAGTATTGACACTCCCACTTTGCTAAACTAGCCAGTTTGTTAGTTTTAATGGTGAAAATATTTCATGTTTACCTCACATTAGCTAGTTATGTAATGTTCGACAGGTAACGTTAACAAGCTAAATAAGGCAATTTGGCTAGCTCTGTTAATGTTGCTAATCTATTATACTGTTTAATAAAAACCTGTTTTTTTTATGCTAGTCATGTGTAGTTTATAGCACTAATTTGTTCCCCTCAGTCCTACATGCTATGCTACGCTAACACTACATTTTTTTATGTTACTTATTTTGCTAATCTATATAACATAAGGTTAAAAAAAAAAAGTTGTTAGCAGTCACAGAGGTGCCAAACTGTACAGTATTATTTCTGATTTTTGACCTCTTGCTTCATTGACTAAAACAAAAAACAGAGGAGCTGCTAATTATTAACGCGTCGCACTAACCTTTCACTTCGCTGTTTTCTTTTCTTATTGTTGCATCTGAAAAAAAAATTTGCCATCTTGTAGGGGTGTTTGATATGACAAAAATATCACATGACGATTTTCAAAGACATTTCTATGATACATGATATGTTTCCCAGTATGTAAGTTAAAGTTTGCTAACAAATTGCTAGCAAAACTGTTGTGTCGCTTTAAAAAAAAAAAAAACAGTCCAATGATGCTTTTGCTTAATGTCGAGAAAAATAAATCAATTTTTATTTATTTTATTTATTTTTGTATGTTTAAAAATAACATTTTTGCACAGGAAAAAAATGTAACACATAAAAACATAAAAATCTGTAAAAAAAAAAAAAAAAAAAAAAAAATCTAACATTTATTTTAGTTAGCAATTAGCTGCTAATTACAATACAAATTTAACAATTAGCTTCATCTAGTTTTAATTATTTAAAAACAAAAAATGTAACAAATTAAAAACAAAATCATGATATCTCAGAAGAGTGTATTGTGACTTAATTTATCATGATATGGATATGATATTGTCATATCGCCCAGCACTACCGTCTCGTCCACCAAGGTACACTCAGCTTTTCATACCTGCATTCTAAATTTCAGGAAGGCGGAATGAAGAAGTGTGTTCATGCTAGTTACCCAGAGGAGCGTCCGGCACCCCTCAGGCCGCCGAGTGTGACCGGTCCGGCCGAGTGAACGACTGAAGCCTCCTGATGGGACCTGAGCTACAAGCTACAAGCGAGCGTGTTGTAGAGCGCGGGCACCCTGGCATGACGGCTCGGCTCGGCCTGGCACGGAAACAGCAGGATGGAGCGGCTTCCTGTCAGCATTCATCATCTCGCTCCCTACTGAGGGGGAAAAAGTTTTTGGGGCTGTGAGAGAACGAGCTCCTGACAGCATGTCACGGACTCCAGTTACATGGCACCGCGATACGTGTTTATATTTGTTGCTGTTGTTGTTGGGTTTTTTTTCCGTCCTCCTGAAAAAATCAGGAGGTACGTCAGGAAACCGGTGTCGGGGATCTCGGACATGCGAGGAAAACAAAAGTGAGAGGAGAAAAGACAAAGCGAAGACAGCTGTGTTTTCAGCGTTTAAGACTCCAGATAAAAGCAGCGATGAGGAAAAGTGGGCGAAGGAAACCACTGCTGCGGATTCACAACATGTCATGTAACATTAGATAGCCCTGTCCGTAAAGTCTCTCACACACACACACACACACACACACACACTGTGCAACAATAAATAATTTGTGTCACTTTTTAAAGGAGTAGCTTGGTTAAGAAAAATATCAAAATCTAATTAAAATTTTTTAGTTCCAAGCTAACAGTAGTGCTATTTATTACATGGACGGGCAAACTACCATAACTCCTAGAATAGCAGGGCTACCGTAAATACACTAACAAACACACATATTGCATTTAGGTTATAAATAAAAATGATATGTATGTATGAAACAATATTTGATACACAATACTGAGCAGGCTACTTAAAAAAAATACTTAGCTAAAGCTAGCTAGCTATACTACAAGCTACATTTAGGTTTGATGACACTACATTTGCTAAATATAACTAAAAAAAAAATAAAAACAGCTGCCTGAAAAACAATGTGTTCTTGTAAACAATTCACTATTACTAGCAGTCACACTAGTGGTAACTTTTACCATTTAATTGTAGTTTTTACAATTTTTGACCTGATGATACGTTTCAGCTAAAACATCTGTCAGACTAAACACCAGTTTTCACTGACAGGGAAAGGACGCGGGACACGAACGACGCATTTGCGGTTACTTTGGCTTTGCGAAGTTTTTTTGTCTAAGTGAACTTTGACCTGTGAATTCATGAGGCTTGGTCTTATGAGCCAAAAGAAAACAAGATGGCGGGATTGTGGCCTCTTACCATATGTTCACTGACATATGCTAGCAGTTTTTGTGGTAAAATTCAGGGTTTTTTTTTTCTTGTTAGCGATGTTGTCACCTTGGCAGTCATTAACCTCCCCAAGTCACCGTTGTTTCTGAACAGTAGACAAAAATCAGCTAAGAAAAACGTGTATTAAAAAAAAGTTACAGCATTTATTGAGTGTGTTTACAAAGGAGATAAAAGTTACAAAGGTTAAGTTGTTAAGAAGTGAGGTTAGTGTTTGTACTCGAGTTACTTCCTTTGTATGAAATCGCACAAAATCCAACAACACTGCCCTCTCTCGTTTATTTATTTATTTATTTATTTTTACGAATGTCTCTTTATCATGTTGTTTACTTAATTTAAAAACTAGCGACACTCCCACTTTGCTACTGGAAAACATAGTTAGCTAAACTAGATACAAAGCTATACTACAGATGCTAATATAACCACAGGTAGCTTGACTAAACACTTGGTGTTAAAAATAAAACAGCGCATTTTGGTCAAAAATCCAATTTTTCTGCTTTATCTAAAAGATTTTCGCTGTATTGTGTTAGCGCCAAACTAACGGGCGTGTTAATTTACCACATGGAATAGCCAAACACCCTAATTCCTGGAGTAGCAAAGCCCCTGTAAAGACTCTAACAACTGCACATTTTAAAATTATGCCAAAAAGTGATAAATACTATTTATGTCTTAAAGAATACTTAGTACGCAACTTAAAAAAAAATAGTTAGTTATAGCTAGCTAGGTACTCTAAAAGCTGAAGTTGTTTGATGTCAGTTCTTGTGAAAAAGCTGCTCTCGTCATCTCAATTTCCTTACAGTGGTGTCCAAAAAATCCTATTTAGAGATCTAAACCTTTGGTATTCCTCTTATTCAGATTCCTGGACACTTACGAATGGGAAAAGGGGTGTTAAATGCTTGGAGGACAAAATTGTCAGTTCGCATCGCCACGTCTGATAAACCCGTTAATTCGGTGCGTGTCTGGGAGATTAGTGTTAAGAGACGACGAACTTTGAGAGATTCTGGAGAATTCCGATTCACAGTGTCAAAAAGTGCTCTGTTTGTGGATTTGCATCCTGATTATTGTCACTTTTGGAAAAATAATCTGGATCTGATCGTGAGGGGAAAGTCAGCTAGCATGGCCGTCTTTGTTAGCTCACTGTTCCCTGACTGGTTTTTATTGTTCCGTCTAGCTTTGTGCTCGAATAATAGGGCCAATTTTCTAAATTCCATCAGTGGGAACGTGTTGTGTAGCCTGGATTCACACACACACACACACACGCACACATTTCCACATGGCCCACGTCACCGTGTTAAGCTGTTTATGTTCCACATCCAGCATGTAAACACAGCATCCGCTTTTTAATTGCGCTGATGAATTAACACTCTCTGTACAGATTATCGCCAGATCGGCTTAAACTTTGCTCAGCAAGCGTGGCGGCATGCGATAACGCTCCGGCTGTGTGTTTGGCTGTGTGTGGACTGACTTCCTCAGCCTGGCACAGAGGAACAGAGGAACGGAGCCCGTTAAGGTCATGTGATCACAGCGATTTCAGTTTGATTCTGATGGAAGTAGGTTTGGGATAAAACGGTTCCCTCAGCTGGAAGAGAAAGATTCTGGAAGTGATTAAGATGAAGAGTAGATTAAGGCTAGATTTTTGTGGAAGTGGATTTGGGATTAAACTTGTTTCTTAAAGGAACAGATCGATTTTGGAAGTAGATTTTAATAAAAGTAAACTTTATTTCCTGATTAGATACATGAAAGACATTAGATAATAAACTTCTTCCTGGTGGAAGAGACAGATGATGAAAGTGGAGTTTTCAGGAATTGAAATTTGATGGAGTTAGATTTTGTAGGAAGTGAATTCCGATTAAGGGAATGGATGCTGACGAAGGTAAAACTTGCAGGAAGAGAATTCCAATTGAAGTAGATTTTACCTGAAGTGGAGTGTAATTGAAATAGATTTAGCAGGAAGTGAATTCTGATAAAAGGCAAATTTGCAGAAAGTAGTTTTAGTTTCAAAATAAAATTAGCAGGAAGTAGATTCTGAGAGAAGTAGAATTTGCAGGAAGTAGATTTGATTTGATTTTGCAGGAAATGGATATGAAAGGAGGTAAACTTTGCAGGAAGTGGAAGTGGATTTCAGTTAAGCTAAATTTGCAGGAAGGGACTCTGATAAAATTCAATTTTGACTGAAGTCAGTTTTTCCGGAAGTGGATTTGGATTTGCTTTGGGGAACCCAAATGCACAAAAAATGTACTTTTCAGAAAAGGTTGCATGTAAAACACTTTTAGAAAGTAGGACTGTTAACCATTCCAAAGAACTCTTAATTAATCTTTTTTCTCCACCGAAGTTTGCCGTGTGGGTGTGTGTGTGTGCATACTGCATTTTATATTTCTTTTCTGTTTTTCTTCTTTTTTGCAGTGTCTTATTTCCTCATAACTGAGATCTCACTAGGCCAGCTGAACCGATTTTGAGCCGTTCCTCCCCTCTCTTAACCCTTCACCGCCCAGCTGCGGCTCCTGACATTCAAATCCAGCCTCATTATGTCACGCCTAACAGCTGTTCCCTTCCTTTTGAATATCGCGATGGGGCAATTAAACGTCCGTCTCCTTCACTTCCTGTCACTTCCTAAACACTCAGCAGGGTTAATGAGAGCCTGCTCGGGCCATTTTCACTCCCTCCTCCTCCTCCTCAAGCCTTCAGCTTCATCGTCCTCGGATCTTCCGGGCCAGGACGCTCCGTATGCTTATGTCATGTTGTCGTATCCCTGAACGCATGGAGAAAGGCCATTACAATATTCATGAGAAGTCTCCTTATTCCTCCTTCTCTCTCACTCTCGTTACACTCGCAGCACGAATGCCAAAGGTCGCGACCTCCTGCTTGTCGGTTTTGGCAGGCCTTGGCTCGGAGAAAAGGGTATCTGCGCTATTAAAGGCCTCCGAGAAGAACAGAAGAGGAAAAGGGATGCTTTTGCGCTTGTTTAAATTTTTAAACAACCGATGTCCAAACCAATTAAAGACCAGCTGAGCGATCTGTGTTAAATATGCATCAGGGTTCTTAGGAACTTTCTTTTAATCAGTGGCATTCAACTAGCATATTCATGAAGTATTGTGAATTTTAATCAAAGTAGATTTAGCAGGAAGTAGATTTTACAGGAAATTAATTGTGTAGGAAATGGATTTTAATGGAAGTAGATTTTGCAAGAAGTGGATTATCATGAAAGTCAATTTTGCAGGAAGTAGATTTAACAGTATTTAGACTTTGCAGGAAATGAGTTGTACAGGAAATGGAGAAAGTTTTTTTAGGAAGTGGATTTTAGTGGAAGTAGATTTTCTGTAGGAAGTACATGTTAATGACAGTAGACTTGTCAGGAAGTGGGTTTTATTGGAAATAAATTGTGCAGGAAGTGGCTTTTTATTGAGTCAAATTTTCAGGAATGGTCTCTGATGAAAGTAGATTTTGATTGAAGATTTAGATTTTTCCAGAAGTGGGTTTCGATGGCTTTGTTTATTAGAATCTGGAAGCAACCTGTACTTTGTCTCTTGTGGCTATCAAGAATTAATAAAAGAGTTATGAGTGATAAATGTAACATTCATAACTTCCGAACAGCTGAAAAGCCCTGTGTGGAAACTGTTTTCACTTCTTGTGCTTTACACAATACAGAATGTGATGGTAATATAAAATTCACGCTAATTTTATACATAATTAATATTCTAATTTATTCAAATACTGGGAGGTGTTTGTGAGTCTTGCTAGCACCTGGCGAAGTTGCCGGTGTTTTCCGTGAGCGCTAGCAGTTAAAACAAGCTGCAGTTATTTTCACATTGATTTACTCCAATTAATCCATCATGGCTGAGGAGCGAGTTTTCACTCTCAACCTCACAAAAGCAGATTCACCTTCTCAAAGACTTCACGATTTGACACGTTGACATTTTTTTTTCCGCCTGTGATATCTCCGTGCTGGAGAAGCCTAAAGGTTGCTGTCTGTAAGAAAGGCGAGATTAGCCATGCTCCTCTTGTCAGGTGTGTATGACGAGCCGTGGCGTAGCTGTTGAACCGTGAGATGCTCTGGTGTGATGTGGAACTCTCTGCAGTGTTCTAGTGGAGATAAAGCTGCTGTATTTCAAGAACTCTCAGAGATAGACCAGGTTAGCCAGCTGAGATTGCTACGTGCTAGCGACTGATGCCTAGCATGCTGTCGGACAACGTCTTTGTTGTGTTGCTAATTTGCTTTGTTTAATTTGTTTTGGGTTTTTTTTTAAATAAACATGACAAATTGACATGGTCGTGGCCAACTGGAGACTTATAGCCGCTCACAATGTTTCATAAAAAAAAAGGAACTGCAAATTCTCTTTCCTCTCCATTAATAGAACATATATTTGAATTGGGTTTTATGGAACTTCATTGCGCTAGCTAATTAGCATGCTAGTTATTAGGGTGCATTAGTATTGGACGCCTGATTGCATTAGCACAAAAGAAAGCAAATGGCCTCTGAAAAAAAAAAAAAATCACGTAAATAAATAAATAAAATAATCCCAATTTTTTTTTTGCTGGGAATGGAATTACATCATATTGTTCGTGAAAGCCAGCAGAAAGTCGTCTCGGCATGGAGTATGCTGAGGCACACTTTTGACGTATCACTTTTTTTCTAAACAGTTGATTGGCGATTAAAAATCTAGAAGTCCAAAACAGCTCTAGGTAACATAATTTAAAATAAAATTAAAAAAAAAAAAAAACAACATACACAAATCCAGGAAGTAACAAATGATTGGTTTCCCCATGAGTTTCTCAAATCCAGAGTGAAACAAAACCATCAATTATTTTTGGAGAATCTTTATTTTTTCCTCAGACTGAGCTGAGATTCCTGAAGCATGTCCATGACTTTGACAATAAAAGTCAGATTTCGAAGAAAAAAAAATCCCCTCAGAGGGGAAAAAAAAAACACGACGAGGTGATGAAACCGAATGCAAATGGAGTAGGCGAGGTGAGGAAAAGGGAAAAGTAGACTCTCTCTGTCTCTCTCTCGCTGTCTTCGTTCAAAACTCGGCGAAAAAACCTGCAGCTCTTGTGACAAGCCGCTGTCACAGAGACAGGAGAGCGCCGGCAAATTAGACGGCCACGGATCCGGAGAGAGCGAGAGAGGGGGAAAAAGTTGGTGCTAATGCGAATAATTCTCACTTTTCAGACACAGCGACGGTACGGACCGAAGACAAACACCTGACAGACTGCTTGTCAGCGTGTTGGGTAACTAAAGGAGGATAAAATCAACTTGACAGCCACAAACCCTGAGTGCGTGCGCCCACCGTGGACAGACACGCAACATTTTACAGTAAGACAGTCCCGGGCTGAGTGACACCCTCCCTAACCTTCCAGGTTACACTAACACACATCAAGGCAACCAATCAAGAAAGAAAGAAAAAAACGGGGAGAAATTTCCGCTCGGCCGTTTTCGACTGACAACCACTTTAAAAAGACCTGTCAGTCCAACACGAGGCGCAACGTGACCTCCGGGGGCCTAGTCGCGGAAATTCCCCCCTCCAAAAAAAAAAAAATTAATGTAAATGTACACGGAGTCATTCTCCTGTGAAGCCTCGGCCCTTCCAAAAATGAAATATTCATTTGGGTAAGAGTTAATATCCGAGAAGTGGAAAGAGGTACATGCATGCCGGCTTGTGTTTTGAATTTTTTTTATCCTGAATATATTTAATCCTCACCTGATCTACTTAAAAAAAAATCAATGAATTATTCAAATAGTATTTTAAAAAGATCTGGTCTTTAATCGCAGAGAGAGAGAGAGAGAGGGTAATAGGTCAGGAGGGGACGTGCCAGGGCGTGACGGTGTGATTTTCGCGTGCTGGTTTTGGTTTATTATAAAAATGTCACGGTTCATGAAAGCAGCCGAAGCAGAGCGCTGATCTGGGACCTGTGTTTTAGATTTTTATAACTGGATGAATAAAAATAATGTTAAAAAATTGTCTCTTTGCTCCTCCAACTGAACTAATCAGTGAACGAATCTGAATGAATCATTTAAATGAACAGATTCAAATGACTTGTCACTCAAAAGAGTCAAAAATTTCTCGTGTTCCAGTTCACAGCGAAGAAGGCGTGGCCTTTGTGTCTGTCACAGTGAAGGAGGCGTGGCCTTTGTGCCTTAATCACAGTGAAGGAGGCGTGGCCTTTGTGCCTTAATCACAGTGAAGGAGGCGTGGCCTTTGTGCCTTAATCACAGTGAAGGAGG
>CM075003.1:13315220-13330940 GCA_037576675.1 Pangasius sanitwongsei
TGTCACAGTGAAGGAGGTGTGGCCTTTGTGCCTGTCACAGTGAAGGAGGTGTGGCCTTTGTGCCTGTCACAGTGAAGGAGGTGTGGCCTTTGTGCCTGTCACAGTGAAGGAGGTGTGGCCTTTGTGCCTGTCACAGTGAAGGAGGTGTGGCCTTTGTGCCTGTCACAGTGAAGGAGGTGTGGCCTTTGTGCCTGTCACAGTGAAGAAGACGTGGCCTTTGTGCTTGTCACAGTGAAGGAGGTGTGGCCTTTGTGCCTTAGATATAATGAAGGAGACATGGACTTCGTGCCTGTTACAATGAAGGAGGTGCTGCCTTTTTTCTTTAGTGTCAGTGAAGGAGGCATCTGTGGATAAGTGAAGGGGACGTGGCCACTGTACCTGTCCGTCACAGTGAAGGAGATGTCTCGCTGTGTTATTTAGCATTAGGTACTGCTTTTTATTACCTAGTGTAACAGTTTAGTAACATTATTGAAGTTAGCCCGCTACCTGTTTATCACTCACACAAACCCGAAGCAGATCTTGCCTAAATCCACAGGCTCCAGCATCCCGCCATTTCCAACTTCTCAGGATGAATAAAACAAGAAATGAATGAATTTTGGATGAAAGCATCACACAGCGAGTCGGCATGCTTCATTAAGAGCTTTATTGTTGATCACGGGAAACCTCATCGCTAAAACTCTTCAGAAAAATGCTAATTACTTGTAGGACAGTGACATGTTGGTGCTGCTAAACGAGCAGATTCTAAACCAATCAGCATTGCCGGCTGATGCTGAAATGAATAACATTAATATGCAGAACACTTGTCTGGCCTGATTAATGCTCGACGATGTTTCAATATGAAAGGTCATGCAAAATACAACAGGAAGCAAGACGGAGCCGGGAGTGTTTCAGGAGTGAGTCGGTTTTGAAGGTTCACAGGACCTCATACAATTACACCCAGAATAACGAGAATATTAACGAGAATAATTAAAAGTAGAAAAATTATGATGGTTAAATAAAACTGATAATATTCAAAAGTTCTATTTTCAATGGAGGAGGTGTGGCCTTTGTGTCTTAGTCACAATGAAGGAGACATTGCCTTTTTGTCAGTGACAGTTAAGGAGGTGTGGCCTTTGTGACTTAAACATATCGAAGGAGGTGTGGCCATTGTGCCTTAGTCACAATGGAGGAGGTGTGGCTTTTGTGTCTTAGTCACAAAGTAGGAGGCGTGGCCTTTGTGGCTTAGTCACAATGGAGGAGGCGTGGCCTTTGTGTCTTAATCATTGAAAGAGGTGTGGTCTTTGTTCCTTAATCATTGAAAGAGGCATGACCTTTGTGTCTTAATCATTGTGTATTATTAATCATTTGTGTATGTCTTGACTGGGTACGGTACTCCAAATTATTGGTCATCTTCTCCTTGGACACCGAACTTGGAAACTTCTTGAACTTGGAAACTGGTGGTCTTAGAAAAAGGGTTCTTTAAGTGTTTTTTAAGGTTTCCTTGGATAATTAAGGGTTCATAGCCTCCATCAGATTAACATATTTATCTGAAGTGAATTACAGATCAGACACAAAGTGGAATATGATTCATAGCAGCTTTGCACACAACTTAATTATCTGAAGAACCCTAGAAGAACCCTAATACTGTAACTAATATTAAAAATACAAGTTATTATCCAATAAACCCTTAAAGAACACCAAAGTATTGGTCCTTCTTTTCTTTTTAATACCTAGATCCTCTCAGGCGTTTAACAGTTAGCTAAACTGTCTTGGCATGTGGTTCTTTACAGGTTCTTTAGGGTTCCTTGGGTTCTTAGATTCCAAAAAAGGGTTCTACTTGGAATCCTGTCTAAAAGGGAAACACGCTGAAGTGAAGTGAAGTGAAGTGACTTGTGGCCAAGTATGGTGACCCATACTCGCTGTTGTAGTGTTAGATGTAGAATTCTTTAGGCTTCCAACCAATGTTCTAAATTTACAATTTTAATTTTAAAGTAAAAACAGAAACTTGGCATGAAATGTAGGAAAATTAACCCGAGCTCTTTTTATCGTTAGCTGGTTCTCCGTTCTTTTGAACACATTCAGAAGCACCTTCAACATCTTTCCACGTTGTTTTCTTCCAGATGCCTGTTTTGTTTTCCTGCGGAACAGCTTGCCATGAAAGATTTAGCAGACACCGAGCAGCTAATGCGTTTTCTCCGTCTCGGATAAAAGCGATGAAAAATTAACAATGGAAATAATTAACTCTGATCGGTATCGTCTTTAATCATTTATTCATGTGCATGCAGATGCATCCACAATCACGCTGTTGTATAAATTCTGTAAGACTTTGAACTTATGTTCCAGTGTGTAGTGATTACAGCGTGCTAAAACTTTTATCGTTTTTATTCAGAGAAGTTCTTCTGGTGTGTTTTATACATCTGTATGTGAAGATCAACAAACTCTACTAACAGCAAGTCACTTTGTATCTATTAACCCTGACTTTTCTCCACATTTTTTATGACTTTTATTCACTCAAACCTCCTCAAAGGAGAGAAAAGAAAGGAGGTGAAGATTAGCTGCTAGTTCTGCTAGCTAGTTCTCCAAACATTTTATCGCTAATCCTGATGCTAAATATTTATGAAAATACTGAGAATTCTGAGAAATGAAGGAAACCATTTATCACAGAAAGCGCACAAATTAGGAATGCGACTAACTAGCTAAAAAGCTTAGCTAGTGAGTGAATTAAATTAATATTTAGATTTTCTTACTTTAGCATAAAAATGATTTACTTTTCCTGGAAAATAAGCAACAAAAAATAAACACAAATTATTCTCTGGTACACTGTGAGGTAAAAAAAAAAAAAAAGAACAGGCTAGTTAACATTATACAAGTGCTACCATGCTAACAAAGTTATCAAATATGCTAACGGTAATGCTAAAAAACAGCTAGCTAGTTAGCTGTTAGCTAGCTGTCAACATTATGATAATTAAATAATGATAGCATTATAGTTAATATTGTACTATTGAATGAATGTTAGTAAGCTGGTTCTGCTGTATATTATTTAATTTTTAAAGTTATCATCAAAATGGTGGTTGGAAAGCCATTTTTCTAGAGCACTGAGGTAAAAAAAAAAAAAAACGTGCTGGATTGTTGAGCTCGGCAATGTCCGAGAATCAAAGCGTTTTCCGATAGAAGCAGATTCGTGCTGCAGTTTTGCGCTGATAACCTCCAGCACGGCCTCACTCGGGAACGAGCAGCATTCTCCAGCCTGGGCCCAATCTGATCCTTGTCAAATGATGAAAGAGGCTGTAAGAGGTCCTGACAGCGTGTGTGTGAGTGTGTGAGCGTGTGTGAGTGTGTGAGAGACTGAACGTGTGCTACAGAAGAGAAGCGACGTGATAAACGTTAGCCGTAGCATTGCCCTGCTTTCACTCCTGTCTGTCAGGGTCAGGGTCGATTTGTGTTTAAGCTGGGGGCTGTGTGTGTGTGTGTGTGTGTGTGTGAGACTGTCCTGAGGAGTGTGTGACTGACAGTGCCTACTGTATTTGAGCACACACACACTGCTTGGCCTCTATAAAATGGGGTCAGTCTCAGGTCTCACAGCGCACAAAATTTTACCTGTGGTAAAAAAAATATATATATATATTTTAAAAAAGTTACTTTAAGCTATAATTTTTCTGGACAGAAGAAGTCCTAACCAGAAAACGTTTCTGTTTATGATAAATTTAAATAAAAATTTCAACTTCTCTTTTTGTGCTATCAATGCTAACACAGTAATATTGTACATAAGGGCTAGTTAGCATCACTCAAGCAGTATCATGCTAACTGGTTTCCACTCACATTTGTTTACTGTTGTTAGCGTTAAATAACCGATCGTTGATGCTAAAATGATAGTAAGGACAAGCGAGACAAGTTCCTGTGAATGAGCTGTTGCTATAAAAATGATAATGTATTAGAAGGAGCATGTGAATATAAACCTGTGACGGTGAACTGTCAGGAAATTAATCAACACCTTCTGACCAATCAGAACTCAAATGACAAGTCATGTAGCGGTAGACATGTAGGACAAGTGTCTCTCTCTCTTGTACTCCATTTGTTTTGTACAAAGACATCCATGTTTTCGAATGCCACACTTTTCTACCTGTTTTTTTTTTCCTTAAATTGATGCATGATCCACACACACTTTTTAAAGATGGCGTCCCTGGTGGACGCGATGTCGCCGCCTCACTGAGCATCGCATTGCTGTTGAATAAAATATAATAAGGGAGGAAGATAATTACACTGACAGCGTCGGATGAAATGTATTTTCTCTGTCCTCTTCGTTTCAGTTTACTTTCCCCAGCGAGGAACAACGGCGTCCCAGCAGAGCCCAACACAAAGGCCCGTTACAAACACCGATTTATATTTCATACACACCGAAATGTTTGGCGCTGGCTACAAATGGAGGCCTGTTGAAGTATTTATGGTTTAGTTTAAATGGAAAACCATCAAAGTTTTTAGATGATTTAAAAAACATTTCATCATATTGATGAGTAGAGTTGGGAGATATGACAAAAATATCTTTTCATGATACTTTTACGACCTTTCTACGATACAAAATGTGTGTCACAACATATGGTTTGCTAAAAATTAATAATTTTATTTATTTATTCATTTATTTATTTATTTATTAGTAGTTTTATTTATTAGCACATTTTGGTGCCCTGTGTGAGGAAAAGCACCTGTGGCGCATATTTATGCTTATTACTGCAACTTGAAGGCTCTCAGCTCAAAAAAAAAAAAAAAGGCAGACGAACTCTCAGCCACCTTCTTCTACAAATGTTAGTAGCTTGTTTTCGTTATTGTAGCTTTCAAATGATTACTTATGTTAGCGATTTCTAACTTTATTTGACGTTCTGTATATGGTTTGTTCGACTCTAATAACTTTTAAGTGTTTAATGATTTTTTAAAAATCCACTAGCTAGCCTACGATCCTGCTTGTGTGATTAAGCTAACAAATTTATATGACATTTAATATCAGAAAGATATCGGTCCTGCCTGTTGTTGATAAATGCCAATGGTGATGTTTTACAACGCAAGTACGTAGTCATGACGCTGGAAATTGAGTCATCAGTGTCCCAGTGTTTAGTGATCCAGGGTCCTTACCAGCCCCCAACCTCGCGTACACGATATACTGTTTCACCACCTAGGGAGCTAGCTAGCTGCTTGAGACGCACCCACAGAGATGTTGGATATTGTCCCATTAAGACGTACGTTGTGTGTAGTATGTGATTTGGGGTGTGACTGTACCTGCTTAAGGTGTTGAGTCATGATGTAAAGTCAAGGAAGGCATGCTAATAACACACAGTAGTTGTACTAATGGTCACATGACTCAGTCCAACCAATAAAAATACATGGAGTAGAAAGTTTGAGGTGCTCACGTATAGTTTTGGGAACAAATGTTTCAACAAGACGTTGAACAACTCCACAAGGCCAGTTGAGGAGACATCACATGCTAAACCGGAGGCAATTACATTAGCATTGCAGCTTCTACGTTTGGGGTAAAGGGGGATGTTTTGTTTTTTTCTACAACTGAAATAACATCATCAAAGTTAGCTTTATTTTACAGATTGTACATTATTAATGAGGTGAACGAGGTTGTTCTTTTTTACTCCTGTCTGGCTGATTTATGCCGCTATGATGTTATGAAACATTAGATCCGTAAGGAGAAGCGTGCGAGGGACAGTGCCACGTTCACTTAAAGACGGATGTGTTGCTAATGGCCGTAGGAGCCGTAGCGGAAGTGGCACTGCTGAAAGGTTAATGCGTCTGAGAGGGAATATTATATGGCAGCGATGGCGATCTCTTCATAACACACTCATCACTGAGAGAGACTTAATCACTTTACACACCCGCTGTGACGGTCGACTTTAGTCTGGTTCGTTGAGCTTTAATCGTGTTTGCTGAGTTAATCGCCTGATAGCATGTTAATTGAGGGAACTGAAGCAGCCTGAGTGCACAGACGGACGGAAAGGCATTAAAAATGAAGCAAGCTCGCTTGAAAGAGGCAAGTTATAGACTGTTAGTGCAATAATGACGAATTTTTCATTTGGCCTGCTTTAAAAATAATAATAATAATAATAATAATAATATTACTATTACTACTACTAATAATAATATTACTACTACTATTACTACTACTACTAATAATTATGTTCTCATGTTGATTGTCATGCTAGCGAGAAACTGCAAACAAGCGTAAACTCCTCTGTCCTGAAGATGTCGGAAAACGTAAAATTACAGCTTTGCCTCCGACTGTTACAAAGCACTGACACTGGAGACTCCTTCCATAAATGTTATATAAACATCATAAAGAAAACCTCACCATATCAATGATTTTAAAAAAATCTGTTTACATTATTACTATAGAAACCATAACGTGGTAGAACGAGTGCATTAACATAAACATGTGATTTGAGGCTTCACTACTGTCAGAGCTGCTGTTAGGAAATTAATTAACACCTTCTGACCAATCAGAATCCGCACTGAATTAAACAGTGCTTTTTTTGGCGCTCTTAGACAAATACGCAACTGGAAGACGTTTTATTTATTGTCTCCAGGGATACGATTCAATGAAATGCAGATTTAGACTCAGTCAGTTGGAGGCTGTAATAACGGCTATCCATTAAACGGAGCTTGTAGCTAACGAGGTTCGCGCCTTTATGCAAAACACAGTTACAATCCGATAGTGAAATGGAAACAGATGTTTTTTTCCCCTCCATCTGCATTCTGTACAGTAATTAACTATGCACAGGTGAGAGGCGCTGATACAGACGCTCTTCCTGAACCAATCCAATAGCCAGGCGTGATAGCGATCTTCTCTTTCTTCCCGTTTTCACTCGCCCGTGTCCTGTGGTTATCAAATAATCAACAAAATTTGTCCAAGAAACCAGGAGGAAGACGTTAATTACACCTCGTCCCATGGCAGGTCATTAATAAACCCTAGTTATCTTCAGTCCAGAGATGAGGGAAGCCCCTTTTTTCTTCTTATCCTCCTCATCTTTTTAAAAAAAAAAAAAAAAATTTAAGAGGAAATTCCATGAAAATAATTCAAGATGATATCAGTGCAGTGTGAAGTGGTGATGATATTCACGGTACGTGTGTGTGTGTGTGTGTGTTCTACAAGGTCCTGCTTCAAGAACATTGATGGATCTTACCAACCTGCGAATGCAGATAAGGAGCTAAATGTTTATTTAAAGGGCCTTTAGGTTACATTTGCATTACGTATTGCTTCATACACATGCATCAATGCCAAAGCGGAGAAAAATGAACATCGGTACAGTGTATCATACACGGAACAACAACAACTTCGTTTCCTCGTTTCTGACCCTAAACAGAGATACATAGACTGTTCCTGTAGCGTGTCACCGCGCCAGACACAAAAACATCCAAAATACACCGAGTTTACGAGTAGTGTGCTGCACACACGCACACCTGGCGGGATTGTTGGGGATTAGTGCTAGCTTCGTGTTAGTGTTGTGATGTCATCGTTTTACTCCAATCAGGGTGCCTTGTTTTTACTAAACTAGAACCCTTATGCATTCTTCAGTCCCACTGACCAAAGAATCAGCGTAAAAGTGTTTTCCTATCAGAAAGATAATTGTTTGCAAGCAAGGCACTCAAAGAACCAACCAAAACCAACCAACCAAAGAACCCTTAAAGAACCTTTAAAAAACCCTTGAATAAGTAAAGACGCAAGCAATAGGGTGACATTTTGGATGAGTTCAAAAATCAAATCGAATCTAAATATTTGGATCTGACCAGAGTTCAAATAATCTCTAAGAATTAAATTATTTATTCTCTAACTTTTTAATTATTTAATTTATAAAATATTTAAATGTAACAAACTCAAAGAGGACAAAAAAGCTAGAGTTTGTTTATTCAGTTTGGTTAAACTCAAATTCAGCTTTTGAATTTCTCTAATAATTTTATAATTGAAACGCGAACGTTTTAATGATTTCATTTCAAATATATGAAATGTATTTGTTGAACATATTAAAACTTATTTAAAATGTAATAGAAACAGGACAAAACTCAAGGCTTGAGGGTTTTTTTTGTTTGTTTGTTTTATTTAGCTTGATTAAAGGTGTAGTCAGCAATTGTGCCAGAACTTAGCCCCTCCCTTCAGTGTTCCCTCCAAAGCCACGCCCCCAACCCCTCCCCCCAAAACCTCTATTTTAAACAAAACCACAAATCATCACACTTTTTGTTCATTAAACTGCATATAATTTATAAACAAGACACAGTTTTTCGTTTCTATTTTTAAAATCTCCTAAGGCAGTATAATAAAAATACTTCTTTTTCATACATTTAAATGAAAATCAATATTTAAGTGATAAAGCTTCACATTTTGAAACGATGCAGCACTACGTACTGTCAGCGGCTCTGATTTGTAATTTGTCGTCTGTCTAGAAACATAACAGCTATTGCTGAGCACACCACTTTCAGCAACAAATACGGAAATTCATGGTAAAGTCACGTAAGATATTTTGTTATAAATTTTAGTCTTAGTGAACGGTTTTCAGTTCAGTAGCTATTAAAATGTAAACCTGTTGCTTATTAGCATCCTACAGATTCACCACATATTCACGACGTAATTCATTAGCGTAGCTCATGTTTAACTAGCATGTTTCCTGTGTTTATATAAACCTTGGGAGATTTTGAAGTTACGTCCATCTGGTGTCTTTTATCTGGCTAGCTGTCTTTCTTTCAGCACAGGAAGCTATTGAGAGGAGAGAGAAGAGAGAGAGTCTCTATCTGTTCACTCAAAGGACATTCATTCTCGCGGCTCTCTGAAACTCCGGCGCTCTCGGCTTGGCTGGAAATCAAAGAGCCAGATACGGAGTATTCGCCTGGATATCAGGTATAAAAGCTATCGTTTGCTCAAAACGTCCTTTCATAAGCGTGACGCGAGGCTCTGAGGAGGAGCAGGTGTTCAGGGTTGAGTGGAGCTGCAACCTGAAGCCCTTCGTGATAAGCAGAACCAGGTGGTGTCCGTGACAGATGATTAGCTGCTGTTGCTAGCTTTGGTGATATGTCGGCCATGTTGGAAGGGAACAGATTCGGGTGTATGACAGTCTAAAGAGAGATGCAGCTCTAACGTGATAAAATCAGCTGTAACTCACGTTACATTCATCCGATTTGAACAAAACGCGCTTTGTCTCAGACGTCATCGATTTCTGCTCATAAATTCATGTACGTGCAGCTGTAGGGGATAAAAATAAAAGACAGAAACGTTCATCAACCAGGTTAAGAGCTGCCAGTCTACTGACGCTTATTAAATATGTTCGGAATAAAAGGCTCCGCTTCATGCTTTCCTGAACATGCTGTAAAATGTAACGTTACGGCACTGACACTGGAGACTCCTTCATTTAATATACGTTTAAATAAACGGTGCTGACGTCTAGAAAAAAAATGCTTGAAGTAAAACGACTTCTAGAAACAGGCTTAATAATCTTGTGTTTATTTTGGATCCGAGACGCTTTCGTTATATATTTATTTTATATTTGTGTTCCTAAACATTGTGAGTATGACGTTTTACAACGAATTAAAACAAACGAGTGAACCTGCGATGTGTCACAGTTAAACACCGAGCCTCGTTTAGTTCTGCTTGTATCAAAACAGCTACAGAAAATAGATCAGACTCTGAGATCAGACTGCTCACAGAAAAAAGACTGCTCTCTCTCTGTCTCTCTCATTTTCTGTCTCCATCTCTCTGTCTCTTTCTTTCTTTTCCTCTCTCTCTGTCTCTCTCTTTCTGCCAGTGAAGTTTTATTTAAAGCCAAGTCTCTGTCTGTCTCCCTCTCTCTCTTTCTCTCTTATTGCCTCCTTCTGTCTCTCTCTCTTGCTCTCTTTCTTTCTCTCTCTCTCTCACACACACACACACACACACACACACACACACTCTCTCTCTCCAGCTGAATGAACATCACTAGAGCTCCCCCAGCTGGATGTTGGTGGAACTGAACCTTCCTGAGAGTTGGGAAAAAAAAAAAGAACCCTAACAAATGTCCATAAGCGATTTTTCAGGTTTTTCAGTCTACGTGTATCTTACACGTATTTACATTGTGAATATTTTCTACATGTGGTATTATTATAACTTGTCCTAACAGTGGGAAACGCCCACAATGACATCATAGCCCTGGCTGATTGTTTACGCTGCTTACACCAAGCTCACGAAGTTTCTGCGCCCACGTGCCGGATTAAAATAAGCTAAAAATTACTTTTTAATTGTAAAAATAAAGAGTAAAAGCTAGACTAGCTAGTGTTACAGTCAGCAGCTGTCATTGGATCGTTAGTTATACACTTATTCACTCATCTTTGTTAGCTAAACATTAATTATCTAATATTGCTATAAACAGATGAATATAAACAGCTGAAAGGTCTCATTAGATATACTTTTTTAATTAAAGTATGAAATAAAATAAAGTAACAACTAAGTTAAAGTTGTGTTGAGGATCTTTTGTACAGTCGCTGTGCATTCACTACAGAGTTAGCATAGCATTGATAAGGTTCTAACAGCTAACACACGCTGACAGTGAGTTACTAGCCAGCTGGCGTTAGCATGTTTCGGCCATGTTGAACCTGTGTGTGTGTGTGTGTGTGTGACATTTTGCCCCGATGCTTTTCAGGCTGGAAAGACACTTGTTCGCACTTGAGCTCTGACTAACAGGAGCGTTTTTGTTCTTCTCGTCAGGAAGAAACCCGAGCTGATATAGTTTTTTCCTCCTCACTTTGATTCGACCGTCATCAGCGCAGATGCTCGGCCGAATTCTGTCCCACTTCAAGCGTCTCCACGTGCTGCTGTCCGTTTGTCACAGCGCTGAAAGACACGGCAGACTAGAGGACGGGGTGAAGGTCACTGTGTTAGTGTGTACGTTAGTGTGTTACACCGGTCTGGGGTTAGCATGTTGTAGCTGTGCTAACATGTGGTTTGGAGAATTCTTTTCACTAAATAGCTAATATCTATAAATAAAGAAGTAAAGTTGTAAATTAAATACAAATAAATAAGAAAATAATATGTAAATAAATAAAGAAAAAATACACATAAATAAATGTAAGAAAATTAAAAATAAGAAAACAAATGTTTACAAACAAACAAATAATCATTGTGATGTTAAAAAAAAGTATTTGATAAGCTGAGTAACTAAGAGTGTGGGTTTGTATTATCCTTATTTATTTATTTATTTATAAATTAGCTTGTTAATGTGTTGTTGTTTTTTTTAATTATTATTATTATTATTCACTGCACTTCCTGGAGTGAATTAGGGCATAAAGTCTCCTCTGCCATTTACTTATTTATTTATTTATTTAGAATTCACATTGTTGTGCTAGCTGAATTTCTTTGGCTACGTTGGACACTGATAACTATAACATTACTGTTAGTGAGTAAGAAAGAAAGATTTATTAGGAAATAAAATATATAATTATGCTCCGTAGTGGTCACAGTGTGTGTGCTAAAACACTATATGCTAGTTAGCTAATGTTGCAAACACAGATTAGCGTGAATCCTTCAACAGTTCGTGTCTGTGGAAAAAAGTCAACAAAATAATTGAATAAAGTGAAGAATATCGTAGCTGAAAGAAAATAAATCTGCTCCTGAGGTGGATTGTGACACCGAGGACACTTCAAATGCTACTTGTTTTATTTCCCATACTTTTTTTAATGCAGTCATAAATTTCTCCTAACAAATGCTAATTAAATACATATTTTATTCGTGCCATGACTAGCGTGTACATAAAGCTAACAGAGGCAATGGCTGTGTCTCATGCTAATCTTTGTGAGTAATAGCTTGTTGAGAAAAAAGTGGTTTTGTTCAGCATACACAGATATTGCGTCACAAAGCGTTTAATAGAAAGCTAGCTAAAAGTCTGCTAGCCAATGTGTTAATTGTTGATTAGAACATCTTGAAATTAGCACACTCTATGCTAGCTGTAGAAAACTTAGCCAACTTTTCGAGCTTTTTATGAATACCGCTCACAGTGCATTGTGGGTAATCTAGACACTACCTCAGTATAAAAAAAAAGGTCAGAAATCGCTATGAAATGAAGTGCTTTCTTGTTTTTTTTTCTCAAATGGTCATTAGCTAGCTAGCATTTGGGACACAGCCGTTACTCTGAGCACTAAACCAGATGAATGCTCGAGTGTGTGAGGTGAACTTAGAAGAACACGCTGCAGTTTTCGTCCCCGCTTGAGTCGGATAACCTTAAATTAAGAAATGAGGTAGAGGTCAGGAACACTGTGGCTCTTATCTCTATTCGCTCACAGGAGAAAATCAGCTCCCACTCAGCGAACACTCGGGTCTGTCGATACCGGATGAGTGTTTCCTCTCCCTCCACGTCCTCGCATTCCATACTCATGAACCAATGAGATAAAAAAAAAAATCTCAGCTTCAGTGTTGGGAATGAGGCCCACAATGCATTCTGGGATGTAGGAATGTCACGGGAGGAGTGCGGTGTAAATAAAATATTTGATATAAATGATGAGCGTCGCATTATCATTGTGTGTTCTGGCACTCTTTGATGACATCATCATGTCCCTCCATAACAGCAGTTACAGCTGTTTACATTTGCTCTCATTTCTATGAAGCATTTTTTGTACATTATAAACTTATTTTTGTAATACTTCAATATTAATTATTAATATAAATACTTTTACATAATTTATTTTTATATACACTAACAGCTAATCTTTTAATACTTTTATCCCAAATCCATTAATTACACAAAGCATACATACACAAACTGGTATTTTTAAATCTCTTCATACTCAATAATGTATTTTAGTCAAAATGTATAAACTAAAACAAAATGTATAAAGTATAAACATTTACTCAGATAACATAATTATTTGTGCTGAAAGATTCACAGTTTCCTGTTGGTTATTAACATTCTGTATATTTATTTACTTGCTTATTTGTTTATTTATATATTTTACTTTCTTCCTTCTTTCAGCTACTACCTTAGACGAGTAATTTTTTAAAAACATTTTTAGTGAGTAAAATTTTTTTTAATGCCTTAAAGCCATGTTTTCATTAATTTTTTTATACCATTATTTTTATTACTTTTATATTATTTACTTTTATATATTTTAAATTCATATTTTTGTTGTTTATTTTCTTAATACAATGTAAAGCCAAAACTGTTTAAATTCAAATATACACTTTTTTAAAATATTGTCAATAATAATCATAATTTGCCAAACTGTTAGCTACGTATCATATTTGTGAGTGTGATGTCACAAAACAAGCATCACATCTTTGGACCAATCACGTCTAAGATTAGAGAATGACAGCGTGGCATCCGGAAACTTTTAGCTGTGTGCTACGCTGGCGAGATTGCTAGTTTAGATAGCGTTAACAATAATTAACAAAAATAGGTGGTGGTTGTCATGGTAACAATATATTTTGGCTATTATATTATAACATTAAAAGTTCTGGGCTACTTTAGTAGACATTAGCGAAGTGGCTAGGTAAGTAAGCTACTGTTAGTGATGTCAGGTTGTTAGGGAAGGCAGGAGGAAGTGGGGGCGTTTCCTAATTTGCATATTCATGTATATTCGTATGAATGCATTTTTAATTAGGTAAATATTAAATATTAGATATTACTTGATATTTTTTATTTATTTTTAACATTTCTAGTTCACATTCTTTTTATTTTTATGCTAACATTTTTATTTTTATATTAACCTTATGCTAAAAATTGTATTTTTATACTCTTTCTTTTAATTTTTATGTTAAATGTATTTTCTGCCAGCATTCTTATTTTTACACTAGCTTGTTTTTTTTTTGTTGTTGTTGTTGTTTTTTTAAGAATGATTATGCTACATGAATGAGTTTTAATGTGGGGCGTTTCTATCACATTATGAATGCTAATCTAGACACTGAGAGCCCAATGATTATATTGTGGTTTTGCATCCTGTGATTATAAAATGCCGCATCATGGGAAGCTGCCTGTACTTCCTGTGTGTACTTCCTGTGTGTACTTCCTGTGTGTGTACACTTGCTCTAAACTCTTGCTCTGGTTTATTGATGTGGAAAAACATGTGGCTATATTGAGTTATAATATCATACATCCCCTCATACAACACCGTGGTCACACTCCTGTGCCTCCGCCTGATTGGACGCCATTTTGAGGGAGGAAAGCGTCGCTCGCCGAGTTTTCCGAGTGCGCCTCAGGTCGTGCCATTTGCATACGCCGAGGCTGCTGGGAAAAAATAGAGGGAGGAAAGACAGAAAAAAACGGGATTGTGTGGAAATTAAAGCGGAAGAAATGCAATTTAAAGACATGAAGTAAACAACGTGTTCTCGGCACCGATACAATTTCTCAGGCCATGTTCAATTTGGGAGCGTAGCCCGAGGGCCGGCGGCGGCTTTACACGCCGTTCTACACCGATGATTAGAATTGTAATTCAGCTGTAAAAATCAATCCCGATGACATTTGGTGAGAATGAGACGTGGCGGTTTATACACACACCGTTTCCCTACGGAGAGGAAAAGAGAGGAGTGTGGAAAAGACGAGTGGTTTACTGTGAGCACACCGTGGACGTGTTGACGTGTCCCAAACCACACACCCTGTTCACTATATAGGCCACATAAACACCATCATCTGTTCACTGTGGACGTGTCCGAAACCACATACCTTGTCCACTGTATAGGTCACATAAACACCATCATCTATCCACTGTGGACGTGTCCCAACCACATGTTTTATTCACTATATAGGTCACATAAACACCATCATCTTTCCACTGTAGATGTGTCCCAAACCACACACCCTTATCACTATATAGGCCACATAAACACCATCATCAGTCCACTGTGGACGTGTCAGAAACCACACGTTTTATTCACTATATAGGTCACATAAACACCATCATATGTCCACTGTGGATGTGTCCCAAACCACACATCCTGTTCACTATATAGGCCACATAAATACCATCATCTGTCCACTGTAGACGTGTCCCAAACCACACGTTTTATTCACTGTATAGGTCACATAAACACCATCATCTATCCACTGTGGACGTGTCCCAAACCACACACCCTAGTCTCTAGTATATAGGTCACATAAACACCATCATCTGTCCACTGTGGACGTGTCAGAAACCACACGTTTTATTCACTATATAGGTCACATAAACACCATCATATGTCCACTGTAGATGTGTCCCAAACCACACACTCAAGTCACTATATAGGCCATGTAAACACCATCAGCTGTCCACTGTAGATGTGTCCCAAACCACACACCCTTTTCACTATATAGGCCACGTAAACACCATCATCTGTCCACTGTGGACATGTCCCAAACCACACGTTTTATTCACTATATAGGTCACTTAAACACCATCATCTGTCCACTGTAGATGTGTCCCAAACCACACACCCTTTTCACTATATATGTCACATAAACACCATCATATGTCTACTGTGGACATGTTCCAAACCACACACCCTAGTCTCTAGTATATAGGTCACATAAAAACCATAATCTGTCCACTGTGGACGTGTCCCAAACCACATACCTTGTCACTATATAGGTCACATAAACACCATCATCTGTCCACTGTAGATGTGGCCCAAACCACACATCCTGTTCACTATACAGGCCACATAAACACCATCATCTGTCCACTGTAGACATGTCCCAAACCACACGTTTTATTCACTATATAGGTCACATAAACACCATCATCTGTCCACTGTGGACGTGTCCCAAA
>CM075003.1:13336420-13359215 GCA_037576675.1 Pangasius sanitwongsei
GTAGCTGGGTGGATGGAGAGATTGGTGGATAGATTTGAGGATGGGTAGCTGGGTGGATGGAGAGATTGGTGGATAGACTTGAGGATGGGTAGCTGGGTGGATGGAGAGATTGGTGGATAGACTTGAGGATGGGTGGATAAGTGGCTTTGAGGCTGGAGAGATCTGACGATGGAGAGATGGCTTTGAAGATGGAGAGCTGGGCAGATGGATGATTTAGCTTTGAGGATGGTTAGTGTGACAGTTTTCATCTTTCCTTCAATCTTTTCAGCTCTTTATTCTCCCCATCCTTCGTGCCACGTAAAGCCGTGTTTCATGTGGTGACGCAACGTAGCTTTTCATTCACGTCTCGCGCATTACAGCAAACACAAAAGATCGAGGGCAGAGACAAAGCGAGGGATCAGCTTTCTAGGAACCTTTAACATTTCCATCACGGGAAAGAAAGACGAGCTATTCATTAAAAAAAACAAAAAAAAAAACAAGACTTCTGAAGCTTCACAGGAAAGTGCAAATATTCGTCTGAACACGCAGTGACGAAGAGTTAACTGCGAACACTGGAGTCGGCTGTATGGGGTGCAGCGATATGACAAATATCACGTCTTGACTCGATACACAATGTATCACGATACATATAGGTAGGTTTGTTAACGAACTAAATAAATGAATTATTAAAAAAAAACTTTAATTTCTACAAAAATAAATTGATAAATTTGATATAAAAAAATTTCAAACTGCTTCCAATCAGAGTTTATCGTTGCTATTCTGCGACATCTCAGAAAAGTGTATCGTGATGGAATTTATCACGTCGTTGTATCGTCATGCTGTCCAGCGCTGCAGCTGAATTCTGATTGGTCGGAAGGTTGTTGATTAATTTTCTGGGAGTAGTACAGCTGCAAATCGCAGGTTGGTCCTAACACGTTAGCGTTTCTATAGCAACAGCTCATTCACACGGACTCGTACGCTTCTAAAAGACTGCTGATGTGGTGATGTTTTCTATAAAGAGATGTTTACGTAACATTTATGGAAGGAGTCTCCAGTGTCAGCAAACAAGCTGTGTTTTTCTTATCTTCTTATTAACTTGAAAAGGCTGGTGAGGGATAGCTGATTTTAGCTGCGATAACAAGAAATGAAAACGTTAAGCGTAACTATAAACGGATAAAAACGCAACACTGCTGTTTTGTTGGGAATTTATTAGCAAACCCAGGCTGTATATTGTTTATAAGCCAACCCCTATTGGATAGCCGGTGATGCGCTGTGATATTGATCGTACAGCATTATACAGCACCGTCTGTAGCTTCAGGAGCAGTTTTTGTCCGTTTAGTGTCGCCTGATAGACAGAATCACTTTCACGAAAAGGTGATTCTGCTCACCGGAAATGGAGAAATGTGAAAATCACCATTGTAGTTATATTGTGCGTTTAATATGGATTTATGTCGGAAACCTGCCTCTGTCTGCTCTGGAGCTGGGATTAGCTCTTAACAGACGGCTGTCAGTAAGCTAGCGGCGTTATCTCCCAGATAAACATTGACTCAAGATAACAGCATGCTTTTAATGGTGCTTTAGTGATAAGTGTCTTAAATAAACACGTGGCTGCGTTTAATAAAGAGACGGCCGTTTAGATTGGACTGCACTTTATCTTCCTGTGTTCATTTTCTTTTCCTTGATTTTTATTAAATGCTAAAAAGTTTTTTTTTTTTTTTTTTTGACCATTTTTTTTGTTCTTTCTTTTTTTCTTTCATCCTCTCCTTTTTTTTTAACAAATAATTATTATAGTATGTATTATTTTCTTTTCCTTGCTTTTCCTTTTTTGCTTCCTTCTTGTTCATCTTCTTTTACTTTTCTTCCTTTTTTTAATTTAATTATTCATTATTTAATTATTTTTTTTGCCATGGTTTTCTTTTTTTGACTGTTCTCTTTCTGTTCCCCTCTTTTTGTTTCAATCTTATAATATATTTTATCTTCTTTTCTCTGCTTTTCTTTTTTTGTTTCCTTTTCTGTTTCTTTTGTTTTACGTACTGTATTTGCATCTTTTCCATGTGTGTGTTTCTTTTTTCTTGTACGTTTCTCTCTTTTTGTGTTCCATTAAATTAGTTTTATAATCTATTCTGTATCTACTTTTTTCTCTTTTCTTTTTTTTTCTTTTCTTTCATCATTATTGTGTGAAGGGGGGGGGAATGTTTGCTCCTTATTTGCATATGCTAGCTATTGGTTTAATATTTTGAGAAAAATCAGCTGAGTAATAATTTAACAAAACACTTAAGCACTTTCAGTCTGAAATGTTTCCTCAATTTTTTATTTTTATTTTATTTTTTTAAAGCAAATCTATATATTGTGGTGATATTTCATAGAAATGTCTTCGAGAGTCATCATATTTTTGTCGTTTTAAGACCTTCAGTATTCGCTTATTCACGCTTCAGCAGTAAGAATGCCGAAGACCCGCTTACTTCCTCAGCACAGTGCAGTTTGGCAGTCATGTCACATGACCCACCACAGACTTTTTGCCGGAGCCTTAAAGGTTTTGAAGCTTGTGGCCTTGGGTTCATAAAAGGATATCTGATGCTCTGTGGCCTGGGGGCGGAGCCTCAGTGTCAGGAGACAGCCAATAATAGTCTCTCTGTCCATTTGTGATGCGTTCGGGGAGATTCTGAGATGTTTTGATGTGATTTAGGGACTTGGGGACTTGGGGACTTGGCTGTCTTGGGTGACAAATCAACAGATTTTAAAGAATGTTCCCGACTGACCATCTCAGATTTTCTTCATACTCTTTGGAAATAACATCATTATTCACAATAAATAGTGTGCCCAAAAAAAAAAAAGCTTTAAAAAGGGGGCGTGGCCCTAATTTACTGTAAAAACAAGTGCCACAGAGAAAGATCCGTAACATTCATGCTCGATAAATGAAATTTTCAGGGATTGTTGTCTAGTGTAAGATGTCTATAACTTATAAAACAGAAGGTCCAGAGTTGCCATATTTATGACCTGCTCAGGGGGGAAAAAATAAATAAATAAAAATTTTCTAAAAATGTACTTGCATTTTTGGTTTTAGTCGCATGAATATGAAGTTGGTACTTTGAACCAAATTGTATTAATTAAGTTATGTACATATATATTATAATATATATATGTGTGTGTGTGTGTATATGTATTGCAGTTTAAGGTGACTTAATGATCTGCACACATTCATTACATGTCCAACTGATTATGAATATTGATGTGATGTAATAACGTGTGTGTGTGTGTGTGTGTGTACAGCTGGGCGTGATGACGTTGACCCTGTTCCCTGTGCGCCTCTTCTTTGCTGCGTTCATGATGCTGTTGGCGTGGCCCTTCGCCTTCATCGCCACCGTAGGACGCAGTGAGACCAGCGTAGAGCATCAGTGCTTCTGGAGGAGGTGAACACATGCGCACATAAACACTTTTGTACACGTCCACGTTGATTTCTACACCCATACGATGACCTCATAACTTAAACATCCATGATAATGACATCATACTCATTAAACGTCAACATCTAGGACCTTTTTTTCTTTTTGTCACTTTGTCTCGATTATTCTCTGCAATTGTCTGCTGCTGCTTTCACACTAGTTTTCTCCTTTTCCCCTCCTTTTTCTGTTCTTTATTTACTTTTTCTAATCTTTTTTTCATTTCCACCTTGTATTGCTTTTTGGTTTCTTTTCCCTTTTTCTGTTTTTCTTCCATCTTTATTCTGTGGATATCTGTTGCTGTGGTCTATTTATTTATTTATTTATTTATTTATTTATTTTCCAGCCGTTTTTCGGTTTTTGCTTTTACTTTTACCTTCCCCTTTTTTTTCCCCATCGTCATTCTCTCTACTGCTCCTGTCACACTAGCTTTCCTTCTTTCCTTTTTTCCTTTTGTTTCTTTTCGTTGTCTTTGCTCTTTTACCAGTTCCATTTTTTTCCGCAAACACCTGGAGAGCAGGCGAGGGAACTGAACGAACGTGAACATCCAGAGTAGTTTGCATAAATGAAGTTAAAATTGTAGCCTAGAGCTGGACTTCATAACTTTCTGACTTCCTGCGTATGTGTCAATAGTGCTTTAGAAGTGTGTGTGGTTCTTTGTTAAAGATGTAGATCTGCTGAACTTGCACTGAATTTGCATTTTGCATGTGTGCACACACACACACACACACACGCACACAGCATGCTCATTAGCGTTAGAGTCCCTCACACATCTAAAATAAGAATGCTCATCTCCATCCATGTTGTCTAGACTCCATGCAGGTCACATGACACACACACACTCATGTGACAGTTTTTTTGTCCTCCTCAGGTTGGTGGATGTCGCCCTGCGCCTCATCATGCGGGCCATGTGGTTCGCAGGCGGCTTCCACTGGATCAGGGTCAAAGGTCGCCGTGCGCTGCCCGCCCAGGCGCCCATCCTCACCCTCGCCCCGCACTCGTCCTATTTCGACGCCATGCCTGTTACCATGACGATGGCCTCCATAGTCATGAAGGCTGAGAGCAAGGACATACCGCTGTGGGGGAGTGAGTACACACACACACACACACACACACACACACACACACACACAGATGTTGTAGTAAGAAGTATGCGAGACTCCTCACTTCTATATAACCTGATGTCGATATGACCTCACCTTGTGATGTCACTAAATGCTTGAACCAATCACATCTGATATGCAAATTAGAGGATGACAGAGTGTTGGATGGAGAGTTTTAGCCATAGAATCTGCGAACTTGGCTAATGTTACTCATGATTAGGTGGTTGTCATGGTTACGCTATATATGTGTTTCAGCAGCTTTGGTTGCTGATATAAATAAATCAGTGAGAACATCTCTAATTTGCATATTCGTGTATGTTCATATTATTGCATTTTAATGAGGATGATGGCGTAGAGATGGTGCTCTGGTGTTTTTAGTCAGTTTTTGAGTCTCAAAAGGTGTGTATGATGTAAGTGTGTGTGGTGTAATTTTTTTTTTCTTTTTCTCATTTTTGTTGTCTCCTTCAGCTCTAATTAAATACATCCGGCCAGTGTTCGTGTCAAGGTCGGATCAGGACTCGCGCCGCAAAACCGTAGAGGAGATCAAACGCAGGGCTCAGTCCGGAGGGGTGTGGCCTCAGGTAGAGTGACACCCAGTCTTTCACCCAGCCCACTTAAAGCATTAAATCTTCTTTTGCACGCAGGCAGGCTTTGTTAAATGTGATGGAATACGAATTTTAAAAAAAAGTAAATTGGTGTTTAATCTTCATTTTTGATTTTCTGATGGTCTTTCACAGATAATGATCTTTCCTGAGGGGACGTGCACCAACAGGTCCTGTCTGATCACTTTTAAACCAGGTGTGTGTGTGTGTGTGTGTGTGTGTGTGTGTGTGTGTGTGTGTGTGTGTTCATGTGCGTGCGTGCGTGTTTGCACTTCAGCTCATATACAGCATGTGCACACTTCCTTCCTCCTTTAACTGTAGGCTCTCTATTGATTTTCAAAACGTGCCACAAACACTGTTCACATAATGAAGATCAGCTTTTTTTTTTTTTTTTTTTTTTTTTTTAAAGCAAGTGTCTGGAAAATAATGTACAATAATACAATGTACAATAGTGTATATTAAGCTTAGTTTGGTGCTAACATATAAATACTGAGTGTTCGGCTAAAGTATAGTGACATGGCGAAAGAAGAGAAATAAAAACTACAAAAACAAGTGGTCGGGGATGCCTCTGCCACCAACAAGTCTAGTCCTTCTTTTTCTTACTAATTGGTATGCCAGAAACCCCCTACTGAGGAAGCTACTGAGGAAAAGCTGTCTGATATATGACCTTGCTGTGACCTTGACCCTGTTTGGATCGATTCCAAAATCAGGTCACTTCATCCGCTGGTTATGATCATAATTCCTTATAAATCCTACAAACATTCAACCACTCGTTCTTGAGATATTGTGCTAACGGGAATCTCAGAGGGGCGGATGTACGGACGGAGGGACAACCAGAAAACGTAATAATTAAAATTGCTGACATAATTAATTGCTTTTTATGATGTGAGTTGGTTTAATTATTAGTTGGATGCGTAACACATTGTAGAGAAGCATATTGCTTTAAAGGATGGAATAAAGACTATACAGTGTCAACAAAAAAAAATATTTAGCTTCGTAATGATGAGCTGTTGGAGTATGTGAACAAAACAAATAGCTGACTAGCTAATAGTTCTTTAACATCAGGTAATAGACGTCACTGTCTGTATATATTGTATGTCTGTATGTATAAAATATATATATATTTTTTGTTTGTTTGTTTGTTTGTTTTTCTTTTCTTCCACAGGTGCTTTTATTCCAGCAGTGCCTGTACAGCCGGTTGTTATTCGCTACCCCAATCAGCTGGTAAAAAAAAGTTTTTAAAGTTATCACTTCTGCTGAGAACTTTGTCTATTTTGTGACCCTTTGGGGTCCAAGCACTAAAATAAATAAAGACTAGAAATCGGACAGCTGGGGGAAAAAAAGAAAAAAAAATATTTTTAACTCTATACTTATGTACTATTTGCTCATTTTTTTTTTTTTTTTAAAATACAATTTTAACAATATACTGTACATACATACTGTGTTTCTTAATTGTACACTGTACACACTGTGTATTCTGCATGCCCTGTTAGTACACACTCTTGCTTTGTTAATGAGAATTATGGATGTTTATCTCTCCAGGACACGATCACTTGGACGTGGCAAGGCCCCGGAGCGTGAGTACTGGCGTTGTTTTATATATTAGCTGTTTAAAAATCGCTCCTGAACTCTACAGCGTGATGTTTAATTGTTGCACGTTAATTCCGATTATATAGATTTGGGTGTTTGGGTCAAATTTTGTTCTCACACTGCAAAAGTCACATCTTTTCATTTAAAATAAATATTTCTTACTGCGTCTATTTAACAGTGATTTAAGGGGGGCGTGGCTGTGTGTGAGATGTAACTGAGATCGTGGACGTCTGCACGTTGGGCTCTTGAACACTAATCATTCTGTTGTGGTGATTCTTTTTTTTTTTTTTTTTAATCTCAGGTTTACGATCCTGTGGCTCACCCTGTGCCAGCTCCATAATGATTTTGAGATTGAGGTGAGGATACATATATACACACGCACACACACACACACAGATGTTCTGATACTGTATAGTGTATGTGTGTTTTATCCGTTGATAACCTGTGAATACCGATCATGCTGTGGTGGTGGTGTTTCAGTTCCTCCCGATCTACACCCCCAGCGAGGAGGAGACGAGGAACCCACAGCTGTTTGCTCAGAATGTGCGCCGCATCATGGCCAAGTAAGACCTCCTGTGTGTGTGTGTGTGTGTGTGAGAGAGATATAAACAGTTCTACTAAACATAGTCACATGTGCAGGGCTCACATGGTTCTGTGTGTGTGTGTGTGTGTGTGTACTCAGAGTCTTGGAAGTATTTTTAGGTTCATTGACACTTTTTCTGACCTCAGTGTGTGAGAGGTGAAGTGTGTTTTGTGTAAAGGAAGTGTGCCTGACTGACTGTTCCTGTATGTGTCTGTGTAAAGCTTGCGAAACCCAATCTGGCAACCCATGTAGGAATGCAGCGCAGTGGAGCGTGTACTGGTGCAGCACGCTACAGTTAGAACCTTCAGAAAACACAAAGCAAACACGTACTCTAAGATCTGTAGATTTACTTAATAATGTAAGAAATGCAGACATGATACCAAGCCTTAACTAGAAACATGTTTGTTCCTGTTTTTAGTTAAGTTTTAACAGTTATTCCCTCACTAGACTCTCTCTTTTTCTCCTCTATCTTGAAGTGAATAAGTTACCAAGAAACCTCAGTGTGAACTCCTCTGTCCTCAAGATGTCAGAAAACTTAGTTTTGTTTTCGTGCAGCAGCATTTTTAACTATTCTCAATAGAGAAATTCAGTTTTTGTGGTAGATTCTAAGTATACTGGGGTGTAAATTTAATGTGTGTGTGTGTGTGTTTGTGTGTGTAAACACATCTGAGGGAAATATATTCCTTATGATTCCGTCTTATTTCCACGTTCTCCATATAAAAGCCCTAATGACTGCTAGCTAAAACGTTAGCTTCAGTGATTAGCTAGGTTATACTCTGTCTCCAGGATTCCCGGGTGCCTAGCAGCAGTGTTCTCACACTTGTGACAAATTTGTTTTTGATGTTTCATAATGTCCCTGAACCCGTAACCCATGAAAGTTAAGTTAGCAAGTGATGCTCAGTATATTGTCAGTCATACAGAGTGTTTTCTTATTTTGCCCACACATCTGAGGTAAATGTTGTCTCGTTTCCACTGTCACTGTAGCTTTATATTGACCGCTGCTGTGCTAAGATCAGATCTAACTATAGCTAAATTGTTAGCTTCAGTCATTAGCTAGTTGCCTAGCAACAGCGTCCTCACAGTCTAAGTGGCTGATGTTTTTATTGTCAGGACACATGACAGTTAGCAGGGCCGCATTAACGCTGTAAGGGGCCCCTGGGCTTTACCTCTTGTGGTGCCCTTCATCCACCAGAATTACAGCCTACATTCACACAATCTTAATAATCACAAAGTGCAAGTTATCACCTTTTATTTTGCTGGAATAAATGCCATAACAAAATATCGAAACCAGTAAGTCATCAAGATTCAAGTAAAATATACACAAATATCGTTGCATGAACTACGCACATAGTCCTACATATTTTGCACAGGCTATTTAGAACTGCTGTCTACATCGGCTCCCTCTTGCAAACAAATCAGCCTTTTGTTTTTTTTTAGAAATAAATGCAATAAACTTTCATATAAAAAAATTCACTGTTTCATTTATAATTTCATATAAGCAATATACAAAAATATAAATTAATCAGATCATGGGCACAGGCTATTTAGAACTACATTCTACATCGGCTCCGTGTTGCAAACAAATGGGCCTTTTGTTTTTCATAAAGGATCTAAACGTTCATGTATAAAAAAATCACTGTTTCATTTATAATTTCATATAAACAATATACAAAAATGTTACTGTCTGAACATGTTTCTTTTAATGCTGTAAGTTAATCAGATCATAGGGAGTACTTTACAAAGGTTTCCTTCGGCTTTTTCGGGATGAAAAATCCCTTATGACGTCAGAAAAGTTCAACTCCCTTAGTATGTCACTTTCGATCGTCGTGTGTCAGATGATTAAGTCTTTCTTGTGCCATTGTCGATCTCAGTCTGTTTTTTACCAATGACAACTTTGAAAAAGAACGTTCTCCAGTTGCATTTGTTACTGGTATAGTTAAAAAAAAAAAAAGCCTCAGGGCAATGTCCACATTTGGGAATATGGTGTGAATGTTTTCTTTTCGGATTAGCTGTAAACCCTGACTTGCTGGTTTAACGTCTGCATTCCTGATATATTCCCTTAAAATGTTCAAATTCATCAAATCTGTTGTCCAGTTCTTTGGACTTGGACTTTGTTTGAAACTATTTATGTTGACGAAATCAGGCAATATTGTTAAAGTCAGACAATGTAAGTCCCTTAATATTAACTTCTTGTTTAGTATTACAAATGCGACTGAAATGGTCGCATTGTAGAGTCCTGAAAGGCATACGCACCTTTTCTTTATTAATATAGCCTATAACAAGAGTACTTCATTTACAATACAGCAGTTTGTTAATATGCATGATATGCCTATTTAACTACATTTATGCAGAATCGTTCACATCAGCATCGCGATGGATCATAAACAGTGATTATATCCACAGCTCCAGTGTGTAGTGGCTAACTACTGCAAACTCAACTATTTTAAGATGAAAAACGAGTTAATTAGTTGACTAATTCTAGCCTACTGCATCTAGCTACTGCTAGCATATGACCTACCAGTAACTGGTGGTGATTGCCTTTCCCCTTCGCCATGATCTTCCTCTTCATCCTCTCCTGTGCCTGTGTTAAAATATGCCGTGAGCTTGGGAGTTTTTGTGTCACGTGTGAATTCGATACAGGCCAATCGATGGACGCGTTCAGAAACGTTAAGCAATAATGGATATTTTTATTGGATTTCAGACAGAACGTTAAATAAAGGTCACTGATGATTGCAGGGTTCAGTAAGTGAGAGATTTTGACTGACACTTCTTGCGCAGGAGCTGCATTCACGCACATTTTTTTTGGCTTACTTGTACGGTATGCTGTGTGTTTGAATTCCTCTGTGTGTGTGTGTGTGTGTGTGTGTGTGTGTGTGTGTGTGTGTGTGTGTGTGTGTGTGTTTGTAGGGCGCTGCAGGTTCCCGTGACTGATTACTCATTTGAGGATTGTCAGCTGGCCATGGCGGAGGGACAGCTCAGACTGCCAGTGGACACAAGTCTGCTCGAGTTCGCCCGACTCGTCCGGAGACTGGGGTGAGACACACACTCATTCTCACACTCTCTCTCCCTCCCTCTCTCTCTCTCTCTCTTTCTCACTCACTCACACACACACACACACACACACACACACACACACACACATCATCATCATCATCATTGACTCATGAGTCCAATTTGTTTAGAGAATTAACCACTTGGTGTTGTGGAAGTTCATATGACTGAGTGGTGTAATGAAGCAGAGTTACTTTACAACCCTGAAGTTTTATTTCCCAATAACAGCATGTCCTGAAGTGTTTTATTCCTCTTATACCCCCCCCCAATATCATTTTGCCACACAACATACATGTTTATCCGTGTACTGTTACAGTTTATGTTGTGGAAAATTCATGGAAGTTAGTTCCTTTTGTAAGCTTGCATTATAGCAGCTATAAACAGTCATTCCCACACCAGCTTCTTTTTTTCCCCTCTCAGAAAGAAAACAAAAAAACACAAACTTGTCGTTTTGTTCCTGAGAAATCGCAAAACGTAAACTCCTCTGTCCTGACGATGTCGGAAAACTTGGTTACAGTTTTACCTGTAACTCTTCCATAGCTGTTAAATAAACATTGTCTTACAGAAAACCTCACCGTACCAACGATAACGTATCAGAGCGAGTGCATTAATATAAACAGCAGATAGAGTAGAATGTAAAGGGTAGAATTTATGTAGTAAACTCTATTCTTATCTTACAGAAAAAAATCTAATAAGCTACTGTTAATTCATGCTTTTTAACTGTTTATTTAAAATTTTGGTACATAATGTTTTTAAAAAAAAAAAAAAAAAAAAAAGTGAAGATAAATGACTTGGCGTAAGTCTCCAAAACACCGCTCTACCTGGTACACTGATCCGTGTGTGTGTGTGTGTTTTCAGGCTGAAGCGGGAGAACAGTGAGATTGAGGATTACAGTCGGAGGGCGCGGGAGCTGCAGGGAATAAAGCAGAACGCAGAGCAGTTCGCTCACTTCCTGGCGCAGCCGCTGTCTGATGTGCTGCGGGACATGTTCGCCCTGTTCGACGAGGTGGGGACATTCATTATTCACCCTTTCCATCTGCAGTTAGTCATCGAGGTGTGATAATAGCGTTCATTTCAGCGACTTCTCAGCCGTCTGCTGGCACTGGACGAGCAGAAATCTAGTTCAGATCTGTTCAAGACAGCATGGCGTCGAGATGTATACACATCGATAAATGCTAATCTTTGTCTCGTTTTGTTTATATAAATAGAAAGTCCTATTTATTTTTTATTTTGCCAAACGTGCGATTTATTTTACTTACATAAAAAGCATACTATTTGCATTTGTATTATTCATTTAAATAAAACATGCTTTAAATTTCATTACATTAAACAAAAGTGCTATTTTTTTATTTACACAAATAAAACACTTTTTTTCTGTCTACAAATAAGCTTTTTCTAGTTTGCAAACATGCCGTTTTATTTTGTTTGTATACAAATAAAACAGTGTGTGTGTATATGTGTGTGTGTGTATATGTGTGTGTGTGTGTGTGTATGTGTGTGTGTGTGTGTGTGTGTATATATATATATATAATGCAAGTAAAAAATGTTGAACAAAAAAAGCTCCCAAAACATTTATGTAAACAAAAGCACTTTTTATTTTGTCTACAAATACATTTTTATTGTGTATACAAACATGCATGTGTGCTATTTTTTATTTATACAAATAACATGCAGTGTGTATCATACACACAGAAGTGCTGTTTATTTTTTAATGCAAATTAAAACACCGTTTTATTTATACGACTAAAAAGCAGTAATTGTTTTTAACACAAAAAGTGCTGCTTATACAAATGAAACATGTTTTATTTATACAGAGTTGTTTGTTATGAATTATATAATTTAAATGAACAAATCTTTCTAATCACTGATGATGTAGTGAGAAATAGTAGACTTTAGTAGACTTTCTGTCAGGCCTCCATCTTACTAACCTCTAAATAAAATGAATTTCATAACTGTGCATTTGGTAACGTTTTTGCCGTCCCCTCTTCAGCAGTTAAAACCTGTTTCATGGGATTTATTAAACAGACACGAGGGCCGTCCCCCACCCAGCTCTCAGAATAAGATCAAAGCGATGGGCAGTATTGTTTTCTGCTTTTGCCTCATTGCATATAAAAGGGAGTTTTCAAGCGTGTCCGTTTGTTTTCGGAGGCCGTTTTGAAAATAACCAAGCAGTGTATTTTGGTGCGTTGTTTGCACAGTGTAATTTTCCGTGTGTTTCATTGTTCATTTTTAACGTATTGTTTTTGTCGCGCAGCATGATGAGGGTTTGATGGACGTGCGCGAGTTTGTCATCGCCTTCTCCGTAGTGTGCAGGCCTGCCAAAACGCTGGAGACCATCAAGCTCGCCTTCACGGTGTGTTAGGTTTTCCTGCTACATTTTCTCAGCATGCAGTTGATAACAATAGTAGCATTGTGATTATGAAGAAATTGTATAGTCGACTGTATACACATTTTGGCCGGACAGGCCACGCCCACTAGAGACAAAATATAGTGACATCATTTCCCCTTGTTGGTTTCGGGCCCAGATGTTCGAGGCGGAGCAGGACGGAGGAGTAACGGAGGAAGAGCTGGAGTGTATCCTGCACACCGCTCTGGGAGTGACGGAGCTCCGGGTGTCGCGACTCTTCCGCGCCATCGACGTGGCAAACAGCGGAAAAGTGACGTTCGGTAAGAAAACAGGAAGCGTCACGGCTTCAGTTTCAGCCGTCTGTATTGTCTGTAATGTGAGATGTGTATTTTTAGATTTGGTTAGTGCCAAATCTAAGTGGGTGGAGCTAAAATGTCCTAATTGCGAGTTTACACAGATGCGTGCCAATTTGCTAGCTAGCGTGCTCATTAGCTAGTTTTATATAGTAATGAAATTGCATCAGCCATCAAATAGAAATGAAAGAAATGCTACAAAAAACTACGGGTATTTTGTAGCTGTGCTCCTCCTGGTATTACAGTCAAGTTTTAAGAAGGTACACATTCATAACTATTATAAAACCTTTGGGTGGAAATTAGCATTGTTGAAGCATCGATGAAGAAAGTCTTGGAGTCTTGAAGATTCTCAATATACATGCAGCTATAATATTTGAATTGATTGAATTCAATTCATGTTGTCATCTTTTTCTTTTCTTTTTTTTTTTTTTTTTTTTTTTACATAAATGAAGATCAGCAAACTTTTGGATTAATTACAGCATGTGTCTTGTTTTAGCCAGTGATAATTATATAAATAGAAAAATGCATAACTTACTAAATGTCGCACCATGTTTTTCTTTTAATTGCAGCACTCATTAGCATAACTGAGTTCAGTTATTGACTTAAAAATAAGTTTTTCATTTTGCCAAATTGTGCTCTATTACCCCTTATAACCAAACATACCTTTACAAATAAAGCTCTAAACAGTAGAACGGTTACTTAAAAGCATTTAGCTTTAGACTATAATATTTACAGACTTTTTTCTGGTAAAACTTTGACAGAGATGTTCAGGAGTTTTGCCGAGCAGCAGCCTGATTTCGCCGAGGAGTTTCTGTACGCCGAGAACACAGGCTTCTTCAGCAACTTCCTGTCGTCTGGCGTCGTCTCGAACGGCTTCTGCGTCGACTTTTCCCCCAGCGAGTGCCAGAAGAAGGTCGACTGAAGAATGTCGGGTCCTGGACAGAAAGACGAAAAAGAGCCAGTGCGTGAAAACACAACGTTTACTCATGACACTTACATTCTTTTATTACTAATTTTTCCTGATTCCTGTTTTTCTCCCCCTCAAAATCCCCCCCCCCCTTTTCACTTATCCAAACCTCTTCTGATGGAAGGATTACGATTCATTATGTCAGACAACCAGTGAAAAGGTTGAGGCGGGATTTGAGACAACTACAAGTTCTCTTAAGAATTAAAACGTGTTGAATGAATTTAGAAAAGATCCAGGAACAGAGAAATATCAAAAATTAAATATATTCATTTTTTAGCCAGTAGCTAAAATTTTGGTAGTAAACGCATTGTTGGTGTTAATAATCACAATTACGTATTGTTTAATTTTTTTGAGAACTTGTGTAGCTAGCATTTCAGCTAGCTCTTGCAAGCAACAAATCCAAATCCTTTCTGCCTTGAGAAGAGCTTTGGGTTTTTTTTTGTTTGTTTGTTTATTAAAGCTCTTCCATGAGCTTCTCTTTCCCTTTTTTTTTTTGGTTTTGACCTTTTTGTTTGTTTTTGTTTGTTTGGTTTTTTAAAGCAAAAGGGACCGCATTTCTGAGAGCCGAACGATGCTGATTTCCGATCACAATTTACTTGAAATCCAAGCACTTGTTTAGTTTTCACGTTTGAAATGCTGGAACTGAGAATAGAACAAAAAATTCTAGGTAGAAATGTCAAATCACACATTTTTAAAAAAAATATATATGGAACTGTAGATGCCTTTCTTTAGTGTGCATGAGTTTAATGCTTGCTGTCACAGTATTATCACAGACTGTTTTTTTTCCTCTCGGGTCTGAAAGCACCGGTGATTAAAATCTGATGATCAGATCTGAGGTGCAAAATGATCCGACTGGTCTGATTTCAAATGAGCCTGTCTGATTTTTATTGTTATTTCTAGATTAAATTTGTTTCTGAAGCTCAGGGTTTTGGTCCGAGGTTCAAATTTGTGGGCGTGTCCCTTGCACTTCGCCAAATGACGAATTTTTCACTATGAACTTGTGTGAATATTAGTTTCATATCACGATAATGTCTAATATTGTCACGATGTTGTACTAGAAACAGATTCTCATTGTCTCAGTTGAGTACAGAATAGTGGTAATATTAATAAGCGTCTAATCACATATCAGCACATACCTACTTAAGAACGATTGAAAATAACCTACAACCAATAATAACCAACAAATACGAAAAAAAGCTACCTAGCTAAATAGCTATTTTTACAAATTACTGGTGAAAAAGTGTAAAACTATAATATAGCGCCTCAAAGGTTCACTGTATTAAATTTCCCGATGTTCCGATAACTTTAGCCTCTTTTGTTTTTGTTTCAGCGATGTTCAATTTTCACCTGCCTTTTTTTAAATTTTTTTTTATTGTATGTTGTATATTAAAAAAAAAAAATAAACAGATGGCCAAATTGTAGTCGGTTAGCTAACTAATGCTAGCTAGCAAGATCCATGAATGCTAGCATCCACAACAACTATTTACGCTAAATTTAAATTGACATAGCATTGTGTTACCACGGGAACAACTTCTGACAATCTACAAACACAAATATGATCCGTTGTGAAAATATCTGATTTCTTCAATTTCTTATTAATGATCATACTATGCTTTAACTTAAATGTAGAAATTTAAGTTTTAATTGAAGGAAACTAAATAATTTGCCAGCGCAGTGATTTATTTAATATAATTATTTCATTATATAATTGTATATATTGTATATATGTATTCTACAATATAATTGTAGAATATTATCTAAATTTAGTAAATAAATAATTGTATACATTAGCTAGCCTTTTTTTCCAAGACTGTTTTGCTTACAATAGTTTTGGCTATGTAGAGACGCTGACAGCTACAAGACAAACATCTGCACAGGTTTCCTTTAATTCTCCTAGCTTTTTTTATATATATATATATATATATATAGGAGAGTTTATCACGATACGCAGCAGCATGCGCTGTACCGGTATCGTAGCCTTTAAATACAAGATCGTGATAATATCGTGAATCCATGATAAATTATCGTGATAGGAAAGTCAAATATTGGCACACGTCTTCACGTTGCAGTGTGTGAGTGGGACCGGAAACACGTGCACAAATCGTAATTTGTTTTTGTTGTAATGTCAGAGTCCAATATTCAACCTTTTTGTGGTAAACAAAAAAAAAAAAATTTTGTGGAGACCAAAAAACATTTCACATTAGGTGGTTTTTTTTTTTTTTTTTTTTTTTTTTTTTTTTTTTGGTTTTGTTCTTTTGTTTATTTATTTATTTTAACTTTGTGGAAAGCAGATTTAACCCAGAAATGCTGCGTGCCTCGGGAACAATATTCAAAATTTTTGATTTATGATTTGAAACACAGGGGCTACTAGCAAATTGAGCTAAAGCTAATGCTTAAACTCCATTTCAGAGCTAACTTTCCTTCAATCATGCTTTATTGTAGTAATAATAATAATAATAATAATAATTACAGTATCATCTCTGCAGTTCACGTAAAGATTCCTCCCCTCCCAATAAAAACACTAACTTGAAAACAGTTAATTAAGACGATAAATTGTCCATGATTATCTGAGTGTGAGTTTAGTTTTCATTTCTGTACACAGCTGCTACATTTTTGGTCATTTTACTGCTAATTTTGGTGCTTTACAAAAAAAAAAAAAATTAGAAAGTGATGAACAATGTGAATTTTAATCCTGAGCAGCATAACAGCCCAAAAACCACCACGTTCTCTCTCTGTCCATTTCTGCTGTTTTTTGCTTCTTCTTTTTACTTCACTTCCTTTTTTTTTTTTTTTTTTTTTTTTTTTTTTTGTTGTTTCGTTTTTTGGACCAGGAACTTCAAAGAAAATGTTATTTTTCTTATTATGTTTTATTTTATTTTTTATTTTGTTTTGTAGTTCTTCCTTTGTTTTATTTCCATCTTTAGTTTTTTTTTTTTTTGTGCGTGTTGGTTTTGACTTTCTCACAATGTGAAATTAAATGAGGGTTATTTTTTTTTTAATATATAGATATATATATATATAAAGTGCTGCATTATTGTAAAAGCTGTCCTATTGTCACTGTTGCTGTGTTTTTCTGAAGGGAACATTACAGATCTGTACGTTTTTATAGATTTGAACAATCATAATGTACATGTTTATTTTGCTATTGAAACAAAGTGGCTAAAACGATAGTATACCTTTTTGTCACTGAAAGTGACATTTCTTAGAGGTGTTTTTTTTTTTTGACCATATAAACCTTTTGTTTTATACAAATTTGCCATTGCGTGTGAAATAAAGTAGGAATGCGTGCTGATAATTGATCATACGATGTAGCGCAACGCTCAACTCCAACTTTTTTATAGACGACCGCGTCAGGGCGGCTTTTTTTTTTTATTTGAGTCCGTTATTTGGGACAAGTTTCAAAATGGCAGTCGGATCATTTATTTCAGGAAAAGACAGAACTCTCACTCAGACTGAGGAATTATTTATAAATGTACAGCAACTTCAGGGTTTTTTGTTTTTTTGTTTTTTTTTCCCAAACACGTTATTGTGATGTAACTCACAATCTAAATGGTTTTAATTATTATTATTACCTGGAAATTTTATGATGACTGATTCACGTCAAAGCTTAAATATCCGTTTGAAGGAGGAGGTTGCCTATGTAGGCAATATTTTTGAGCAGATTTTGCTTCACTGAGATAAAAGTTCCTCCTATTTTTAACTATATTCTGATTATATACATTTTATTATATATTTTTTAATTTTACTTCTAGGAACCACCCTGCTGGAGAGCAGGATTATGAGATTGCCTTTGTGGAAATGTCCCAGCATGAGGATCGCTATCTGCCTTATTACTTTTCTCCCTTTTTTTTTTTCCACGATAACGATATTGTGCAGGTGTGAATATTGCAATATCGTATAAATAATTATTGATAAACACCTGAAATTTGGAAGTTTATTTCTACTGCCATGGAGATGTGAGATCTGATTGTACCACTGATGGAAGTCATGATGTATTCCTTAATAATGCGGACAATGATTTATTATTATTATTATTATTATTATTATTATTATTATGATTATTCCTATTCCTACTACTACTACTACTACTACTATACACTTGTGGTTATTTTTAGCCAAATCGGGTACCACAAGCCTTGGTTTCTTTTTTCCCCAGTAATAAAGTGAATGTATAGACAATCCGTCACTCCAGACCGTCCTCGACGTGCTTTTTTTTTTTTTCCAAACGTATGACAGGACGGAAACTTAGCTTGCGGAAAACTGACGCTCATCATTGACACTTGTCATTCTTTTGTGCACTTTAGACCTTTTTATCTTTGTTTCTTTTTGTTCTCTTAATTTCTCTGACTGGAAAGAAGTGTGTGATGGTGTGTGTTGAAGGTTGCCAGTGTGAAGACCGTGGTAATCCCCCACTCCCCTTACAAGAGGATGTTTTGATTTTGAGTTGGCTACGTCCCATACCGTATCTTTACCTTATTTTATTTAATACTCCATTTTATAGAGTGATGGAAGCTAATAGTAGGTTCATCTCTTGGCGGAATTACCGTAATTATGAATTTCTGACTTGGGAAAAGATATATGACTGCTTTTAACAAGTCGGAAATTTGTTCTTGCATTTTTGTCAATCTCTTATTTTTCTGAAAGGTTCATGACGTCCCTTTACAAACAATCAAACCGAAAAGCTGGAAGTAACGTGGAAGTGTGTAACATATAAAACGTAACTTGTATTAAACATGCGTAAATAATATAGTGAAGTTTAGCTTGCCATATAAGTTATTTAAACATGTATGTTTCCACAGAACATCTTTCTGAATCAAGTCTGCGAGACGGTCTTATAATAACCATAATTCCGGTACAATGTGAAATACGTAGCTGCGTCTATGGCGTCCTCTGGCTTCAGTGGCATTCATTTTTAAGTTAATAATGTTTAATAGTCAGTTATTTTTAATTGCTGCAATTTTTTTTTTTTAACATTTACCAAAAGATGATTAAATAAATCAACAGAATTACTAAGAAATAGAAATAAAACATCGTAGATTTGTCTGTGGTGCTGTTGGCTAGCTATCTGCGTTTAGCTGACTGCATAAGCTAGCTAGCTTATTTGATTGCAAGATGACAAAAAAATAGCGAGATTAAAATGAGGTAATTATGTACAATGTTTTGGGAATCGCCACCGTCCTCACACGGCTAACTGTAAAGCATAGAATGAGATTTTGTACAGTTTTCTGAACACATTTGTGGAATGTTTTACGAATATTACAAAATCGTCTTCACTGCCAATTTTGTCACGTGACAGATGAACAGATTATCGCCGTAGAAACCGAACAAAGTCCATGAAATGATCAGGGCCCGGAGCCCTGAGGGACACGCACTGCCTGTTTTTTTTTTGTTTTGTTTTTTTTAAACCATTGTGAACCGAGAGTTCCGAGTGGCTTCCGTCCAATCATTTCTGTAGTTTCCTGCGAGCCGAAGACGAGGGACAGACCCTGTCTCTCTGATGGCTCCGACTTGTTTTTTTTTTGTTTGTTTGTTTGTTTGTTTTTTTTAGTGAAATGTTTCCACGTGTCTTGTTTTGACTGCCATGTAATGACTTATCATTCCAACCCTTAAATAAAAAAAAAAGTTCACAATGAAGGATGTCTGGCTTCTTGTTTACGAAGGATTGCATGTGTGATGCTGGTTAAAAAAAAAAACACGCAGATAACCCCTTGTGCTCACTTCTTCGTGGCATGGATTCCACAAGGTGTTGGGAGAGATTCTGGTCTGTGTTGACATGACTGCAATGCAACATTGCTGCATGAAACCATTGTAAGAAGACATTGTGACCAGGTGCATTATTATCCTGGAAGGGGCTGTTAGAAGATTGTGGCCTTGGAGGGATGAATGTGTTCAGCAACGATACTCAGATAAACTGTAGGATTCAAACGGTCATCAGCTGGTATTAAGGGGTTGCGAAGACAACATTCCCACATGATTCCCCACACTATTACACTATCTCCACCAGCCTGAATTATTGACACCAAAATCTCAGCCCGTCATCTGCATGTAGCAGCACAAATCGAGACTGGAACCTGATGCGGTCTTGGGTGGTTGTAAGCCTTCTGCCTCAGCATTCGGTGTGTTGTGCATTCTGAGATGCTTTTCTGTGCACTATGGTTGTAAAGAGTGGTTATTTGAGTTAATGTATAATTCCCACACTGGCCATTCTCAACAACAAGGTGCCTACAAACCTGCCACTCACTGGATGATGTTGGGTTTTTCACATCATTCTGTGTAAAGAGAATGTAGAGAATGTGGTAGATGTAGGCAATTTTCTGAAATACTTGGACTGACTTGTCTGGTACCAACAACCAAGGTTTTTTTTTTTTCTTTCCTCCTTCTGATGTTTGATGTGAGCTAAGGCTGCACGATATTGAAGAAAAACGCGATATGCAATAACTTATTAAAGTAATGCGATATGCGGTACTATAATGCTATAAGTGTGTAAAATCCATTTAAATTATATATTTTTATTTATATATTTAAAAACTGAAAATGACATAGCCACCATAAATGTTTCATGTTCTTTTGAGGAAAAGAAAGCAATCTCTGCTGTCTGCATCTAAAACTTTGAATTTTTCATAACTTTTTGAAGTATTAAAATCATTCCGTTATCACAAGCCCTTGCGATATGCATATCGCAATATTTACATTTGCGATATTTCGATAATTTCAATATATTGTGCAGCCCTAATGTGAGCATTACCTGAAGCTCTTGACCTGCATGATTTTATGCATTTTTCTGCTGCTGTCACGTGATTGGCTGATTGGATTACTGCCTGAATAAGCAGTGTGTTCTGTATGGCTGGTAAGTGTGTTTGTATTAAACATGACTACTCTTAGTGCATCCCTGTAGAACCCCTCAAAGGGTTCTTTATTTTCTCCTTTTGGGTCAAGATCCTATGTATGATGAGCTAGTTCCCTTTCAGAAAAGGATTGAAGCAGAGCCCCTTTTGACACACAACTTTTAGCCATTCAAAGAACATTTTTCTAAGAGTGTAAGTATACATCAGACCAATGGCGCCATCTGCTGTTGAGGAGGTGTGTGTTAGACATTAACTTTGCTTAGAGGATGGTGCTTGTGTGCTGAGACCCATGCAATTTGCACAGCGTTAATTGGAGACATCTTCACTTTGACTTGGACTTCGCTCTGGGACAGGAGTTCGCCAAGGACCTGGAGGGGGAAGCAGTGAAGACTGGAGGCGTCAGGTGGGAGTGCACATCAGCATACAGCTGCATTTAGAACACAGCCACTTGCACACTTTTCACATCATGTCAGAATTACATCCTCTACAAACTTAAAAAAAAAATTACATCATGTCATAATTACAGCAGTTATGAATTTGTAAAATCTTGAAAATTAGAGTTTTCTACCTTGTAAAAAATGATTTGTTTGTGTGTTTTATAGGCCACAGTGGACACACTGGCTCAAGGGCAACCTACTCCACTTGGTAAAAATGAGTAAATAATAAATAATTTAATAATAATACAATTAATATATGTTGAAACAAGATGCTCATCCAAAAACCTTTTAAAAGCTATAAAAAATGTATTTTTTAAAGTACGTTTTACTAAAATGGATTATATATATATATATATATATATAAAATTTTACTTTCCAAACAGGCTATTAGAAAGAAGCACATAAAAAAACATTTAAAATAAACATTTTAAAATTCTTCAGGTTTTAGCTGAGTGTCCATGGGAGAGGTGTGTCTCTGCCCCCTAGTGGCCGTACATGGAAACGTAACACGGAAATATTTTTTCAGAAACAAATTGTAACACTTTTTTTTTTTTTAAATATTTATATTTAATAACAGTAATAGTTTAAAGTGAGTGTGAGGGATTAGCTGTGCATCTTTCAGGAGTGTGTGTGTGTCCAAATCAGGAAATGCAGGCAGTAAAGTCACAGTCTTTATTGTTAAAAAAAAAAAAAATATATATATATATATATATATATATATATATATATATATATATATATATTGCAGAAAATAACATTAAATTAATAAAGGGAGATTACAATAGAATAATTAACAGTTGGGCTAAATAAAAATATATATTGAAGTCATACAGTTGCATCATGTAAATAAAATCAATTAAACTTTTGTCTCTCTCTCTCCCACTCTAGGTACTGCACATGAATAGCATCAAAGCCTTTAAGAAAGCATAAGGAACAGAAGCAGATGGTGCCTGGGGGCAATGAATGCAAAGAATTGTGGGAAATCTGGCAGCACCAATCAGCACACAACTGATCATGTCACTCCATATTAAATTGCCATCACTTTAGCTTTTTCTTTCTTCTCTAGCTGCCTGGAAAGATAAAACTGTAGTGACTATGCTAATATGCTCATGTGATTTTAATTTTATTTATTTATTTATTTATTTTGAAATCAGAGCTGAATTTTATGTAAATGCTGTGGGGTTGTCATCATGTTCCAGTTTCCAAAACAGTATTTCTGTTATCATGAAATGTTTATTAGTGTAAATTGTTTCATTTTCCATTATGAATGTAAGTTTTGACACATAATGTACTGACAGTGTAAACTGATGTGATGCTAATGCCCTTTAAATGGCACATGAGACTTGGATAATGATCCAGCAGTCATACATATAGTGATATATAAAAGATATCTGTCTATATCTAAGTGTGTAAGTATACCCTATATATATATATATATATATATATATATATATATATATATACACTATATTACCAAAAGTATTCGGTCACCCATCCA
>CM075003.1:13367060-13398065 GCA_037576675.1 Pangasius sanitwongsei
GCAAAAGGTGGACCGACATCATATTGAACCCTATGGGTTAGGAATGGGATGGCACTTAAGTTCATATGTGAGTCAAGTCAGGTGACCGAATACTTTTGGTAATATAGTGTATATATATATATATATATATATATATATATATATATATATATATGTAAGTAAGTATATGGAATCCTGACCAAAATATCACCATATATGGTAATTAATGAGTGTGTGAATGTGTCAGTAGAAGATGCTCTGGATAAGGAGATCTAGTAAATGCTGTAACTAAGTAAAACATCAATAGAAGAGCATGCCACTATGATCAATGATGGTATGCCTCTGGCAATATAAAAGTATATGGATGGTAAGATGTGTGGAGAGATCATTAGAAGCACAACAATAGGAGAGTATGAGTAATATTTAATCTAATAAGCTAACCTACACATTGGAGACAACTGTCTAAGCAATTTATTTTTTTCTAAATTTATTTCCAGTTTTAGGGCTGAAGATGAGTTAAGGATTATGTAGCATGTATGTAGCTGCAGCATTACACTCACCCCACAATGATCAAATTACAAATCTGAGTGAGTGAGTGAGAGAGACACACAGAGAGAGAGAGAGAGAGAGAGAGAGAGTGTGTGTGTGTGTGTGTTAAACAAATAAAGGAACATAGCAGCAACAGCAGCAGCACATGCAGGCAGACATCGTTAGTTCCACCATGCTCATTTTCTGGTAAGTAGAATCACACACCTGAACATTATATTTGTAACATTTTGGTATAATTTGATACAAAATAGAATTTAATTAAAACTACGGCTAAAAACTTTGTCAGAACGGAGATTAAACTTGTGTTTTAGATGTTGGTGAATTCATTAAACAAAACCAAAAGCAATCTGAACATCCTGTCTGTCTGTTTATCTATCTTTCTATCCATCCACCTTATCTGAACTATCTATCTATCTATCTATCTATCTATCTATCTATCTATCTATCTATCTATCTATCTCTCTCTCTCTCTCTCTCTCAGTGTGTGTGCATTGTTGGTGAGTGTGTGTCAGTCTCTCCCTCTCGTCGGGTGGATTCAGTCTCCTGGTTATCCACGTGGATATGGTTCAGACATATCTGAAACGTGGAAACGCTGTGCACCACCGGGTCACGTCCTCTCACTCACACTGCTGCACCTGGACATGGAGGAAAGCTACGAGTGTGAGAACGATGCCCTGAAGGTAGAGGACAGGAAGCAGCTCACGTTTTATCTTCTCTTAACTCCACTGTCTTGCTTGTATTTCCCTCATTTTTTCCTTCCCAGCATTGTTTTTCTTTTAACTGCCTTTTAATAAATTTTTGCTTTTCATTCTTGCTTTTTAAAAAAATATATTCCTGCTTTTCTTTGATTTGTGTTTTTCATTATTTTCTGTGTGATCCTTTGTTTCTTTTCATTTTTTCCTTTCCAATTCACTCCTTTTCCTTCTTGTTTTTAGTTGCAGGTTCTTTTCTCCCTTTCATCTTTGCCTGCTTTTCTTTACTGTTTTTTTTGTTCTGTGTGTGGTTTTTCTATTCATTTACTTCTTTTTTTCTTTAGTCTTTGTTTTTTTCTTGTAAAACTTTAATTTCTATTTCTTGCTTTTCTTATTTTCCTCACAGATTTCTGAGGATCACATCCTCCTCGCTAACCTGTGTGGCAGAATGACCCTGGAGGAGCTGCAGTCATCTGTTAATCCCTCGCTCCGGTCATCCGCTGGAGGCTGTCTCTCTCTCACCTTTCAGTCTGATTACTCCAACATGGAGAGACATGCAGGATTCAAGGCTTTTTACACGACACAAGGTAAAATAACAAAACATATGTTTTTGCTGAAAACTTTTAAAAGTAGGGTTTTGGGTTGAATCTCTCTGTTACACTCCCTCACATTTGTGTGTGTTCTAGTGTTTGAGATGGGATCTTAAAATATCTGCGTTCTAATAAGAACACCTAACAGGCATGAAGTCTCATGTTGAGGGATGACCTTTGACCTCTTCCCACAGATGTTGATGAGTGCTGGGAGAATGATGTGGTGTGTTCACATTTCTGCCATAATTACATCGGAGGATATAGCTGCAGCTGTAAACCGGGTTATTACCTTGATGAAGATCAACATGAATGCCGTGGTATGTGCACACACACGTATGCACGCACACACACGCTCCCAATTGCACTCTCCCATCTCTGATAAAAAGTGTTATCCCAGAGCGTGTAAGGAGAATGTCTCAGCTGGATCAGTTTTGACTTTTTTTTTTAAATTGCTTTTACTATTTTTGCTATTATTATTTTTTAAATTATTTTTCTTTTATTCCTTTTAATTTTAATCTAGCTTCTTAATTGCTAATTTTTTTTTATTCACACCTTTCTCTTAATTGCCCCCATTCTTTTTGTGTTCCTTTTTTGTTCTTGTTTTCTTTCTTTCTCATCATTCTATTCTCATTTCTTTCATTCTCATTTTTGTTCTTTCGCACACGTTCGTTCTTCAAAAAAATAAATAAATAAAATAATAATAATAATTTTAGTTGGATACACACAGGTTCTTGTAGACAACTGCTAAGTGTCACCAGAATAGGAATCATGTTCTTGCTCGCATTGGAAAGTTTTGACAGGTCTTCCAGGAACTGCAGGAAGTTCCTCTTTCAGTTTTCTCTTTACTTCCTGTTGTGCTCAGAGAGGGCGGTAGTGAAATCACCACTGTGGACAGTTTCACATCCCTTCTGCAGGCCAATTTTACTGAATCATCAGAAGGGGAAGGGGTTAGTTATAAGCCTATCCAAAGCTAAACTGTGTTAAAATGAAGGCTAGGGTGTGTTTTCTTATGCAACCTTGTACTATTGGCTGCTGAAAGTCCTTTATTTCATGGTTTGGTTTTTGCAGAACCGATAAAAGATCCACTTTGTTTTAGGAGTTGCTTTGGGTCTACTCCGGTCTCAGTGGTTCTCGGTCCTCAGAATGTAATTCATCCAGCGCTGAACTCCAGGAGACGCACCTTCTGGTCCATCTCTTTCTCCTCTATCTGCTGTTTTTACTTAAACCCCCTGGTGCTCATTCAGGACTTGGTCTAAAAACTGCACCCACTGATCTAGCACTGCCCACGGCTCCATCTCTAGCTTCGTCTCCTAGCATCTTCTCCTCATTCTGATGGAAGGAACTCATTTAACTTTTCTCTCTCTCTCTGTTCCTCACCTCAATCCTTCTGAAAAAAAAAACTCTTCTTTCAGGAGAATGCTACAATCTGTTCTTCAAAATCTGTCCCTAGCTTGATAGTCTTCGCGCTTTAGGTGCCTTATGAATTACATTTCGACTCCTGCCCCTAAATTTTCACTCCCAAGTGTGCCGATGTTAAGGATCGTTTGGTAAGCCCAATCCTACCCACTCCTGCAGAAACTGTGACCAATCCCAACAACAAACTTAGGTGCTTCTGTTTTCCAAAATATAAACAACTTTGCTTCACACTGGACTGTCTGCTTCCACCTTCACGAGATTAAAAACCACCAGATACCACAACAGTCCCCATGTACCCCATTACTCTGCTTCTCCTGCAATAATGTTTCTGTCTCGATCATGACTGTCATACTTTTGTTGAAGAGGATTTTTAAATCTGCCTTTGTGTCTCTTTTTTTTCCCCTCTCTTTTAGCCAACTGCACAGAGGAGCGTTATGGAGCAGGAGTGGTAAAGTCTCCTGGAAGTCCTGGGCCGTACTTTGAGAATGCTGACTGTTTATTCAGTCTCTCTGTGGATGAAGGGAACCAACTTGAATTAAAATTCACTGGAGTGTTTGATGTGGAAAGCAGAGGCGAACGATGTGTTGACTTTGTAAAAGTATGTGTCACCGTTAACTGGCGGACCATGGTCAGGAAGCAGACCAGCATAAGTGTATTTAGTGGTTCAAACTGAGCTTAAAAAAAAAAAGTGCAGCAGAATCAGTGAATTGCTAATTTAGAAAAGCAATTTCAGAAATTCATAATTTTTTTCAGGAAGACATGTTGGGGAGAGGGATTGGAAGATGGTGATGAAAACAGAATAATAAACTACTCTATCCATTTCTTTTTAAACATTCTAACATTTTAACAAATTTAAAACAGGCATCTCATCTGTGTGCCACTAGTTTAAAAAAAGCCCTGTGAACTAATGACTAATGGAATGTAGTTGTGAACTACTGACTAATGGCTGATCTATACCTACTTGAGTGTTTAGCTGACTGTTTCACGAGCTTTTGTCTTTTTAATGTTTTATCCATTATCAAGGTTGTGTAGAAAAATCTTTTTTTTTTCAGTTGAGAAACAGGAAGACATTTGTGCGGAACTTCTGTGGCGCTCAATACTGGTCTGTTATCTCACCTAGCAACCGTTTTGCCTTTGTTTCTATCAGATTAAGACAGACACTGAGACCTTTGGGCCATTTTGTGGGGAAGACAAACCTGCTGACATCCTCACCGCAGCCCAACACGTTAAAGTCATCTTCCACTCGGACCTGGAGGGAACAAATCAAGGCTTCTCTCTCGAGTACAAACCTAAAGGCAGGATTTTAAAAGAACTATTAGTAGTGCATTGTTAACACTATAATCATGTAACATTTCACTTGATCTGGTCAGTTTACTCCCACTATTGATGATTTGTTATCTTCCCTTGTAGTAATGGAATGTTCTGGAAAAGTGACGCTCGACTCCGTTGTGTCTCCTGTGAGAGATCGGTATCCAGTGGGCGAGACGGTCACTGTGCACTGTGTGACTGGATACGTTTTAATTGATGTGAGTATTGAGAGTGAAATGAAATTGTCGGCGGGAAAAAACATTTGGTGTTTGTAAGTGTGACTCGGAATCTCGCGTTTCCACACAAGTGACTTGGAATAACTTGAGTTTCTGGGTTTTTATTTGTTAAAAAACGTCATACATTTTGCATTTAATTTCCACAAAACAATTTAGATCCTGTTCAAAATAACAGCACCAGAGTCTCTTTTTCTCACTCGTTAAGTTAATAAGACAAGAAAATGTAGCTTCATATGTTACCAAGAAAACGCAAAGTGTAAAATCCTGTCTAAATGACCTCTATCTGGTACAAAGCGCTGACACTGGAGACTCCTTCCATACAGATTAAGCATAAATTCTTCTCCTTACAGAAACTTTACCAATTACACACATTTTTTAATCCGTTTATGTTGAGCATCCGCTGTACAAGACTCTGTGAAAGAGCTGTTACTATAGAAACGATAATGTGTTACTATAAACATGTAAATTAATCAACACCTTCTGACCAATCAGACAGCACTATAGAACGAATACTCTTAAGGTTTCACCCATCATGGGTATGAATTCCGTTCATGTCAATCATCCCTGCTTCATCTGTCTTTTGTTGATTAGAGTGATATTAGCCAATCATAACATAGGGGTCTGTTGTTCACGTATCGTCTTGTAAGCCAGACATCTACCTCTGGCTTGTACGTGTAGTCAGTCCAAGAACCTCATATTTTCACAGGAAAGCCATTGTAATTGCAACAGAGTTATCCTGGGAGTATAAACATGTTTACTAGAATTTTGTCTTAAATAGCATACTAATGTACTATTCTAGACATTTATTGAGTATTAACACTGTTTTTCAAGTTACTGCTAATGTTTGAATTAAAATAAAATCTCATGTAGCCTTCAAAGCTACTAAAAAGTCTGTTTTGTGGGCCAGTTTTCTGGATTTTCCAGAATAGTAAATAGTTTTCAATGTGAGACGTAGCTCATGACAACAATCACAACAACGGGGGAAGGTTTGGACTGAAACAGAGCTCATCGCTGTGCTATATGACATGCCATATAGTAGATGTCACTTGTAATCCACCAGAGGTGCATAAAGCATGCAGAGAAGTATGTGTGCAAACCACTCACGTTGCCATGTCATGTGTCGAGTATAAACCAGGCCTAAGACGTGCTGTGGGTTGTGGGCGGAGTCTCTGAGGCTAGTTCAAGTATCCAAAAAAAAAGGACAGGTGGCAAGTTCAGCCACCCAGTGACATTCAACAAAATCTTTTCATTTGAGTGAAATCATGTTAGTGCTTGGCTAGCTGTAGTGCAACAGAGTGTCATCAGCTAAAGCGGCTAAAATCTTCTTCCTTCTTTTCTGTGCACAGTCCACTGATACTTTTAAGTCCACATGCCAGTTAAATGGGAGGTGGAGTCCCATATACAGCTGTGAACGTGAGTGAAAATATTAAAGTGCAGACAATGCAATAATATTCATAGAAAATCACATGAAAATGTCACAAACCTATTATTATTTCTGTATCTCCTTTTCCCAGCGGTGAACTGTGGGTATCCTGAGCTTCCAGATTTGATGGACCTGATAGAGGACAACCCACAGACCTTATATGAGCACACCATCAGTGTTAAGTGCTCTTCAGAGTACTACAAACTGGATGGAAATGGTAAATCTGTGCATGCATGCATGTGTGTGTGTGTGTGTGTACGCGTGTGTACAAATACTGGCCCAAAATTTGTTGGAAAAAACCTCAAGCACTAGGACCCAGGAGCAGTACAAAATGTTTATTAAGTCAAAATAAAAATGTTTAAACTTTTTCTTGGTATGGGAGCAAAGTTCAAAATGCAGAGCTGGTTTGATATCCAGAGCAAATAAATACACATTACTATTTAAACAAGAGACAAAACTACGTTGTGACAGGGTGATGCGACACATTCTGACCAATCAGAATCCATAATCCAACAGCGCTGTGGTACGAGTATAAAATACATTTCATTTTCAACCCAACTAAATATAATAAACTGGAACATTAGCAAGCTAATATGACTCCTGTACAATTTAAGTAAATAATCTGAGCTGGTGAATAATATTACCTTCATTCCTTTGTTTTCCTCTTTTCTTGTTTCAGCTAACTTCACCTGTGATGCTACAGGAGAATGGATGGCTGAAAACGGACAGACATTTTCACAACACACACCGCAGTGTGTTCCAGGTACACTGGCTCAAATAATAATGAATTCAGTGACTTATTTATTTTAAATCCTATGCACAACAGTCCTTTTTCTGCTTTCCTGAACCTTTTATTAGCATTAGTAGTTTAACTAGAGAGGTGTCCATCATTTGAAACGATGCAGACTTTTCTGTATAATGTTTAAATAAACAACATGTTCATATGGTGGGTTAATGAACAGCAATTCATTTTAAAATGGTGAGCACTATTTGTTTTGCAGCAGTTTTGGGCAAATTATGGGCAAAAAACTCCATAAATAAATAAATAAATAAATCAGAAATAGTAAATAAATATTTACATTTTCTTGAAAATGAGCAGAATTTCCAATGCTTTAGTGTTAGCAAGTCAGAGAAAGAAAAAAAACACAAGACACTGGCAGCTGTATTCTACATTAAATAGTGAAATCTTGGTAAAGGTGTTCTACTGAAAATTGTTTTTATTAATTAGCCAGTCTGCTTTAATGCATTCCAATATAAAATGGGAACGTTGGGTTGCTTTTTAAAAATGACAGCATTTCAGGGTCCATGTACAATTTTAGATTTTTGTACAGACTTTCAGCACAACTGACCTTCAAACTCTTTCTCCATCTTACTATTTTTTTAGTATGTGGCATAACTAAAGTATCTGCTAGCGGAAGGATTTTTGGAGGAAAAACCGCCACCCTGGGGCAAATTCCCTGGCAGCTCCTGGTTAAAGAACCTCAGCGAGGAGGTGCATCTCTAATTAATGACCTTTGGGCCATTACGGCTGCTCATGTGGTAGAAAAACAGGGATCGCTGATTTTCACTGGAGGGATGGTCAACGCTAGGGACAACAAGAAGGTTGAAATGAAAACGGAGAAGATCATAATTCACCCTGGCTATGAAAAACCAAACTTCGATAACGACATTGCCTTGGTGAAAATGTCTTCTCGGGTCCCTCTCAGTGAAAATCTCATACCGGTTTGTCTTCCAGAGACAAAAACTAATGGACCAACGATGGGGGAAAGTATGGGGACAGTCTCAGGGTTTGGAGGGATATCAGATAACAGGATGAAAAGTCAATTTCTGCAGTATGGTCACGTGAAAGAATACTCAGGTTTTTGTTTTCAAACTAATCTGAAGGTCACTGATAACATGTTTTGTGCTGGAGACACTGACGGAGGTGTGGACAGCTGTAAAGGAGACAGTGGGGGTCCACTCATCATTCCCTCGTTGGGGTTTGGATCTCTCAACAAACCTTACCGCCTCAAGGGGATTGTGTCATGGGGTCCTCCTGTGTGTGGAAATAAAGATTATAAAGGTTATTATACCAAAGTGGAGAATTACCTGGACTGGATTAGAGAAACGATGGAGAAAAATTAACAAGCGACTGAAACGGCTCCAACCGTCCATCAGCCTTCATCCAATAAATGTGTCAGGATGTGATCTGTGGTTGATTTTTCAAATTCATGCTAAGGTGATTTTACGTTATTTACACACATATGTGCAGGTTTAAGAGCGAGTCTGTAGCCTTCATTTCAAATCAAATACCTGTTGCTTGTAAATCTGATGAGATCAGGATTAATAAAAGCATTTTAAACAATATTCGTGTGCTTTGTCTTTGTATTTCCACCACATTAGCATACACACATTCCCACTGTACACACATTCCCTATTTAACCCTGTTTTACAGAACACGTCAATGCCAGAATGAGATCCGCGATCTTGTGCGATATTCTGTGCTGAAAAAAATAAAAGGCGTCTTTAACACAATAAGTACTGAAGTTTTACGCTGTGATTTGAATAACAGAAAAATATATCTTTTATCTGGATAAAATGGGCAAAATGTCCAATCTGGTTCTCATTTTATGTCTGTAAAGCAGTTCATAATGTGAGGTTGAGGCAGCAGCATGAGGTGTGGCACGGTACACTTGAAGCCAGTTGGTCACAGTGTCCTTCCAAGGCTGTGACTGCAAGATGGCTGTTTGTATGCAGCCTTTCAGAGCACGGTGGAACCTCTCAATAGCTCCATTGGCTGCAGGGTAGTACACGGATGTCCTGCTGACGTAAACTACATCTCATAATAAGTGACTATGGTTTCCGGATTGCCATGACTGCTGAAAACGGTGGTCAAGAACTCTATGTCACCGTCAGTCATGGCAGATAGGCAAAAGGCAAGTTCAGGCCATTTTGAATAGTAGTCGGTCAATTTCACAGCATACCAACAAGCAGGGATAGCAGTCCCAAATGGCCCAACAATATAAATATGAAGGCCCAATTTCTTCCAGGGACCATTAGGGAGCAGAACAGGCCATAGAGGTGCTGGGCAAGTGAGAGCTGTTTTGTCGTTTGACTGGCAAGGTGCACAGGCAGATATGCAGGTCTGAACCTGAGAGTCCATACAAGGCCACCAGTAAAGGTCACACAGTCGCTGTTTAGTGCATACAATCCCCTGGTGACTTTCATGGTCCAGGGTGATCAGTGTATGATGCAAGGAAACAGGCACTACTAATCTGGAGCCACGGAAGATGTAATGACCCTGAACCGAGAGATCATCCCTTATTTTGTAGTAGGGCAATAGATTCTGGGCAACAGCCCGTATAGAAGGAGGCAAGCCACGACTGATCTGTTCACAAAGGACTACCATTTCAGAGCATGAAGAACAAGTACCCTCAAAGTCAGAGACTGGAAGGGAACTAAGTGTGGAAGAAATCAGTGCTACCAGCTCAGGTTCCACATCTGTAGAGGGGTCAGGGTTAGCCAATACACGTAGAGGCGTGAAAGGCAGTCTGCTGCATAGTTTTGCGAGCCTGGCTTATAGACAACATCATAGTCTAAACAAAGCAGACACGCTGACGCACAGTGAGCGATGCGCAACCCGGCCCTACTCATTCGCTCAGTAGTGAGCAAAGTTGTAAATGCTTGGTGGTCTGTGTGCAAAGTAAAGCACCACAAATACGTGTGCCACTTTTCTGTAGCCCATACACATGCAAGCGCCTCTTTTTCCACAATTGTGTATTTACACTCTGCAGCCATAAGTGTACAGGATGCAAAAGCTACCAGTTTCTCATTGCTGAATTTGGGTAAACACAGTTCACAGTCCATAGTCACAGGCATCAGTTGAGATCACTGAGTGGAGGGAGGAGTCATACAGTGCTAGGGTAGAGCTGGTCACTAAGCACTGCTTGACATCATCAAAACTGGTCTGGGTAGCCTCACACCATGTGAAGGTCCCTTTGTCCTTGGCACATTCGCACATTGGAGCTACCACCATTGCAAAGTTTGGAATAAACTTTACCAAGAGGCAAGACCCAAAAAGGATCGCAAGGCAGCAGTCTCAGATGGTGGTGGAGCTTTAAGGATCACATCAACATGCTCTCGGTCAGGCAAAATACCATCTGCTGTGATGACATGTCTGAGGAAACGCAGTGTAGTCTTTCTGAAGAGGCACTTTTCATTCATAGAACCAGTAGAGCCTCTTTCAGTTTTAGCAGGACAGTATTGAGAGTCCGACTGTGCTCATTGGCAGTGGCACTGTACACAATTAGGTCATCGAAATAGTTCTGGACACCAGGTACCCCTACCAGAATGGTTGCCATCATTTTTTGAAAAGCCGAAGGGGCTGATGCCAGGGTATATGGGACCTGTCAAAATCTAAATGAGTAATAAGGGCTGTAATGTCTCTACTGTCCTTGTGGAGAGACATCCAGTAGTATGCATTGGCCAAGTTGATAGTAGAGAATATTTTGGCTGGAGAGGAGCTCATCTACATGTGGCAAGGGGTAGCAGTCTGTGACCACCACCTTGTTTGCTTTGCGAAGGTCGGTGGACATCCGAATGCCTCCATTCTGTTTTTATAACTACAATGGGGGAAACCCAAGCAGAGGCATCAATAACTTCTACCAGCCTGCAGCAAGCAGTTGAGCTCAGCAGACATGCAATTTCTGGTACACAGGTTGGACTGTAGGATCAATTTTGACCTTGTGTATAACCTGTTTCACACATTCTATTTCAGGTAAAGGGGTAACTAGAGGTGCAACAGTAGCTGCGGTCAGGATGGAAGTAGTTGGAGTTCTATCTTGGGCGGTAACAGTATCAGCATTAACAGAGAGATGCAAGGTGATAATAAGTCCATACCTAGTAATGCTGTACCTTCCTCTCCTACAAAGAATGTGGCTGGAGCACCAAATTTGCTACACACACCTGAGCATGAAGACATCCAGTACTGGAATGTGCGTTTGTGTGTAGGTCACTAGCCTAGCAGAAGATGGAGACAAGGGGGTGGAGCTGAAATTGTTTGTAGACATGGCACGGCAGTATGGAGAAAGCAGAACTCGTATCTACAATGAGTCATATCTCCTTGGTAGCAGAGGCGGGTGTATGAATGGTGTCATTGCAAAACAGTCTTTTTGGGGCCTGATCAGAGTTTTCCATATACAATATAGTCACATCAGGTAACTGCACATTATGCACTTTACTAGTTGGGACAGAATGACGTAGATAAGCAAAATGGCCCCTTTTATTACAGACTTGCACTGGGCATTTGCAGCAGGGCATTGAGTGGAGTTGGCTAAATGCTTGTCAAAACAACACCTAAAGCAAGATCTACATGGAGAAGGGGTGGCAGAAACATGTGGCTTAGCTGGGCAGTAGTGCTGTTTGTTAGTAGTTTTGTGCAATTTAGAGTGCACAGTCTGCACTTGAATTCCTCTGTCTGAAACCTTTTTTTTGGTCACCAACAGTTTCCATCTGTGCTGCAAAATTTATGACTGTGTCCAGTGTTAGATCTGACTCCAATAACAACCTTTCCCTAATACTGTCACTCAACAAGCTTTCCAACAACTGATCATGTATCATCAAAGTCACGCAAGGCAGCTACATATTGTGCTATGGTCTCTTGGAAATTCAGCTCGCTTTCTGAATGCATAGCATTTGAAATCGATGTTGACTTTTGGAGTAAAAAGTTCCTCTAATGCGCCAACAGCCGAGGCATAAGTATCACCTGTTTCTGGTAGAGCATAAAAAACTGTTTAAAAAAAACGCTGTCCCTCTGTTCCCAAGAAATGGAGTAACGTAGCTCTTTTGCGGGCATCCGGCCAAGCATCCCCCGTCACATTAATCACTAGTAAGTAGAACATATGTAGACACATATCGAAAGGCATCAGTGGTTCTCCCGGGCAGTGCAAAAACATCGCCGGAGCAGAGACATTCACAGACATCCTGTAAGTAACAGCAAAACAAAACTACAGTGTGGGGTATCCTCGTTGCCAATTTGTAATGTTGTATGGTATAAAAGGACAAAAAACAAGCGCTAAATCCAAACAACAAGCTTTTAATGCATCAGAACATGAAACGGGTGATCTCCAACTCAACAACTAACTTCGTCTCCCGCAGTGTCTCTGCTTATTGTAGTTAGACTGCCATCTCGCGCTCATTCACAGAATCATAGTAATTCACAGAACACAACAACTGGGTTTACAAGGCGAATATAAATTTGTATCTTTAATGACTGTTACTACAGTTATTCTGCAATTGAGATCATGGATCCTAGGTAGCACAGAATAACTTCTTCCCCTCCCAGGGCCACTGGATAGCCTCTGCTCGCACCTCAAGCATGCTGAATGTGGGATTAGCTTCCTCCAAATGATTAAGCATGAAATAATTACTTTCCAGATCCAAGGAAGCCAAGCACCAATTACTAATACTGGCCTGCATCTCTTCCATCCGCTCATCAACACTAATCCCTGACATCCATGTAAACACTGAACTCCTACCTTCGCAAGGGATATACAACAAACACTTAAATTGTGTAGTATTAAAAGCAAACTGAGAGGCAAGGGAAGAATTACCTTGGACATTCCATTTTGAGCAGACATGGCTGCTTGTGTCTGCAAGGCATGTTCGTTATCTGCTTTTAGCTGAGGCACCAACTCTTTCAGTTCCTGCACCTCGTCACTGATGGCTGTAATGCAGAGGGGAGGTCTTATCAGGTAGGGTACGACGCTGTTGTCTGTCCAGGATCACAGAACCGTCAATTTGCCAACAGCTGTTTTGTCTTTTGAATAAAAATATACATAAAACACACTAAATCAACAATAATGTCGACTAATTAGCTACAGTGATGTACGATTGTGTAGGTACTGACTGCCGGAAGTGCCCTAGGACAAAATTTACGTGCCAAACTAACAAATATGGACACCACACAGTAATATAAAGAGAGAATGGAAAAACAATTACCAATAATCTATATGCTAGCATGCAGTTGAAGCATACAAGGGAAGCCTGTGAGTGACACCACCTGGACCCCAGACCACCAACAGTCCTGAAAAAAGGAGAATAGTTCAGTGTCTAAAATGATTCAGCACCTACAGTGGTTTTGTAGCACTTCATGCTGACATCAACTGGTGGGCTGAGCAAAGTATTTTTAGCAGTTACACGCTGAAGTCATCTTCTCATTTGGACCTAGAGGAAACAAATCAAGGCTTCAGTCTCGAGTACAAACCTGAAATGTAATAATTGGTCGATTGTCCGTGATTCTCTTCTCTTGCAGTAAGGGAATGCTCCAGAAAGGTGTCGTCTGACTTTGTTGTATTTCCTGTGAGAGATTGGTATACTGTGGGTGAGTCGGTCATTGTGAGCTGTGTCCCTGGATATTCTATAGAAAACGTGAGTATTGAGAGTGGGGGGAAAAAAGTGTTGATTAAAAAAATACCTCATCATGTTACTGAGAAATCACAAAGAGTAAACTCTTCAACTTAGTAACAAAGTACTGAAACAGGAGACTCCTTATATAAGTATTAAATAAATATATCCTTACTTATGTTGATTAGAGTGACATTAGCCAATCATAGGCATCTGTTAGGTCACAGCAGTCTCGCAAGAAAGACCTCTAGCTTGTATGTTTATTCACTAAACGTGTCCATATTTTTAAGCAACGGTGCTAATGACCAGTGTTTCTGTGAGTATAAACGTTTACTCACCAATTACTTTATCAAACTTAACTTTTAAACATGTAGTGCTGTGCTGTGAACTAACCTTCTACTAATTGCTTGTGGCCAGAAAAGTGTACAAACAGTCTAAGGCTTGCTCTGGGGTGTAGGAAGAGCCTCTGAAGCTTAGAGTTGTTTTATGTGAATGGCATATGTATAGGTCTCCTAAAAAGGATCACTACCTTGTCGTGGTTTAGGGGCTTGCATGTCTCAGTGACCCAGAGAGCTATGCTGGAGCCTTGTGCTCCTGGTAGGGCCACCAATGCCAGACAGGTCAAAAAGTAGAGACCAGACTAAAAGTGATCCCTGGTCCTCCAGGTTGGGGGTTGGACACTGGGCTAACAACCCAGTTCTGGAAAAACATATTTTGTTATGGTAACAGCAACAGAAGAAATTAAAACTACTGGATGTAATGGGCCTTCAGAGTTATCACAAGATACTCGGATGAATGGCAGTGGCGAAAGCCTAATGGAAGCTACTGCCAGGAAGGCGGAAGTCCTGAATGCCAAAACCAAGACCAGGATAGGATTTTGGAATGTGAGGACAATGTATGACACAGGCAAGCTAGCTCAGGTAACATCAGAAATGAGACGTTACATATACTGGGAATCAGTGAGAGCAGATGGACAGGTTCAGGAAGACTCAGAACCAGGAAGAGATGACAATCAGCACTTTGAGGGAGTTGCCATTATCCTCAAGAAGGGTATGGAAAAATGTTTGACAGAGTGGAAACCAACAACACACTCATCAAGGTCAGACTGAGAGGGAAGCAAATCAACATGACAATCATACAGTGTTATGCCCCTACAAACAACAACGATGAAGGTGTAAAAGACAGATTTTATGAACAGTTACAAGCTGTGCTGGAGGAGACACCAAGAGATGACATGAGGATTGTAATGGGAGACATGAATGCAAAAATTGGAAATGATAACACCAACTATGAGAGAGCCATGGGAAGGTAGGGCTGTGGTACTATGAATGAAAATGGAGAGAGACTGATAGAACTCGTCGATCTCGTCGTTGGAGGGACGCTCTTTCCTCACAGAGAGATTCACAAGATGACCTGGTACTCTCCTAATGGAAGGGACAAAAATCAGATAGACCATTTTATGATTAATGGTACCTGGCGAAGGTCACTCCTGGATGTCAGAGTTAAGAGGGGAATCGATATTGGCAGCGATCACCATATGGTGGTAGCAACAGTTAAAGTTAAGCTAAGGAAGACAGGTGGTAAAAGACCTGGAAGGCAGCAATTAGATGTGGAGAAACTACAAAACCCCAAAACGAAAAGTAGTTTTGTTCTGCAGCTAAAAAAGCACTAGCAGCTATGGAAGACCACACTGAAGAACAAGATGTAAACACCAGGTGGGAACACATCAAAGCAGCATACCTCCAGACCAGCGAAGTTTGCTTGGGTACCAAGGAAAAGAAAAGGAAAGAATGGATCACAGCTGACACCTTGCAGGCCATCAATACCAGGAGAGGATTGAAGAAACAGTTCTTGGATGCTAAATCAGAGACATTGAAAGAGAGATACAAGCTGAGTTACCAACAAGCAGATAAAGAAGTGAAGAGATTGGTAAGGTCAGACAAAAGAGCGTTCATGGATGACCTTGCAAGCCAAGCAGAAGAAGCAGCTAATAAGGGGGAACAAGGGAAGGTGTATAAAATAACCAAGATAATCTGTGGCAAATAGTGTGGAAATAAAGACACACCAATCAGAGACAAATATGGACAACTACTGACATCAGAAAGAGAAATTGACGCACGCTGAACTGAGCTGAACTGAGCACTTCAGTGAAGACATCTGAAGCTGACATTTTGGAAGCAGAGCATGATATTGATATCACCACTGCACCATCAGAGAAGGAAGAAATCATTGAAACCATAATGTTCCTCAAAAACAGAAAAGCCCCTGGACAGGACAACTTGAATGCAGAACTGTTCAAGGCAGACCCAGAGCTTGCAGCCAAGATGCTCTTTACAGCAATATGGAATGAAAAAAAGATACCAACAGACTGGTCAGAAGGCATCATTGTGAAGATCCCCAAGAAAGGTGACCCTAGCAGCTGCAACAACTGGCATGGAATAACACTTCTGTCCATACCAAGCAAGATCCTAGCAAAAATCATAATCCAGCGGTTATCGGACGCAGTTGACTAACATCTCCGAAAGGAACAGGCTGGGTTCCGGAAAAGAAGTGGATGTATAGATCAAATTTTTGTACTGCGGAACATTATTGAACAGTGCACAGAATGGCAGAGGCAACTATATATCAACTTTGTGGATTTTGAGAAAGCCTTTGATAGCATCCACAGAGATAGCCTTTGGCGCATCCTCTGTGCATATGGAATACCACAAGATATCGTCCTTCTCATCAAAAGCTTCTACAACAACTTGACATGCAGGGTTTTTAACAGTGACCTCCATTTCCATGTGAAGACTGGCGTGAGGCAGGGCTGTGTAATGTCAGCATTCCTTTTTAACATTGCTATTGACTGGGTAGAACAACAGAAGACTAGCCAAGAGGTGTGAGATGGACCCTCTTCTCTACACTTGAAGATCTGGATTTTGCAGATGATCTGGCTCTTATCTCCCACTCATACCAGCACATCCAGGAGAAGACATACCGCCTCAATACATATGCTGAACAGATAGGTTTGAGGCTCAACCTGCAGAAGACAGAGGTGACACTCAACATCCCAAATCCATCACCAGTGCAGGTGAATGGAGAAAATCAATTATATGAAACCAATGAATAAGGAGTTCACCTACTTGGGCAGTAATGTCAAATATGATGGAGGAGTGGACAGTGACATAAAGAATCGTCTTTGCAAGACCAGAAATGCGTTCAGAATGCAGAATATTGTTTGAATGTCCCAGCAGTATAGCACAAAGACCAAGCTGAAGTTGTACCAGAGCTGTGTGCTTTCCACACTGTTAAATGGCTCAGAATGCTGGAGAATAACAGACTGTGACCTGAATAAGCTCTCTGTTTTCCACACAAAGAACCTGAGGAGAATCACGCGAATTTTCTGGCCAAACACCATCTCTAATGAGTAATTGCTTGCTATTTGTAATCAGGACAGCATCGGGACCATCATAATGAGAAGAAGGTGGAGGTGGATTGGGAAAGAACCAGAAAATATCACCCACATAGCCCTTCACTGGACACCGGAGGGCAAATGCAGGAGAGGAAGACCAAAAAACACCTGGAGACGGACAGTGGAAGGAGAATTAAAGAACATAATCCACACTTGGGGCACCATCCAGAAGCTGGCCCAGACCAGACATGAGTGGATGACCTTTGTTGCTGCCCTACATGCCAGTGGCATAACGGGCAATAACTAACTAACTAACTAACTAACTAACTATATGTATAGATAGCGTTAAGTGACCTAACTAGTGAGTGAGTTAAAATCAAGCAAAAAAAATTCCAGATGCTTTGTTTGAAATTTTGTAGTTGTTTTCATGTTCTTTCTTATTTTTTTTCAGCACAGGCCACTGAAAACACATTTCAGTCCAAGTGTCAGTTATATAGGACATGTATAAGTGTGAATATGAGTCAAAATATTAACATGAAGACAATCCTCTAACGTTTTGTTTACTGGACAGATGGAAATAGAGTGTGTGTGAAAATATTTCAAACTATGATAAAACTATATTATATTATATTATATTATATTACATTACATTATATTATATGAGAATATAATATTGGCACACACCATTTTTTCCCCCTATAACACCTTTTTCCAGAGATGAATTGTGAGCTTCCAGATCTGATGGTCCTGACAGGGGAAAATTCACTGACCTCAGATGAGCACAAGTGTTAATTGCTTTTCAGATTACTACAAATGGTTGGAAATGGTAAATCTGTATGTACAATTACTGCCCCATAATTTGGCAGGATACACCTCAGCAATTCACTTCATGTTTATTAAGGAAAAAAAAAAAACAACAACCTAAAATCCAATTTGTCGTCTATGTAGGAGAGCAAAGTTCAAAACTCAAAGCAGGTCTGATATCCAGAGCAAATAAACCCACATTACTATTTAAACAAGAGACAAAACAACATCCAAAATACATAACAAAAATGAAAGCTGAAATTCTTTAACATGCCCCAGTTCCATTACTTTATTTGATATTTCGCTGTAGGAGAAAAACTTACTTTGTCTTGTGATGGAATAAAATTCATTGTAAGAGTTGCTTATTTGCATAAGGAAGGATGAAGAGGCAGAACTGTTACCACCCCAAAGTTGATAATTTTCCTATAATAGCATCCCCCTCAAGTGTTGTATTCCTCATATACGACAGCAAATTGGTAAAAGTCAATAACAAGTTTTTAATTTGTTAAAGAACGATACTTTGATTCCAATCTAACATATGAAACAATTACTTTACTCAGCTAGTTAGGTAAAAAACCGGCTAGTTCACATGGAAACCAGTACAAAGAAATACAGATACAGCTGCTTTAAAAAGCTTTCATGCAGTCCAGAAATTAATCAGTTTAATTAATTAATTCATAAAGTCAGAAAAATTCTTATTCATACAGTAGTTCAACAAATGGCTAAAAACACACACACAACCAAACCCCCACACAATCCAGTTTGTAAGGATGTCCATATTCAGAAATAAATAATAAATTACATAATAAATAATGAAATATCAAACATAAAAACCAAACAACCAAATGACTGAATAAAGTCCCAGATAAATTAATAATCATACAGTAGTTTAGTGAACAAAAGAAAAAAAAACAGTAGTTTGTCCATAAATAAATAAGCAAACAAATAAACAAATATATTTACATGAAAGATCCTTGAAAATGGTAAACAGTATTTCCAAACTTTGTAATTGCTTTAATGTTTGAAAGTAAAAAAATAAATAAATAATTTTTTTTTTTTTAAATGACGTGTTGACAAGCAGCAAGTGAGAACATACAGAACCAAAATACGAAAAGTACAGAACTACAGTGCAGTAACCTTTAAACGTCTACTCCATCATTTTTCTTTACTATGTGGTGTAACTAAAGAATCTAACACATAAATAACGTACATTCCCACCACTTCCCTTTGTGTATAAGGATTACTGTCCATACTCATGACTTGCTCCACTCTTATATACACAACATTATCTGCACTTTGTCTTTTTATCTTCTCTTTAACTGTCCTGCGCTTGCACATTTACTAAATATGGACATGTGTCTCCCTCTAGAGGACAAATTTGTAGACACATAGCAGAAAAGCTTAAGACCTCAACCTGCCATTTTGCTTTAAACAATTTAACACTTACTGACCTTCACCTCTTAATCAATTAAATCTTTATTATAATAACAATTATTTAAAATGTTACATATTTTTTAATATGTTAATTCTCTGCATTGATTAAGAAAGGACTTTTTAAAAAAATTGTCTAATTTAATTTTTTTAGTTTATTATAGGCCTAAGTATATTTTATTGTATTTTATTTGTAGCCTAATCAAATGCAGTTTTATGATATCAAATATACTATTTAAGTTTTAAATGTATTGTATTTTAATTGAACTGAATTTATTTTGTATTTTATTTGTAGTTTTTTGTTGTTGTTGCATTTGATTTTTTAAATTTATTAATTGAAGTGAATTTACTTGATTTTTTCCTCATTTCATTATTTTATTACGTATTGCATTTCATTTTTTAAAAACTTTATTCTGGATATTAGCAGTGATAAGACTAAAGGTAAATTTAACTTCCATTATGAAATCATGAATGCAAATGTGTTGGACCACCGACTGATGACGCAGTAGTATAGAAACTTGAGCCAAGAAGCAAAGCAGGCCTGAAGCAAACATGTGCTCATGTGTTTGGAGTGAGAAGCAGTGAGATGAGTGAGATGTCGAGACGGCAGTATCGTTTTGCTCAGCAGATGTGTTCGGTCATCAGCCATGTGAGATGTGAAAATCATGACACACTTGTTAACATATAAAATGTGTTAAAAAAAAAAAAAATTCTGAAATCTTCCAGTCGTCAATATTTATACCAGATGTGTCATAAATGTTCAATATCCAGGCTGCATTTGAGGAAGAAATGCTTCTGGTTATACAGTCGTGTCTGAAATGATTCTCTATCTAACTGATTTTTTGAGTTAGCCTCCATGTAGCTTTTTTGTCTTACATATCTCATAAACACAGTGGCTCTTAAGTGCGAAACATAAGCAAACCAAAAATGCAACAGCAAAAACACAACACTAAAACCAAAAACAGTAAAACCAACTACATCAGGAACATATGTTTGGAAACATGGAAACAGGAACATCAGGAACAGGACAGGAAATTCGGAAACATGACAGCAATATCAAAACACAACAAGGCAGCTAATTCTCAAACATGACAGCAAATTCAGAAATGTAAGAGCAAATTCAAAATCACCATAGCAAATTCAGAAACATGACAAAAAACACAACCGTAAACATGACAGCAAGGAAGCATGACAGCAATTTCATAACCATGACAGCACATTAGGAAACATGACAGAAAATTCGTAACCATGACAACACATTCGGAAGCACGACAGCACATTAGGCAACATGACAGCACATTAGGCAACATGACAGCACATTAGGCAACATGACAGCACATTAGGAAGCATTTTGTCCAAAAAAAAACAAAAAAAAAAAAACAGCAGCAGCCAAACTGAATGGCATGGAAGTGCAGCGGGTAGCTTTGCCACCTCACAGCTCCAGGGTCCCTGGTCGTATCGTGTGTGCGCATGGTGCCTTGATATAGATTGACTTCCCATCGAGGGTTAATTCTCCCACCTTGTGCCCAGGGTTCCTGGGATCGGTTCCAGATCCACCACGACACTGAACAACATAAAGCAGTTACTGAAGACGAATGAATGAAAAACTGCAGCAAATTCGGTAACACAAATTTGGAAAATATGACAGCAAATCCCAAAAAAACAAATCTAAAAACATGACAGCAAATTCAGAAAATGTGACAGGAAATTCAAAAACACCACAGCAAATTGGTAAACATAAATAAAAACACAAAAGGAAATTCAAAAACATTATAGAAAATTCTGAAACGCCACGAGTGCAAATTCGGAAAAAACGACAGCAAATTGGGAAACATGAGAGCAAATTGGGAAACACGAGAGCAAATTCAAAAACACCACAGCAAATTCAGAAACACAAAAACAAACTGGGAAACATGACAGCAAACGAGAATAAACCCCAAAGCAAATACAAAGAAACAGCAGCAGTTTTGTAAACATGGCTGCAAATTCAAAAACGCAACATAAAATGTGGCAACATTTGGAAATATGACAGTAAATTAGGAACCACAACAGCAAATATGGAAAAAGCAGTACAGCTCCAGGGTCCTCAGTCTGATCCTGTGAATTCAGAAATTCAGCAAGATGGAAACCCAAAAACACAAATCACAAACACAAAAGCAAATTCAGCAAATCCAGAAAACATGACGGCAAATTCAAAAACACCACAGCAAACTCTGAAATACAAAATCAAAGCCAGCAAATTCGAAAACATGACTGTGAATTCAGAAAGAACCGCAAAATCAGCCACCTAACAAAATTCTATGAGTCATCTTAGATGCAGAAGTCATTCTGTAAAATAAATAAATAAATATTTGCTCTATAGGAACCAATTGAAACCACATTTCCACTTCTACACACTATAAATTATAATAAAAATGACATCAGGTCAGACAAGAGCATTAGATTTCCAGCTGGCTTCGACATTGACGCGATGCATTTTTCGCAAATATTTCCTGCCCAAATTTTGACGCTGATATTCACACAACGCTGTCCAAAACTCTATGATTCATTCTGTGATGCTGTTCATTTTTTAGCATATTTATCACATTATGAGTGAAGTCTGAGTCTCATCCTTTTAGGTGTTGATCTTAAACCATCTCTCATTAAGTTCCTAGCCTGTGGATGGATTACAGCTGCATGAGTCGCTCCCAGAACTGGGTGTGTTTGTGATATTCTGTAAAGGCTACGATGATAACCTGCCGTTTGATCTGAGATTCGCCGGGTTTGATCCCGAGTGCTTTCTCAGTGCAACAGATGTCTGCTTCAGATGATTAATTGCTTGCCTCAGGGGGAATCTCAATGCAGATCCACCACCGAGCCACAAAATGTCAAATCACTGCTGTGGAGAAATAAGCAGGGACAAGTGAGAAACAAAATATCCTCGTAGTAAAAATGGCCCTCTGTCATCCTGATTATTATTATTATTACTTGTACTACTACAGTATTACAGAATATTAATTATTGTCTTTAAATCTATTAGCAAGCCTTTGTTTAAAAGGCTGATTATTGTTATTATTTTTATCCTTTTTATTCCAGGTTAAACTTTTTTTTTTTAGTTCTTTATTTATTTATATCAGAACTCTGAATATTAGCTGATATTTGACTCTGATCTATTACAGACATCCTTTTCAAGTCCTATAAATGTTTTGTTGCTGCAAATATTTAATTCAATTTTTAAATCTTTTGTTCATTTTTTTGGGTTGTATTTTTGTTCATATTTTTTGTTAATGCTACACTGAAAATATTTTTATAAATGTTATTTTTGTTGGCACTTTGTTGAAAATAAAGTAAAATTATAAGAAAAAATAAGAGAAGTAAAAATGTAAGTAAACAATAGTGTAAAATGTTGGTTTAGTCTTCAGTGTAAATATTCTTTTAGTTGCTATTTAGATTAATATTTTTGATCTAAAAATATTTTAAAAACTTTGCTTTTTAAAATAGACTATGTTTTTTATGTTGTAAATACATTTATAACAAAATGGCATTTTTGGCATGTGTATTTGTTATATCTCATGCTAGTTCTTGTTAATCAATTTTATTGTGGGACAAAAGTTGGTAAACTGTAAGCAGTCACATTTTCATGGAAATCTGAATTTTGTGCAAAAAAACACAAAAGAGTCAGAAATGCAACCAAGATCAATATTTAAATTTCGGTGCAATATTTTGGATTGTAAATTCTGATCTAGATGTGGTCAGGGGTGAGAAAATTTGCTAACATTTGTCCATTATCTGAACATGCCGTGAAAAAGTCTGTATATAGCTAGTGATGTGTTAAGCCACTAATAAACCCCTGTGTGTCGTGCATTTATAGTAAAGTAATCAGTGACATGATGGTGTGATGAAGCGTTTGATGAAGTGTTTTATTCCTCTTCTACCACAGCCATTTGCAATTACAATTTTTTTTAAATTTAATAACAATCTGTTGTACTTTTTGTCTATTTATAGTTATATTGTGAGGTTTTAGTTAGATATCAGTGTGTTTTTGATTCAGTGGTTATGTATTATTTTGATGTTTTGGATTAGAGATTAAAGGTTTGATATGATTTTACAGTCAAATTAGAGCTTAATTATTAGTTTTGAAGTTTTTGATTACACAGTTCAAAAGTAGGGTTTTATTTTGATGTAGTTGTCAATAATTTAGCTACAAATAGTTTTCGGTTGTAAATATTTTTGTTTATTTTTAAATTGTTTTGATTTTCAAATTTGTATACTTTTTTTTAAAAATTTATTTTACAGCATTTAGACATACTAATGTAATGGTAATTTTTAATTGTATGCCTAATCTTTGTTAATTCAAAGCAATTTCAAAAATAGCAAACATTTAAGACAATACAATTTAGAAATGAAATGGAAAATGCATGGCCAGCAAGTTTTTTTAAGAGGTTAATTTGAATTAAAACGTCTTATTTTCAGCCTAGCGTTGTGAATTCGTGTTTTTGATGAAGGGGAAAAGCGTTATTTTGAGGTTTTAATTGGATTATTATTGTGTTTTTTATTCGATGATAAAGTATTATTTTGATGTTTTGGATTAAAGACTAAAGATTTGATTAGAGTTTAATTCTGAGGTTTTTGATTAGATAGTAAGATTTTAGGGTTTTATTCTGAGGTTGCTGTCCATATTTTAGTTATAAATGTTAGGTACTGGTTGTAAACATTTTGTTATGAATTTTGTGAAGTTTTGTATTTGGACACAATTGTTTGAACATACGTTTTTTACAACCTTTAGACATTCTAATCTAATGCTTAATTTTCATTGATTCAAAGACAAATATTAATAGCCATATTAAATTTATTTTAAAATAAATTTATTTCAGCCAGTTATTTTGAGGTTTTAATTTGAGGTTAAGGTCTTATTTTAAGCTTAGCGTTTTGATTTCGTGTTCTTGATGAAGGCATTATGCTGAGGATTTAATTAGATATTAATCTGTTTTTGATTTGATGGTAAGGTATTATTTTGATGTTTTGGATTAAAAACTGAAGTTTTGACTGGAATTTAATATTTCGTTTTGAGGTTTTAAGCTTGATTTGTGTTTATGGTAATATTTTGAAGTCATAAGTTTTGATTATAATTTAAGGTGATATTTTGAGGTCAACGTTCAATGATCAGAGTTTATAATTTTATTTTATGGTTATGTTTTTCCCACCACCACCAACTTTTGCCCCATCTTTTGCGTCCCATTGAAACTTATTAAAACATTTAATTTTAAGTGTAATATTTTATTCATGAGAACTGGACACTGGAAGGAAACTGAGATCAGAGCAAAGTATTATCTAATCTAGAAGACCTTAGAATTTACAAAGTTCCTGGAGAAATGTTTCTACTAATACAAAACATTTCACAATGAACTCAATGACCAATAAAACCACTGAATTAGCTTAGATGCAGCATCTATTTCAATTTTGCTCAGAACTTCAAGAAAACAAGCTTCCTTCTAATCCAGATTGGTTTGTAAATGACGCTGATTGGAAGAGAGATTAAAAAAGCAAACGCAAGTGTCTTCTGTCTCACATTCGCTACAATAATGTTTACATTTGCCTGTGTGATATCTCGGTTTAACAGAATGGATGTACAGCGATCACCTCGGAGATGGAGGAGATGAAACAACCGAGGAAGCGAGAGAGAGAGAGAAAGAGAGGAGGGGGACAGGGATAGAGTGAGAGAGAAAGGAGGGGAGGGATTGTGGGAAGGCACTTGTCTCTCATATTCCTAGTGGCCCCACACACACTCTCAGCTGGACCACAAACATCTAACAAACATTATCTTCTTATCCATATCTTCCTTCATCTTCTTCTTCTCCAGAGTTTAGTTCTAGTTTTACACCAATGGCGAGTTTTAACTTGCAGCATCTGTACATGGACAATTAATTTTTTTTTTCCTTTTTGCTCCGCTCATTTTTACTCCCCTCAGAAACAATTTCTTTTGAACTCGGCTGAAGGTAAGACTTTAACGTTTTATTCTGATTTTTTTTCTTAAAATCCGATCAAGAGTTGCTTTCAAGACTCAACAGGTGTTTGTTTCTACACCACAGTACTCTATTATTATAGTTTTAAACCAGTGAGTGAGCCCTCAATCTATTTATTCATTTTAAAACTAAATGAGGGAAAATAAATTTATTTAATTATGTATTTAATATTTTATTTTTATTTAACATTTTATATAACATTTTTCCCATCTATTTGTTTATGTATTTAATGAAAATTATGTGTTTAACAATATACATTTCCCCCATCTATTTTCTTTACTACTACTTCACCATAAAATATCCACTCTTAAAAACCACCATTCAGGCTTTAATTATAGGTTTAATTGAGCTTGTTGTGCTGATCATCATTAATTAAAGGCACAATTTTAGTACCTGCTTGGAAGCTCTAGATATATATTTATATTTTTTTTAATTTACATATATACCTCACTTATGTTTTATATTTTTACAGTGGTTTTTAAAGATTTTTGCTTTTATTTCATGTTCCCTAATTTTGTCAATAACTATAATATTTATCATAATATTATAATTGATCAGAAAATTCCTATTATGAACTTCTAGTCTCAGGCATCAATCAATATAACATGTTTCTCGAAATTTCTGGTTGTGATCCGTGAACAAAAATGGCAGCCTGTCACGTCGGGATCGTTTTTCGGAGCGTTCCTGATTTGTGACATCGACATGGCCGTCTCGCTCCTCCCCTCCTTCCCCTTCTGTTATCCATTCCTTTTCTACATCTGCATCCTCTTCCCTCAGCAAAGCCCCATGCTCAGAGGCAGAGCTCCGGCCGCACTCATGTCCTCCGTCATCGCTCCCTCCAATCCCTCTGGCTCCACGGGACCCAAAGAGGTGGAGTTGATCTTGGTGAAGGAGCAGAACGGCGTTCAGTTCACCACTGCCGCCCTTGTTGCGCCGACCGGCCAGACTCATCCGTCAGGAGAGGAGCGAGAAACCTGGGCCAAGAAAATTGACTTCCTGCTGTCGGTCATCGGCTTCGCAGTGGACCTCGCTAATGTCTGGAGGTTCCCATACCTGTGCTACAAGAATGGAGGAGGTAAGAGGAGAAAATTTAGAAGATTTTTATTTAATTTTTTTGCTAAACTTTGATCAATTTAAAAAAATAAAATAAAATTTACCAGGGTAAGCCAGAGAAAGTCACCATTTGGCAGAAGCTCTTCAGATGCCTGGAGAAATGTCTCCAAGATAACGTGCAAATCAGTACCAAATTAACTGAGACAATTTTGTGTATGAAACCTGATTTTTCCTGAACCGAGCTGCTTGGAGAAGCTCTTGGCTATTCTCGGCAAACCTAGCGTTTATTAGCACCTAGAAATGTGTTAACCAGCCACTTGATCTCAGAAGACGCATTTCTCCTCTCCAGACGTCAAACAGACAATACGGCTATGGAATTGTCAAGCCTGCTTACCCTGTTAATCCAGGGCATTCTGGAGACCCAACTGGAACCATTTTAAAATAAACAGTTCTGAGCCATTATACAATTATATTATTATTACAAATGCCCAAGGTGCAAATAAACCTGTACAATCCAAAGCTTTTTTTAAAATCAATTATTACTTTTGTTAGCAGCAAAATCCTAGTGGCTGTAGCACTCAAGAGCCATTCTAGATATATTTGAGTCATACATACGTATTCAAATATAGGAGATAAACATCAGGTCCAATCTGTAAATACAAAATGTCTGACCTCAATAATTCTACATAATTACATAAATATGTACATGTATGTCTTATCTGATGTCTATGTCTATCATAGACTGTATGTATGTCTATCATAATCTGATCTCAATATTTGTTTTTTCTTTTTCCTCATCATTGATCGGTAAAGAAAAAATGTCTGCTCTCAGCCTTAGCTTCTAGTTTATTTACATAAAGAATTCTTTTATATTTGTTTTTGATGGACACACAGTTATAAGTTGTTTCATGCTTAACACTGGCAAATGGTCATTTTTGAAGTCATGTCTGGTTTAAGGTGCTTGCTTTTTTTCCCCACCAAGGCGCCTTCCTCGTCCCCTACTTGTTCTTCATGGTGATTGCCGGAATGCCACTCTTCTATATGGAATTAGCGTTGGGACAATACAACCGTGAAGGAGCTGCGGGAGTATGGAAGATTTGTCCGATATTTAAAGGTAATGCCATGACTCTGATTTATTTGTCGTTATCTGATGCAGTATGCGGTAAACTAAGAAGTGCGCACTGTTCCAATCTTATAACACATTGATGTTATTCAATATGGCAGAACTGACAGTTGCTCAATTAGCTGTCGATTCAAAGTTAAGTGCAATCACAGCATTAGTTTAGTTTACGAAATTGCTTCTTAGTAATTCCAGGTGGTTTTTTCACATTTACGTCATCACTCTGCCTTTACACTTATCTAAAAGCCGCCAACAGGATGACGCAAAATCTCACAGCACAGCGAAAAACTGGACAGTGATGGAGATAAACGAAACATGCTAATGGACATAATCTTAAAAACATCCAGCTCACTTTCAAGAACGTTAGTGTTTAACCGACTTCATCATATATTTTGACATGGAGAACACACATCACCACACGGTTCTTAAAAAAATATCACACATTGTAAAACAGTATGATAGTGTAGAAGAATCAGTACAATGTAAAAGACTAGTGATTAGCTAGCTTGTGCAACTCATATTTTCCAGTTGCCTAGCAACAATATCACTACTCTAGCCATGTGGTCATGTGCTTTCCTTCCCAATTTGCATCAGTAGTTGCACAAAATTCAGCAGTTTATTACTATTTTGAACTGATTAAGGAATCTATATGTAATGTCGAATTAAAAAAAAAAAACACACACAACATTATGAAAATATGATAAAAGGTTAGCAAATCATCGCAATATGAAAGTGTAATACAGGTACATACCTGCTGTAGTGTCATATCGCTAATGAAGTCGGTATCAGATGTTAGCCATTTTCCGTGAACGCTGGGTGTTAGGTGTGTACACGCAGTGCATCGCCTGGATGAACAGAGAGAACACATTCAGTCAGATACAAGACAGGTACCGTTTATCTCTCAATAAAAACTCTGAAATGGAAGACAGTCAAATTGGCTTTTAGTCTCAAAACCCTAAAAGCATGTCGTGTTCACGGGAATTGACTGGAGGGAGAGAATTAACATGCTTCAAGAGGCCTCAGATCTGTGTGACCTTCACTGCAGGTTTTTTCCTAGAAATTCTACTTGTCATACATAATGTTATGTCTGGCTAAATTTACCACACAAGGTTATAACCACTTGTTGCTCATTTAACTAGCTATGTTTACCACAGGACATTATTGCTACTTAAATGTAGTGCAGGATGTTATTGTATCTAGCAAAATTTACCACAGAATATTATTTAAACTAGCTAGATTTACCACAGGATAGTGTTCAAACTTTAGCTAATTTGAAAATGTTAAGCTAGCTAAATTTATGACAGGAGTTTTTGGACATTATTCATACTACCTAAAGGTACTGCAGGATGTTACCTTGACTACTCTGACTAGCCAGGTTCACCACAGAAGGTTATTGTAACTAGCTACATTTTAGCACACAATGTTATTCAAACTAGCTACAACAGGATGTTGTACGCCTAGCTGGCTAAATTTACCACAGGTGGTCATGGAGGTCATTCAGACAAACTAAAGCTCCCATAGGATATTTTCCAAACTAGATAAAGCCAAGTTTGAGTAGTTAAATTTACCACAGGATGTTATTCAAACTAGCTTATTCATCAAACGAGTAAGAACATGATTGTCTTTTCACAATATGAAATTTCAACCAAGTTCAAACTTGCTGTGTGTGTGTGTGTAGAGCTACAGGTGTGTGATCAGATTTAGATTCACAACAGACCAAGCTGTCAGAACGAGGGAGAGGAAGAAAGAGAAAGACAGACATCTTAATGACAAGCTCTGTTTTCTGTGCGCCTGCCACTCGGTGGGAGATTACTATAATTACTGCTGATCAACACGTTCACTTCCTCGCGATCGATGCTCTCCAAAGCGATGAAAATTGCACATCTCACACAATGAGATGACGTGAATGTGTCTCCTAGCAAACCCCCCCCCCCCTTACATCTTAGTGACAGACGTCCCTCTGATCCAGACAGTCTCTTTAGAGTTATTTTATCACAACGCAATTAGAGCAATTAGAAAATCCCCAATATTAAACCCCTTGTCAAGCTTAGGGATCCTCCTGATGAGGTGTGGAAATAACAGATGGAGAAAATCAGACAGCACCCTAACGCAGTTACAGTGCCCTCCAGAATTATTGGCACCCCTCCAGAAAATGAGCAAAGACTTACCTATGCACAGCATACCACACGCAACAAGTGATATTTTGAGCTCAAATATACTCAGACATGATCTAATTATTTAAAATTTTGTTTTTCAAACAATTTTTATGTAGTGCATTTTTTCTACAAAATGATGGATTCAAAATGATCAGCACTTTTATCATTTATATTTGATAACACCTGCCATGAAGGGAGCTTAAAGGATTTTACATGTGTGCAACCTTTAATTTATACCTCAGGGAAACAGGACATGTTTAAAAGCAATGATTAAAAACATCTTGGGGACTAACAGCAAATTTGAATGACAATTTAAAATATTCCTTAAAGGGTGTCAATAGTATTTAAAGATTAAATGTCATTTAATTTAAAAAGTAGTTGTTTTTGTTGGAACAAAGATAATAGCTGGTTACTGAGAGCAAAGGACAAAAAGTTTTTTCAAAAAATATTCCGTAGGCATGTCAATAATTTAGCCAAAATATAAGAGAAAAGTTTATTTTTTAAAGAACAAGTAGTTCTAATCACAATATTTGAACAAAGGTAAATAATTCTCCATTGTTTGTGTGGAGAATTTGACTTGTGTGTAATGTTTGTTCATTTTATTAAAGGTGCCAATAATTATGGCCAGCACTGTAAATTCATCCAAACAAACATGTTTTAAAAACTTTTCACAAGCATTGTTACTGCTTCACATTCCCTGTCTGTGCTGAAGAAAAAAATAATCGAGCTATTTTCCTCCTGGTTTGTGGCCCGAGGGATTTGCTGATTTATTAACACTGCTTTGGGCTGTTGATGAGAAAAATACGAGAAGAAAAACGACCACTTTTTGTGACGGTAAGTCAGAAACGATGAGATTTTAAAACTGCAGCTTGATCTAAAAGTCCACTAGCAGCAAGAGCATCAGACTCTAGTCATCAAATTTCATTTCTCACTCAAGCTAGGAATCATGAAAACATAGTTTTGCTAGCATTTGTAAGTACTGTACATTCCCCCATCCTCAGGTGTCGGCTTCACGGTGATCCTCATCTCACTGTACGTGGGTTTCTACTATAACGTCATCATCGCCTGGGCGCTGTTCTACTTGTTCTCGTCGTTCTCCGCCGAGCTGCCGTGGGTCAACTGCAACAACACGTGGAACAGCGCAAACTGCTCCGACCTGAACGCCACCTTCCTGAACGACTCGCACAAAGCCACGCCCGCTTTGGAATACTTCGAGTGCGTGCTATAAAACACAAAGTTAACATCAGTAACACTAGCTAGCTATTAGCTCTGCAAATTGGCTATGTAAATGCAGCAATATGCTAATACTGGCCAGATATTCACTAATGCTGACATTACTGCTGATGTTTCATAGCTAGCCAAACTTGCCAAGAAGGTTTTTTATCTAGCTTATAATATATTATATAATATATATATATATATATATATATATATATATATATATATATATATATATATATATATATTAT
>CM075003.1:13415583-13426929 GCA_037576675.1 Pangasius sanitwongsei
ATTGTGGTGGTGTATAGAGCCAAAAATGTTAGAATTGTGTCGATGTCCCAATATTTATGGACCTGACTGTATATGTTCCCGCCATGTCACTGTGCTTTTACATTTTCACGCATTTAAGAGTTCAAAGCTACATGCTATTACGCAAAATCGTAATTTTAATCGAATGGGGCCTTTTGGTAGTAATTTACCAAAACATCTGAGGAAAATATTGATATTCCTGAGGTTTTTGTCTTTTTTCCACCGTCACTGTGCGTTTACATTTTCCCGTATAAAAGACTAAACAGCTATGCGCTAATAAATTACAATTTCATTAAATAGCACTTAATATCGGGAATATCAACATTTTCCTCAGTTCGTCACTTAATTAAAAAAAAAAACACGCTCCATATGACTAAAATTATGACTTTGTATGACTAAAATTACACTGTCTTTGGGCTTGACAGCTACAAGCTTTTTAGCAAAATCGATTTTAGTCATATGGAGCATTTTTTTTTAATTGACTAAAATTATGATTTCGCTAAATAGCTTGTAGCTGTTAAGTCCAAAGATAAAGTAATTTTAGTCATACAAAGTCATAATTTTAGTTGTATCGAGTTATTTCTTGCTTTTATTTTGCCTCTGAGGACTTAACAGCTACGTGCTATTTAGCAAAATTGTAATTTTAGTCATATGAAGCCTTTTATTATTAAATATATCTAAAATACATCAATAATTTACATTATAAACACTAAATCTGAGGAAAATGATATTCCTGACATTACTGTCTTTTTCTTTCTGCATAAAAGAATTAATACCTATTTGCTAGTTAACAAAATCATTATTTTAGTAATATGGAGCATTTTTGTATTAATTTACAGACACATCTGATGAAAATGACTATATTCCTGACATTTTTGTCTTTTTTTTTAATTCCACCATCACTGTGCTTCCACGTTGTCTTAATGGCTACTAGCTAGCGAGCTAAATGGTTAGCCTCTGTCATTAGCTTATGGTCAGTGCTAAAATTTTGTATTTACCCATCACAGATGTTTCCTTTACCTTAACCACTTGAACTACATGTTTACATTTATGTCCCAAGTACAAACTCATGAGATACTTTTGAAGGCTTAAAGACATTAGTGTGAATGAATAATGTTTAAATCTGACATTTTGTGCCTCTTTATATTATGAGCAGTAGATTAACGGCTTGAAGGTTTTAATAATTTTTTTTAAGACATAAAAAATGTCCAAGGAAAACTGAGATGTCCAAGGAAAACTGAGATGAACATGATGAGTATTTTTTAAAAAATGATAACTACTACTCTAACTAGCTAGCGTGTGAAAGTACGGCAGCTGTCGCGTACAGACGAAGAAATAAGCTAAAAGCGAGAATAGTAAATTGTTATATTTCAGATATGTTAAGAATTTGATTGCCTTTGTTTACACTGGGTTTGCAGCCCGGCTTCTGGCTGAAAAAAGAAATAATTTTAATTTAAAAATTCAATATGACGTCAAATTTATTCATTTAAAAATGCAGAAATTTTTATTACTGTATTCTGGAAAGTTCTGCTCCTCTAACATATACAAATCCACATGGACCCAATCCTTCCAGTGTCCCAGGGCTCAGTTAATACTAAATAATAAAATAAATTTCTATTGTGCTAATGCTTATGGGGAAATCACTGAAGATGTGTTAAACCAGCAAAAAAAAAAAAAAAAAAAAAGTTTGGGCCTTCATTCCTTCTATTCTTGAGTGATGATGCCATCTGGTGGCCAGTAACTGAAACACACTGGAGTTCAGAATGACCAGTAGATGATTCAACCTCTCTGGTGCTAAACTGGAGTCTAGAAGCTTCTCTCACTTGTTAGCAACATTAGCCTTGACGCTCCAGTGCAGAATAAAAAAAAAAGTCAAATTTCAGGACTTTATTCTTTTACTGAAACTATTCCTTAAAAACTTCAAACACTGTGCGTGTGTGTGTGTGCGCGTGTGTGTGTTGCTGTTCTAATAAAATATTGGAGTGATGGAGGGGTGTGATGAAGCGGAGTTACCCTTACCACCCCAAAGTTTATACGCATGATGTCATGTTACCAAGAAACCACAAAGCATAAAACTCCTCCCACGGAGAAAAGCGTACTGATTGTTACAAAGCACTGACACTGGAGACTCCATTATATGGAGCGTATAATGAACTGTTACTATAGGAACAATAATGTGTTAGAATGAGCGCATTAATATAAGTCTGTGATTTAAATTACTCCGGATCTACTGTTTGAGCTGTTGTTGTACACAATTAAACGCCTTCTGACCAATCAGAATCCAAAATTCAACAGCACTGTGGTGTAACCATTACTTTGGACTTGGATAACAAGTTGTTAGCTAACGACATACTTTTCTGTTCTTTTAGTAAAGCAAAAAGTGTGGACTGAATGGATCCCCGTATAAATAAAAGCACCACAGGATAACTTTGCTGCAGCCTGGAGCTTAAAGAGAATTTAACTAAATTAAACATTGACGTCGAACAGCCAATCAGCATACTTGTGGGTGGACTTACACAAGTAACCCTGCCCCAAGCTCCAGAACGCAGCGAGGGTTAGTCGGATCTCCGAGGCATCATGCAGAAGAACAATCTTATCGTTCAATGTTATTAATACTCAGCAGCTCGGCTGCAGGACACTGACTCCTCCACCAGCTGGTTGAAGCTCGAGGAATTTTCCTCAGCAAGCTTTAGCCTCCGGCTGCGTGATCATCAGCTCCTCCTGCAGGAGCTTCTCTCTCCTCCAACAGCTGGAGCAGAAACGCCATACGCTGCGTCTCCCAGGATCCTGCCCAAGCCCCTGTAATTTCCCTGAAGGGAATATATGGAGAATGGGGTAATTTAAAAAAAAGTGTGCTTTATTTATTAAAGAATAAATAAACACTTTTTATCTGTTAACAGTTACATTGAATGTCAACAAAACAAGCTAGTTCCTGTCATCATTTAGCAGCTGTAAACAGTTGTTCCCTCACCAGCCTCTTTTTTTCCTCTCTTCAAGTTTATAAGACAAAAAAAGCTTGAACGAGTTGTGTGTATACAAAGTGTAAACTCTGTGTCTGTACAAGTCCCTCTGTGTGAGCTGTTGCTATAGAAACAATAACATATGTCCGCAGAGTAGAATTGCTAGCTGATGCTGTGTTAGCGATGAAGTAAAGGAATGTAAGAAGATAAGAAAAATGTTTATGCACTTATAACACCATCTTGGAATGACATGTTAGACTCTACATGAACACACACACACACCTCAGTGACGCTATGCTGATATTTCTTTTTTTATCTTGTTATAGATTTTTTACTTTTTTTACTAAGCAAAACATTCACCTTGAAACACAACGAAACACAACGGATGCTATTGTCACTAATGCCAGGTGCAGCGATGTTAAAGGGTTAATAATCTGTGTATTTTCTGTATTTTGGAGAATGATATTGTGTACATGCAGTGCACACGTGTGGGTGATGGAGGTTTTCCCAGAAGGCCTGAGTGTTGCTGCATCACAGGTGTAGTGTGTATTGCACAGCCATTAGAGACCAGCGTGGCCATGGAGCACTAACCAAACTCACTTCAGCAAAATTAATCTGGGTCAACGTGCCAGTTTAACAATTCCCCAGTGTACAGCGTCCAGCTCAGTCCTCCAGCTTTAACACACACATAATGTTCCAGTCATGCTGGGATGGTCAAAAGTTGTGTTTCTACATGTAACAGTCACCTAATCATTCTCTTCTTTATTGTTGTTCTTATGTTTTTTTTATGTTGTTTCAGGTTATGTTTATATTACCTGCATGTTGTTAAGCTGTTGTATTGTTACATTGTTATGTTATTGTTAAATGGTTTGCTATGTTGTTATATTGTTACATTGTTGTATGATATTGTTGCCAACTTGTTTCTTGTAATATTGTTAGTGTTAAATTGTTTTTATACATTATATTAAGTTGTTTCTTGTTATTGTTATTTTATATGGTTATGTTTTTTCTTACATTATTGTTATATGGTTTGTCTCTTGGGAAGTTATATTGTAACATGGTTGTATTATTTACATTAAGTAGTTTCTTGTTTGCTATATTATTTCTTGTTTGTTGTCTTATATTTCTACATGTTATATTTTATATAACATGTCATATATAATGTTATTTTATTACAAAGTTATATTACATTGTTAGTTGTTAGTTGGGTTGGTTGTTATATTGTTAAATTGCTCTTTCTTTTTTTTTTAAATTTATGTTGTTTCTAATTATGTTACACTGTTAAGCAGATAGTTTGTTTCTTATGTTAGCTTGTTATGCTATATTGTTGCTATGTTGTGCTATATTCTGGTTTGATTGTTTCTTGTTATGTATATATGTTGTTATTGTTGTTTATGTTGTTGTTATAGTTAAGCAGTGTGACAAGCCAGACCACAGAAAAGGCGGAACACAGACACCAGGAGATAGGGATGTGGGGAAAGTGCTCTTTATTTTAAAGTCTTGTGCGGAAAAGCACAAGTCGGTGAAGGTGAGGGTGGTGAGGTGGTGTGATGTGGGCATCGTCCCGAAACCAAGCACGGCAGGCTGCAGACACAGGTGGGGCAGCGGGATGGAGGGTGCATGGCAGTCGCTCTCAATCCAGGCCAAGGTCGGCGTGCCTAGGCTGAGGCTCTTCTTCCTCGCTGGTGTCGACATCTGGAAAAAAAAGAGACAGTCATTAGACAGGTGGATAGCCTGACCTAGTCTATGTGAAGAGTGGCCACTGGCTGTTTTTATATCCCTCCATCTCCTCCAGGAGGGTAGATTCGTGCCACTGTCATTAGTGGCTGCCATCTGTGCCGAGTTCCCTCACTCCGCCTTGCAGCCATGCACACTCAGGCTGTCCAAAACAATGGGGGTCCTGAACCAGCGCTGTTCATTCAGCACCCTGCCGGCAGTCGTGTGAGGAGCATTGGGCTTTTGTGCACGGGCTGCCGGCCTGCCATCACGGTACCCCCCCCACCCCCCGCCCCCCACCCCACCTGCCAGGTAGCACTTTAGCTCCTCGATGGCCCACTTGATGGCCAGGGCCTCCCTCTCCACAGCAGCGTATTTTTTCTCCCCGGGGGTCAGCTTTCGGCTCACGTAGAGGACTGGGTGCTCCTCCCCTTCAAAGGTTTGTGATCGTACTGCCCCCAGTCCTGTCTCCGAAGCATCCGTCTGTACGATGAAGGGGAGATTGAAATCGGGGCTCCCCAGGATGGGTGAGCTTGTCAGTGCTTGTTTCAACTCCTCGAAAGCTTCCTCGGTCTCCTGACTCCAGCACATCCCGTCCAGCTGGCCTTTCCTGGTGAGATCTGAGAGGGGAGAAGCAATGAAGGAAAAGTTGGGTATAAAGCGTCGATAGCATCCAGCCAACCCCAGGAAGGCATGTACCTGCTTCTTGGTGGTGGGTCTTGGGTACTTTTTAACCTCCTCCACTTTCTTTTCCTGTGGCATCAGAAGCTCTCGGCCAATGTGGTACCCCAGGTCCAGTGCTTTTGTGAGCCCCAGGTGACATTTCTTGGGGTTGGCAGTCAGCCCAGATTCCAGGCGCTCGCCCAGGACCTCCCTGAGCTGGTAGAGGTGGTCGGCCCATGTGGTGGAGCAGATGGTGACATCGTCAATGTAGCGTCAAAGGCAGTGGCATACTGGTGGTGGGGCCACAGGACGATGTCCATCAACCGCTGGAATGTGGCTGGTGATCCGTGCAGGCAGAACGGGAGGACCGGTACTGCCAGTGGCCCCCGGCGGTAGATAACCCCTTCTTTGCCTTAGCCTTTGGACTCAGGGCCACCTGCCAATAGCCCTTAGTCAACTTGAGGGTGGAGCTAAAGCAGGCCATCCCAAGTCACTTCACCAAGTCGTCAACCCTAGGGAGGGGGTAACCATCAAACTCTGATATCTGGTTGAGCCTTCTGATATCTGGTTGTTACACAGCCGGATACTCCTGTCGGGTTTGGCCACCATGACAGTGGGGCTGGACCAAGGGCTGGTGGACTTTTCAATGACACAGTCGCAGAGCATCCGGGTGACCTCCTCCTCGATTGCTTTATGACGAGCCTCAGGGTGTCTTGACCACAACTCCTGGTTGGGTCTTTATGTCGTGGTGGACCAGATGCATGAGCCCAGGCATGGAGGAGAAGACATCGGCAAACTGGTCCACCAGCTCAGACATCTCCTGGCTCTGGGCCGGCGTGAGCTCCTCTCCTTGTTGGACCTAGGTACACTCTAACAGATCTGTAGACAGACTCGTGAACGCAAACACCACAGGGACAGGCTCAGTCCACTTTTTCAGCAGGTTAATATGATATGATATGAACTGGGCGACTACATGCTTACCTGGTTGTTGCAGGTGGTAGTTGACTGGGCTCACCTTCTCGAGGATGGTGAACGGGCATTGCCAGCGGGCCAAGAACTTGCAGGAGGTGTCATGAAGGAGGAAGACCTTATCTCTGGGCTGGAATTCTCAGGGTTGTAGCTGGACAGTTGTAGGCCCTCCTTTGTTCCTGTTGAGCTGCCTCCAGGTGTTCTCTGACGATGGGCATCACCTTGTCGATCCGCTCCTGCATCTCCTGGACGTAGTCGACATAGGAGTGGTGGGGGAGGGCTGCTCTTCCCATGCCTCCCGGGCCAAATCCAACAGCCCTCAAGGTCACTGCCTGAAGAGGCGCTCGAAGGGAGTGAAGCCGGTGGATGCCTGCGGTACCTCTCAGATGGCGAAGAGGATGTAGGGGAGGATAAGGTCCAGATTCCTCCCCTCTTCATCTACCACCCTCTGGAGCATCCTCTTCAGTGTCTGATTGAAACATTCTACCAGCCCGTCGGTCTGGGGGTGGTAGACGGACATCCTCAGGTGCTTCACCTGCAACAACTGACACAGAGCCGCCATTAGTTTGAATAGAAAAGACATACCTTGGTCAGTGAGGATGTCATTCTGTATTCCAACTGACAAGGAGCAGGAGCTCACGGGCAATGTTCCAGGAGGTAGCCTTCCAAAGCAGAACTGCTTCGGGGTAGCGGGTGGTGTAGCCCATGATGACCAGTATAGATTTGTGGCCCCGGGCAGACTTCGGCAACAGCTCCACGAAGTCCATGCCTATCTGTTCGAAGTGGACGCCAATAATGGGAAGAGAGATGAAGAGTGCAGGAGCAGGCTTGTGGGGGGTCGTTTACTGACACTGGGAGCACTGCTGGCAGAATGCACCATAGGAAGCGGTCCTTCAGCTTCTCTAGGGTGCTGCAGGCCCCCCAGTGGATGCGAATGGGCCAGGTGCATCTGGGCCCAGGTCTGAGTGTGAGGAACCACCAACAATTCACACGATTGGCCTCATCACTTGGTTTTGAAGTAGAGGAGGACTCCCCAAAGCAGGAAATGTGCTGCTGTCAGTCACTGCTCGGGGTTCTGAAGGACCCCCTCTATAACCTGCACCTGACTCCAGCAGTTCTTCAGTCGAGTGTCCTCTTTCTGCTCCCGGGCAAAGTTCCGAGATGCAACAGGGTTAGCGTGTGTGGAGGGCTCAACTGCTGAGGTTGCCTCGGCGTCTCCCTCGCCTTGGGCCAAGCAGGCCTACCAGATCCGCGGCTGCGCTGCTCTGGTTTTCTTCCTTCGTGGTGCTTTGGGGGCCCTGGCTGTGGGGAATCCCGGCCCGCCGTCACAGCAGCTTCTTTGTTTTATTGTTGTTATTGTATTATGTGTAATTTTTTTCTATTGCCTTGTTATTAATATTTATTTAGTGGTATAATTAATTGTAAACAGACATGCGTATTACCCCTGAAGATTTCATTCATCAAGCTGCAAATCATTCACCTTGTTACTTTATACTGTATATTTATTCATGAATAAACATTAGTAATTGAGAGAGCTTGTTCCATTTGGCTAACATCATGAAAGAAACATCATCAGTGTGTATGTGAGGGGTGTGTGTTTGATCTCACGTCTGGATACAACAGCTGATTTTTTCTTTAACAGACAGCTGGAACCAAAAGAGGGGAATAATCTGGATCACTGTGTTCAGGTACAATGTCTCTCCAAAGTTTCTTCTCCTAAATGCTCTCTCTAATGTAATAATGCATTGTGTGTCTCAACACCAGGACGGAGTTTTATTCTGCTGTTGTCACGCTACACAATAAACAAACACACCATATTTATGTGTGTACTAGCTCCACAACACATTCCCTGTGTGTCCAATTAACTCCCCCCTGCCAGGCAACACACACAACCACTGGAACACACACATTTATACACAAGAGCTACATTATTAACACCACTATCAGGCTTACATTAACAAAATATTACCACCATATGATCTATAATAAAACACTTATGACTTAAGGCACATGTATGAGAAATGAATAGAGAAGACTCACCACTCACAGCACAGTGCTGCTGAGTTCTGGATTCTGATTGGTTAAAAGGTGTTCATGAGAGCAGTTTTCACAGAAAAATAAAATCACAGGTTTATATTTTAATGCGTTAATAGTTTACAATGCATTTATAGTTTAATGTAGCTCATTCACATTCAGGGATTTGAATGTATGGAGGACATGCCGCACAAAGCATGCCTTCTCTAAGTGTAATATTTATGGAAGGAGTCTCCAGTGCCAGTAACAGTCAGAGGTAAAGTTTACACTTTGTGGTTTCTCTTTAATGAAAAATGACAAGATGCATTGTTTTGTCTTCTTAACTTCAAGAGAGAGGCAGGTAAGGACTGTTTATAGCTGCTGTAACGTAAACAATAACAGGAACTAACTTGTTTCGAGAACGTTCAACTATAAATGGATAAAAAGTACAATGAGTCATTGTTTAATAAAAAATAAGTCAATAAATTCGACCTGATGACATATTGCTGTGGTGTAAGAGGAATAAAACCTTACCAGTCCCTGTGAATAAACTGTTACCATAGAAACAGAAAATTGATCAACACTTTCTTACCAGTCAGAATCTACTTCATAAACACTTCATTCATCACTGTAGAATTATTTCACATTAATATTATTCTTGTGAACTGAATCCTTTACCTGTATTTCCTACCTCAGTGTTTGTGTCAGATCCACCTCTCGGAGTGGTTAACGACGTCTCCATGGCAACCGTTCAAAATAACACCGACGTTCCCGAGATGCTCGGCGTCAGATCTGCGCGCGCGGCGCGGTCACCTCTCCGGTTTACTGTCTCTGCTTAGTATTTTATTTGATTTTTATGTTTTTTTTTAAATTTAATTAATATGGAGCGATAGTAATTTAAACACTGCATGGTGATAATGGCGTGCGGGCGACTGCCTTCGGTAATAAATTTAATTCCGCGCACTTTATTTACCGTGACATCTAACTTCCGGTGCTCAAAGCGGATTTTCTGATTTGTTTATTTGTTATTAACTTTTTTAATTTATTACAATTTTTTTAAATAAATAAAAGTGATGTCTGGTGAGAAGTCGAACTTCCGCGCGCAGCCGGCGGTGAAGAGCATCTTCGTGTACCGGAACGGGGACGCGCACACGGAGGCGCGGCGCGTGCTCATACACGAGAGGTGCGTGTGCGACTTCGAGACGCTGCTGCGCGAGGTGACCGGGCGCGTGCGCGCTCCGTTCGGCGCCGTGCGCTGCATCTACACGCCCAGAGCCGGACACCGCTTGCACGCGCTCGAGCAAGTGCGTAACGGCGAGCAGTACGTAGCTGCGGGGAAGGAGAAGTTCAAGAAGTTAGAGTGAGTGACAACGAAAAACACACAGCTAATTAATCAATTAATTAATGAAGAAATAAAGAGAACCCCGAAGCCTAATATACTATGTATAATATAAATAGTCTACATATAAAAGGGGCGTGTTTCTAGACAGTGTTATGATTTATGACTTATATAGTATATATGTTTTTATAATATAATATAAAAACATATATCCAAAATCACACTGTTAAAGTTACATAAAGAAGTAGATGTATTCTTCTTTATGTTAATGGTTACAATAAGTAAACAAAACTCAATATCTAAATATAAATCATTAAATACATATAATTAAATATTAATATAAATAATTATCAGCACATTCCTGAATTAATGCATTTCTCTTTGTCTCTCATCTGAAATTTAAATGACTCTGATTTCATGGCAAATCTGAACAAATGTGAATGATTAAAAGTCATATGGTTAGATTTTTTAAATTTTCATTTGTCCTAACAAAAGGCATGAGCACTAACTCTGCCCCTATCCCTTAGCCACACCCCCTAACCTTAACTCAGTAAAGCATCCTGACCTTCTTGGTTTTAACACCTTAATTTTATGATATGTGATATAGTTCTTTTCTTTCCCAGCTATCTGCAGATCGGAAGCAGGAAGAAACGGATGCTCCAGAACAACGGACTGGTGAGGGGGAAAAGTCAAATATCTGCTCTATAATATATAAATAAAACACGTGTGTGTGTAAATAATGTAATTTCCCTGGATCTACAAGTCTCTCTGGAGTTTAGCTAAATTACCAGCTAGCAAATTAGCCAAGCTATAATTACAGTACATGAAAAATAACAAAACTAAAACAATATAAAATAAATTTATTAAGATCCCAAATTTGCACGTACAATTTTGTGTAAATGATTATTATAATTTGACGTAGCATTCAATTCTTTATTGCCCTGATGAGTTCAGCTCTGTACCATGAATACGATAGGTTTATATTAATGGGCTCCTTCTAATAAGTGACCGTTTTATGAATTTCACAATTATGTAAGGAGTCTCCAGTGTCAGGGCTTTGTAACAGTCAGAGGTAAAGCTGTAAGTTTTCCAACATCTACAGGAAAGAGGACTTTACGCTTTGTGGTTTCTTGGTAATATGACAAGCTGCATTTTATTTCTTATTAACTTCAAGAGAAAGAAAAAAGAAAGGCTGGTGAGGGAACGACTGTTTATAGCTGCTAGAACATAAGTGACAATGTTTTGCCTTAGCATAAAATGCGACTATAAATGGTATAAAGAGTATGACTTTTCATTCTTTAATAAATAAGTTGTTAGCATTGGCAAACTCCTGTTGTGTCATAAGAAATAAAACACTTGGGGATGTGCCGTTATAGAACAATGATCAACTTCAGGGTGGTAACACTTACACTACTCTAACAGCAAACAAACAAGCTGCCACAAATTTAATATCTGCCCTTCAGCTGTATTAATTAGCACACATTCTTGATTTTCAGGAGTTGAGGATAAATATTCAAAACAGAGTTATTTTTCTAATTTGAAACAAGTGTGTGTATGTATATGTACATATAATGTATGTATATATATACACATCAGGTCCGGAAGTATTTGGACAATGACAGAGTTTTTGTGATTTTGCCTTTATACACCACCACAATGGATTTGAAA
>CM075003.1:13436199-13447987 GCA_037576675.1 Pangasius sanitwongsei
AGTCCTGACCTTAACCTCAGTGAAAGTCTTTGGGATGTGCTGGAGGAGACTTTAAACAGTGCTCATCTCTTGCATTGACAGTACAAGATCTTGACCAAAAACTGATGCACCGCTTGATGGAAATAAACGTTGTGATGTTATTTCTATCAAGAGGTGCATCAATTTTTGGTCAAGATCTTGTACTGACAATGAAAGAGGTGAGCACTCTCTAAAGTGCACTCTGGCTTAATGCTAATGAATTAGCGAGTACTGGATGGGTATTGCATCACTACGTTCTTTGCATTTGCCAGTCTTTAACGCACGCTTGTTGACTCTTGCCTCACTCTTTCCCCTTCATTCAGTCTCTTACAATTTTAAAGGATGTTCCAATATTTTATTAGCAGATCCTTTCATCACCCCAGAGGATCAAGAGAAGTAACATATAATACTTAATATTTCATGTATTAAATAGAACATTTATTTCATCTGGAATCTTATGTAGATGAATTACTCTATATTTGCATTGTAGCTGATGCAGTTTACTTGCTTTGCTCTGCTAGCAGGGTGACTAGCCTTAATTTGCACTATTAGCATCCCTGTTTCCGTGTCTAAAAAAATCACATCCAGCTCAAAAATGACCTCTTTGGAGGTCAGCAAAGGCTAGCCATGCAAATACGACCTCCTGTTACATGCTTTTAACTAGATAATTATTCTGCTAACTAGCTAATGGAGTAAATTAGCAAAGCCTCATCAGCCATCACATACACATGTAGTAGCTGGTGAAAAGTTCAACTGAGCTATCTCATAGACTAGCCACTAGTTATGGTTTCTATAGTAACAGCTAATTCACAGGGACTTTAACAGCAGACTCTCCACATAAACAGATTAAAAAAACATGCACTCTGATATAGTGAAGCTGTAACTTTCTTCAGGACACATGAGTTTACACTTTTTCCATCATTTATTTCAAGAGAGAAAAAAGAGGCTGTTGAGGGAACGACTGTTTATAGCTTCCATAAGTGAAAACTGGAACTAACTTGTTTCGCTGAATTAAAGGTAACTATAAACGGATTAAAAAAAATACATAAATTTTTTTTTATTGTTAGTAAATTTCTGTGTTATAAGAGGAATAAATCACTTGGGGAGGCACTGTTACAGGAAAATAATCAGCTTCTGGGTTTTAACAGTATCTCTGCTTCATTATTCCACCACATTGTTGATTATTTTAATGTAACAGAATGCCTCCAAGTGGTTAATTCTTTTCTAATCACACTGTTTCGACCGTTTCATGTAACAAAACATGACACTACGTCTTTTAGCTACCTTTAGATTAGCTACGTTATCTCTAACTGCATGAACCAATTTCCTAGTGCATTATGGGTAACACCGAATAACTTAAATAAAAAAAAAAATAAAAAAAAAAACAGAAATAAAACAATTTTTAAAAATTCTTATTATAATGGATTGTTTAAAAGGCTGGCATTCTGCAAAATAGATTCATGAATGTTTAAAAATACTTTTAAACAATAAGCAGACATTACATCTTAATTTACACAATTGATTATTTTAGAGTTTTATAAATTTAAAAAAATACCTGAATTACTTTTTTCTGAGTCTTTTTCTTGCATTAAAACGTATATGCCGAGGCCAAGCGTTAATAAATGTGTGTTTGTTCCATAATTTATTTATCACCGGTTCAGTGTTTTATCGCCAGTGCTGAACTTTAATCATTAAATGCATTAAACATCAGCACAGCAATATTTCTTTATTTTCATTCATTCTCCTGCTTAATTATTAAGTGGATATGTTTTCTTGCACATAACCTGGCTTTATAACGCACCTAAGAGATGGGGATAATTATCTTTACCAGAGCGCACAGTATAAATAACATGACAATAATTACTGTATGCAACACTTCCTGAGACTGAAATATTTTAATGGGATAAGTCTCATTAATAATAATATCAAGGCACTTGAGGTAAGCAGCCATTTGTGTGGTTCTTTAGAGTGTTAAGACTTTAAATACACTGACTAATGAGAAATAAACAAAAACAAAGATTAATAGCAAAAAAAAAAAGGCTAAGTTGTCACAGTAGCTATGTGACACTTATAAGTGCTCACTTAGTGTGATTAGAGAATTCACTCAGACACTCACTGAGATGTAATGCATTATTAATACTCACTGAAAACTGAAGTGTGGGTTGTTGGACATGTTATGCAGGGACGGGGCCACCAAAGGGCGCTGCATTCTATGCTAAAATACTGAGTCGAAGTTTAGCTATGCAAAATGTTAGCGTTGGATTTAAGATGCGACTTACCTGAACGTCGGATACTACATACTCACATACAAACAGTATAGTGTATAGTATATAATGTACAGAGTAAAGTGTACAGTATAGCATGCGACACAGAGAGGAAAAAAATGCAGGATTCAGTTGTAGTTAGGGACTGGATACAGAGTACACTGCTATACTACATTAAAGTAATACATTCCCATACTACAGCATGCAACAATACTGCAGCAATACTTCTATACTACACTTCCATACTACATTATACTAAACCTAAATGAACACACTTCCATACAGTTCTAGACTACAGCAATGCACTTTCATGCTTTTCATACTACAAAAACACATTTTCATATTAGTTATACACTTCCATACTAAAGCAGCACACTTACTACAAAAACACACTTTCATACTACACAAGCACACTTTCATATTAGTTATACACTTCCATACTACACAAGCACACATTCATACTGCACAAGCACACTTCCATACTTCAAGACTTCAAGTTTTTTACTCTTATGTTACCACAGTAATAATGGATTTCTAAACAAACTAGATAAAACACTGAAAAAACTAAAAATAAAACTAAAGACTAAATTAAACAAACTAAGGAACTCAGATTAAAAAACTAAAAAAAGAAAAGATTTAAAAACATCAAAACAGATAAAGAAAACTAGATAGAAAAAGAATAGTTAACTAAACTAGATATAAATAAATAAACTGGAAAAAAGATAAAAAGAAATTGGACAAGAAACTAAATAAACTCAAGAAAAATACTAAAAACTGGATAAAACACTAAATCAATGGGATAAAACAACTAACAAACTAGATGGAAAAAGTAACTAGCAAACAGAATTAAGGAACTACCAGGTGAGATTTATTAGCAAGCGGTGAACTGGAGCAGAAGAGTGTGGGTGTGGCTTAAAGCAGGGGATTCTGGGAATTGGAGTTTGTGGAGAGCTGAGACAGTTTGTGACAGTAAAGTATTAACTGTTAATAAATGTATAAATGAAAAACTATTAATATTTCTGTATTTAACATTACTGCCAATGGAGACTCCTTCCATAAATGTTAAATAAATGTTTCTTTACAGAAAACCTCATCATATCAATGATTACATGGTTTTTAATCAATTTCAAATCATTCAATACCTTCTAACCAATCAGAATCCAGAATTCAGCAGCGCTGTGTAAATGGTGTAAATGTTCCATGATCACGTTTTCTATTTTTCTATATTGACATGACACACAGAAGCTCTTCTCCCTGAGGTGTTTTACACTCCATCCATTCTTTTTTTCTCTCCTTTATTCCGTCATTAAACAGACGACGCAGATCCTAGACTCGAAGGCAAGGATGTGGAGAGCGAAGAAAAGCCTGCGGAAGAAGAGAATTCATCAGCCGAGCAGGTCCGAGTTCACTACACAACTGACAACACAAAATAAACCTCCATTGTTTGCCTAAAGTCCAGTACAGTGTGTTCCTATTGGCTGACAGCAGTACAGAGTGTTTCTATTGGATGTGAGCTGTACAGAGTGTTCCTATTGGCTGACAGCAGTAGGGATGCATCAGCACACTTACATACTATCCCAGTTCACTTCCACACTACAACTGCACACTTCCATACTATACCAGTACACTAACACATTACACCAGTACACTTCCATACTATACCAGTACACTTCCATACTACATCAGCACACTTCCATACTATACCTGTACACTTCCACTCTACATCAGCACACTTCCATACTATACCAGTACACTTCCACTCTACATCAGCACACTTCCATACTATACCAGTACACTTCCACTCTACATCAGCACACTTCCATACTATACCAGTACACTTCCACTCTACATCAGCACACTTATATACTATACCACTACACTCCCATACTACACCAGTACACTTCCACACTACACCAGTATGCTTTCATACTACATCAACACACTTCCATACTATACAAGTACACTTCCGCTCTACACCAGCACACTTCCACACTGCACCAATACACTTTCATACTATACCAGTACACTTCCACTCTACATCAGCATACTTCCATACTTCATCAGTACACTTCCACACTACACCAGTATGCTTTCATACTACATCAACACACTTCCATACTATACAAGTACACTTCCACTCTACACCAGCACACTTCCCTACAATACCAGTATGCTTCCACTCTACATCAGCACACTTCCATACTACATCAGCATACTTCCATACTACACCAGTACACTTCACCGCTACATCAGCACACTTCCATACTACACCAGTACACTTCCATACTATAGGAAACTTCTCAAACTTATCGACTGGTGAATACTAGTAAATCTGAGGGGTGATCAATAACATCCACTGGCTCACAGGTGTATGGCAGTGAGGACAAAGCAGCTGGAGAGGAAGAGGCAGCAGCAGAGGAAGAGGCAGCAGCACAAGAGGAAGAGGCAGCAGCACAAGAGGAAGAGGCAACAGCACAAGAGGAAGAGGCAACAGCAGAGGAAGAGGCAGCAGCACAAGAGGAAGAGGCAACAGCAGAGGAAGAGGCAGCAGCACAAGAGGAAGAGGCAGCAGCAGAAGAAGCAGCAGCAGCAGCACAAGAGGAAGAGGCAGCAGCAGAAAAGGAAGAGGCAGCGGCGGAGGAAGAGGCAGAAGCAGCAGAGGACGAGGCAGCAGTGGAGGAGGAAGCAGCAGTGGAAAGAGAGGCAGAAGCAGAGTTAGATGCAGCAGTGGAAAATGAGGGAGCAGGAGAGAATGAGGCAGCAGGAGAACCCGAGGAACCTGCAGGAGAAACGGGAAACGGAGAGGGGGAGGGAGACGACATGGCAGCAGGAGAAGGAGGAGGAGAAGAAAGCTAAGAATATATAGATAAATTAAGAATATACAGATAAATTTAGCAACAGCATAAGAAATGATAGTGTTTAATATTTTATTTATTTTTAATAGGTGACAATGAGAGAAGTCCATATAAGGTAAAATGAAAACATATTCACATATGACATTAGCATTAACAGAGAATATACAACTAATTCGAACTTTCTGGAGAATACAGTAGGTGTTTTTTTTAATTCCATATACAGAAATGAGAAGTGGAATATGGAATTGGGCTGTATATGTACGCGTGGTGTAATAACGTCAGTCTGAGCCGTAGCCTGTGTGTGTGTTGGTTTTAGTTATGTCGCAGTGAGTGAACGTGTCGAATTGTGATGTAACAAATGCTGCTTTATTTTATACACAAAAATTATCTAATATTTACAGAGGTGTATTTTGGTATGGCACATCATTATTCTGTGTAGATCTGTTAATCATCCTGAATAAAGAAAATTAATAAATAAAAATAATAAATAAAGTTATTTCGTCATGTATTTGCAGTTGAAAAAGTGTGCTTTTTTTGCAAATTTGAAAAAATTTGAAAGAATTCGTATTCTTGTGTAAAATAACAAACGACAGCTCCTGGATTTAATGAGCGATGAAGCGATTAAGAAGTTTCAGTTGTTAGAATTCAGGGATGTTAATTATGATCATGATGACCTGAAAGATTCTTAAGCTCCATCTCAAATCACATACATTATGCAGTTGTGTGTTGTACTTTGTAAAACTTTTTTTTTAATTAATATCCATAAGATGTTTTTGGTGAAACCTTAATCATCGGTTGGAAATTTCCGACATCATGCTATATATAAAGATGACTGAAAAAATGTCACGGTTAAAATAATTAGTCAGTATTTTCAGAATTTAACTCTATACCTGTCTATAAAACATCCCAAGTTACATAACCATAGCACGAGATAACGTGAAACGAATATGACATGAGATATAATTGTGCAGAATTGTTTCAAATGCAGAGCTGAGTCGTGGAAGAATAAGGAAGCGCAAACGCAAATGTAGACCTGGCTTTTATTGGTTTTACCAATATGGTACACTCAGATCATAAACCATCCAACAGACTTGGCTTTTCCATTTCAAACTGTGACATTGTTGTACATGAGAATACAAAAACAAACACAATATTGCAAGTGAATTTCACAACAATTGTCCAAATTAGCATTTTTTTCCCCTGATTAGCATTAATATTATAATATATATATAATATAATTTGGTTGTCATGCGCCTGTACCTGTCAGTCACAACAGATAAGAAAATAGAAATTTTAAGCATTGATGGCTGTTGGAACAACTGTAACCATGGAAATAAAAGTCACTAAACAGTGCAGTCAAAAAAAAAAAAAAAGAAATGTTGCAGATACTGTATTTTCAGAAAACTGGAAAAAATTGGAAAATAGCTAAAAAACAACAACAACAACAAAAAAACATTATATTTGCAAAAGTTTTACAGAAATAAAAACGCTAACGTGATATGCAAACTCAATATAAAAGCAGAAGGACAGAGAAAGATGACCCTTATGGATCCAGATGCATTTGTTTTGGACCAATAAAAAATCCTCGATCTGGCTCGAAAGTGCCATCCTGTCGTCACTGTACGATAAAATACAGCCGATTAAAAAGAACAGCTAACGAATGGATTATGAATGTTCTTTGTAGCTCTCTAAGCAAAACTTGTAATTTTTGCTGAAGGGAAAATTCGGCAGAAAATACAGAAAAACACTCAAGTGATGAAGGGCAGATTGGGACAAAATCGACCTCATTGGATTTCATAACTAGCATAAATGATCAGCATTTTTGGAGGAAATATTAAACTAGTTATGCAGCTTACTGCAGTTACATCCACAGAAGCTAAAGTTTATTTATTTTTTTGGATTTAGATAACAAATATACTGCGGATTAGTGGATTTACTTTGTGATTAGCATGTTTGGAGATATCGCCTCTAATCAGACATCTGACAATATGTTGATATGTTGCTCAAAACGGAAATAATTCTACAGTTATATAGTTAATAGTTATGCAGATGATGATGAGGTCATCTCAAAACAAATGCTACTCAAAAAGTCATCCCTGGAAAAAAATAATGAAGAAAACATTATTAGTGATGCTAGCTGCAGCTATAAAGTAACCAAACATTTACACTAGCGATCATGTCGGTTGTAGTTTGTCTCTTGTGGGTGTGGCCTGTTCAGCAAATTAGTACTTATATATTCTGTATGAAAATCGGTTGTTTGATTTATATTACAGGCTCCGCTTCATACTAGCTTCGTTCTCAGAAAAATTACGTACTAGTTTCGTACATAGAATACTTTGCTTTGTCACTTGCTAGTGTGAACATAGCATGAGGAAACTACGTTTTAACTTTAAGGCATCATGAAATGATAAGTGATGATCGACTTTTCTCTAAAAACATATTACTTCTTGACTTGAGCCTTTTTTTTCTCCAAAACAAGATTTAATAACAAGTGAGTTTTCACAATTATGTGAAAACCTCTGTCTACGTTTCTCAGTATAAATATTACATTACACTAGTATCATTAGACGGCCAGAGTTTTTAACAGAAAAATGTGACTCACGTGTGTTCCAGCAAAGATTGCAGCTGCTAATAGATATTTATGCTAAGCTAATTTGTTCCTTTTATGATATTTAGCAAATACGCTTAGGTTCAGTATACAGTATCTCAATAACAAAGTAAGGTAAGTATGAGCTGATCATCGATTTGATATATTGCAACATTCTACACGCTTACGTACTTAATTTAGTCAAAGTTTTACGTTATTTAAGGTCATTTTCAGATTTACATTTTATTTTATTTCAAGGAGTTCAGTGCAACGGCTCGTTATCAGAAAAAAGAGCTGCTACGGAAAACTAGGCAGTAAAACTGCACACATCACTTTGTGTGTTTGTGTCCTAAATTGTGATTGGTGAAGCATTCTTAGGCTTAATGTGTGCTGCTCTACTTTATACTGCTGAAGTGTCTGTGGAGGTCAGGGGTCAGCGCCAGGCTGGATGTTCTGGACTTTGGACAGCGTGACGGGAACCTTGGCATCTCCGGGGTTAGGAACAGATGCCTGGATCTCCGCTAGTCGCTCTTTGAAGCGTCGCTGGAGGTGGAGCTCGTGTTTGGCTCCACCCTGCCCGCAGGCGGCCAACAAGAGGAGACCGGCTGCCACACCGGCCCCACCCACACAGAAGAGCACAGCTCCGCCCAGTTTGCAGGCGTCCAGGGCGCGGTTAAAGCGCACTGCTCGGCCATCCACAAACAGCAGCTCATCCTCTCCAAATGCCTCCAGACGTGGGGGCGTGGCATAACCGACGAGCAGCACCGACAGACCTGAGACCAAGATCACTGCTCCTACTGCCACACACACCTAAGACACGGACAGAAATGGAAAGAGAGATTAAAATTAAATACATTCACCTGGTTTTCTCCCAAGTTCCCAGCCACACATGAAATCTTGCCTAGCTTAACTACAAATCTTGAAGGAAGTAAATCCTATCTCTCAGGGTACAAGGAAGGCATGCATCGAGACTCTTCTCTGTTCTGGCACCAAGGTGGTGGAATGAACTAAAGACCTAAAAATAAGAATCTAAAGGCCTCCACAAGCTACAAAGGCACAAGATTACAACAAGAAGGCCTAAAAAAAATTACATTTAGTAGCTACAAAAGTCAAAACTAAAGATCTAAAGATGCTCCTAAAAGCCAAATTTAAACCAAAGATCTCAAAAAAGCTACATTAAAAAATGTCATTTTAAGATTTTGTAGCTATTAAAAGGCCTACAATAAAAAAGTAAGGTCTAAAAATCTACTAAAGTCCTACAAATTAAAATGACAAAAAAGTCCAAATATATTAAACAAAGATCCAAAAACAAAGATCGGAAGATGCTTCTAAAAACCAAAAATTAAAACATAAAGATCTCTTAAAAGCTACAAAAAACATTAAGGTAAAAGCCTATATTTTAAATAAAACTTAAAATCTGCCAAGGAGTCAAAAATTTAAACTAAACAGAGAAGTCTAAGGATGATAATAAAACCTTAAAAATAAAACCTTAAGAACAAAAATTTTAATCTGAAAAGATACAGAAACGACTAAAAGCCCAAGATGAAAACTGAAAAACTTATAAACTTTGAATTATGAGGTTTTAAAGAAGTTAGTAAAGACCGTATTAGACCGTAAAGAGCTATAGAAGCCACTAAAGGTGTAATGCGGCAGGTGCCTTCTCAGGCAGATCCGCGGCCACCTGCACGGGCTTTTATAACACAGCGATCTCAGGAAGGTAATCAGCGTAAATGTGCAGCACCTGGCCGCGCCTCTTTATAAGCCCTCCGATTGCCTCACTCCGCGTGTGGACATAGATCTGTGCCAAGTAACAGAGCAGCGCTACGCTACTCTGATCGGTGATTTTGGATTTGTAAATGGAAAAAAAAAAGAAATAAAATAAAATAAAAATATTTAGGTTTAGAAAGAAAAGGAAAGGGAGAGAAATTATTGAGGGAAGAAAGAAAAGGGAGCTCAGAATTAAAGAGGAAGCAGGCAGAAAACTAAAGAGGAGGATAGACTGAGAATCCTTACTCCCAGATAAATATTTAGCTATCTTAAGTTAGAGATTGTTTTTCTCTCATTTGGTGCCTTTAAGTTCGGCCAGAAGGAAGGCCAGTTTGAGTTCTGTTTTTCCCGCTGCGCTACGGTGCTTTTGAGGTCAGCTGCTGGTGCTGAGTTTTCCCCGATCCAGTTCCACAAGCACTGCAACACTCACAAATCTCATATCGCAGAGTTAGCTCAGTGGGTAGTGTTTTGGCTTGGGGTTTCCAACCTCGCTGGTTTGTGTCCTGCTTTAGGCGGAGTCTTTTTGATCTGTCTCCGCACTTGGCTCCTTTCCACCCCATATATTGTCCTCCCGGACAAGCAGGCCCTGCGCAACGCTCTTGAACATCTTACCCCCTAGCCCCATAACAGTATGTCCGCACCAACACCGGAACCAGCGGATTTATGACGGATAGCGGAAATTGTGGCTGGTCAGGCCACTGCTCTGGGGAAGCATGAGCAAGCTCTGGCAGCACTTTTTTCAGAAATTCGGGATGTGTCTGAGCGGGTTGCACAGATTCAGTCCATGCTGCAGCCCCAGCCCACTTCCCCAGTGGATGCAAATCAAGAATTGACCTGTGGGTCGACTTCCCAACCCCAGCCCATGACTCAGCCTCCCTCTACCCCTGCTGAGACAAGGTTGCCCGCTCCCCAGCCCTATGCTGGAGAAGCAGGGAAGTGTAACTCTTTTATAATGCAGTGCTCTCTGGTGTTTGAAATGCAGCCCTCCCAGTTCCCATCTGAAAGGGCGAAGATTGCCTTTATGATTTCTCTCTTAACTGGAAGAGTGCTAGCATGGGCCACAGCAGTGTGGCAGAATAGATTAGCTGACCAGCCCACTCTACTCATTTGTGTCAGCACTAAGGAGCACCTTTGACCATCCACTCACAGGGGGGGCATGACATCATCCCTTCTGCGGCTCCGTCAAGGTAGCCGCTCAGTGGCTGATTATGCCGTGGAGTTCAGGACTCTCGTGGCGAGCTCAGGTTGGAATACCCAAGCTCTCCTAGCTGCATATGTGCAAGGCCTCTCTGAGGACCTAAAGGATGAATTGACTACTCGTGACCCCCCCGATGATCTAGAAGCATTATATGATTTGTCAATCAGAATTGATAACCGCTTGCGTGAATGACGCAGGGAGCGCCGTTCAGCCACAGTGAACATGCTGGCTAACAAATACAGACAGGCTTCCATGGGCCTCTCCAGTGGGCCCGAGTCCGATGACTCCTCGGTAGAGCCCATGCAATTGGGCACCGCTGGCCTGCTTCCTCACGAGAGGGAAGCTCGTAGAAGTGAGAATAGGTGTTTGTATTGTGGGCAGACGGGTCATTGGCATTCACGTTGTCCCCGCCTGATGCCAAAAGGCCGGGGACATCCCAGGAAGAGGGACCTGTGATGGCCCCAGACACTCTTCCTCACCCGTCTGGCCTCTTCATTCCTGTCGTCATTGATTGGGGAGAAGGCAAAGAAACCAGTCTGCAGGCCTTCATTGACTCAGGGGCGGCTGACAATTTCATGGATGACACTCTAGTCAAGAGACTAGGGTTGCCAGTGGACCCACTTCCCCATCCCATACCGGTCTTCGCACTTGACGACCATTAGGCTCAGGACCCATAACCACCCAAACGTCACCGGTCACACTACAGTTAGGCCACCACACAGAACGCCTGACCTTCTATGTGACTGGGGTACCTGAGTTGCGCCTAGTGCTCGGGTTCCCTTGGCTTCAAGCACATAACCCCCGCACTGACTGGTCTACCAGGTCCATTTCTGTTTGGGGCTCTAGGTGTTCCCAGAGCTGCCTAAAGGAACACACGCCCTACCTCCAACTACTGTGGAACCGGTAGATTTATCCCACGTGCCCCAAGATTATTGGGACCTCCGGGAGGTCTTTTCCAAACAAAAGGCCCAGACACTGCCGCCCCACAGGTCCTTTGACCGTGCAATCAACCTACTCCCAGGAGCTGCTCCGCCTAGGGGCAGGTTATTCTCCTTGTCACCCCCAGAACACCAAGCCATGGAGGACTATATTAAAGAGG
>CM075003.1:13448087-13464238 GCA_037576675.1 Pangasius sanitwongsei
GTGCGTTTGAGACGTCAACCAAATGGCTGACAGAGCAGCAGAAGAGCATGTTGTTGAATACCTGACCAACTAGACAGTGACCAAGCAGAAACACTACAGGATGAAGAAGTCCTGTAATACCACGGCAGCTGCCAGGCTGCTGGAGGAGTTGGCAGCCCAAAGACAGTATGTTGTCTCCCACATTGAGATGATGTCTAACTTCCTTAGTCCTGTATGATGATTGTATGCTTGTGCTTTTATGTTTACTTCAGCTATGTGTTCATTGTTCTTCACAGAACTACAACTAGCAGAAGCAGCATCTGTACCGAGATGGATGAGCAGTCCGCTTATGACCTCTTGGTGCAGACGCATCCAGTGATGGGACACATCCACATTGCTTTATTCTATATACTGTGACATGCGAGATCACAGAGAGACAGAACACAAGCAACCAGAGGCAGAAATGTGCAGAATGTGCTCTTTATTTTTGAAGTGGAGGTTGGGGGAAGGTGAAGAAGGGAGTGATGAAAGGTGGCGTGTAGGTGGAGCGCAGCAAGCAAGTAGCAGTGGTGCAGTGGCCGGACAGAGGATGCACGGCAAGTGCTCTCAAAGAACGGGGCAGTTGTCGTGCAGAGGATGTCATACACCTTCTCCGCTTACATCTCCTGTGGTGAGGGGAGAGGAGAGGACACCGTTAGTGGGCTTGTAAGCCTCACCTACCTGATTCGGAGAGCGGCTGCATGCTCCTTTTATATTCGTTGGTCTTCTCTGTGAGGGTAGAATTTGGCCGCTGCTCTTATTGGCTGCCAGACACGCTGCATTAGGCTGCTCCACCTCGCGGCCATGCGCACTCCAGCTGTTCAGAACAGTGGGGTGCTGAAGCGGCGCTGTCCTTTCAGCACCCTGCCAGCAGTTGTGTGAGGAGCATTGGAAGAATTATGAGCGTGGGCCGTGGGCCCGCCGTCACAATACGTAACTGAATAGTCTTCACAGTTTATCCCATTAGACTATCCATGATTTCCTTTCTCTTTAAATGTAGGTTCCTACGTAACCTGTTTAGTGTTACTAATATATCACTTTTATAACCACTAAATCTAGTATAGACGAACTATTGAATTATAGTTTACTGAAATGCCAGTGGTCAAAGGATGAGGTGAGGTGTGTTTGTCCCTGCAGTTCCTCTTTCAGTACATCACCCAGATCAATGACTTCAGGTCCTCGATCAGTCTGAGTAGGGGAGAGTTGTAGTGAACAGCAGTTAAGATGGCATTCCAGGTCCCAGTTCATAACAGTGTGCCTCTCTAACTGCCAGGGTAGAGAAAGGTTTGCCACATTGTCATTGGATCTTAGTGAATGAACATAAACAAATGCCTGACATCATCAGATAAGCTTCTAAGATAACTGCCAGACACTTCTTACAGGGCAGGGAAGAGACCCCCATCACCCACATCCGCATGAGGAAAGACTCCTCACTGGACCACTGGTTGACCCTAACTACCAAACTCAGTCCTAAGGTTTAGGCCAGCACTGCCATAAAAATTCCTTAGGACCTCTGGATGCAGCAGCACTGGCTGAAACAAAGAACGGCTATCTTAAGTTAGAGATTGTTTCTCTCTCATTTGGTGCCTTTAAGTTCGGCCAGAAGGAAGGCTAGTTTGAGTTGTGTTTTTCCCGCCGCTCTGCGGTGCTTTTGAGTTCAGCTGTTGGCTCTGAAACCCTGAACCATTACGGCTTCGTCTATCCAGACGATATTTTGATTTTTAACAGCTCACTTGAGGAACATGTGGTTCATGTTTGCCGGGTCCTTCAGCTCCTCCTCCAGAACCATCTATATGTCAAACTAGAGAAGTCCCAGTTTCATGTAACCACTATCTTCTTCTTGGGCTTTGTTGTGTCCCAAGGGAGACTTAGTATGGACTCAGACAAGGTAAAGGCAGTCACACAGTGGCCACAACCCACCTCAGTCCGGCTGGTACAACGCTTCCAGGGGTTTGCAAACTTTTTTCGACGCTTCATTCGGGACTTTAGCACCCTGGCAGCCCCCCTTAGTGCACTGACCAAGAAGACCCAGGCTGGGTTTAAGTGGACTAGAGAGGCACAGCAAGTCTTTGAAACCCTGAAGAAGAAATTGACAACGGCTCCTGTGCTGCACATGCCTGATCCTGAGGCTCAGTTCATAGTGGAATTCGATGCCTCAGATATAGGAGTGGGTGCCATCCTTTCCCAGCGTTCAGGGCCAGGCCAGAAATTACATGTGTGCGCATACTTCTCCCACCGTCTAACCCCATCTGAGAGGAATTATGACATTGGGAACCATGAACTCCTGGCTGTAAAATTGGCATTGCAGGAGTGGAGGCACTGGCTGGAGGGTGCCAAGCACCAGTTCCTTATTTGGACGGACCACAAAAATCTGGCCTACATTCAGGAGGCCAAGCGCCTGAACCCTCGGCAAGCCAGGTGCTTCTTGTGCTTTACACGTTTTAACTTTGTCTTGTCTTATAGGCCAGGGTCCAAACATCTTAAACCAGATGCGCTCTCTAGGCAATGGGATATACCCTCATGGGAACCAAGCCATGAGCCTATAATTTCGCCTCCCCGAATAGTGGCTCCCTTGCGCTGGGGCCTGGAGGAAGCCATCTGCACGGCGCTCTGTCAGAAGCCGGACCCGGGTGGAGGTCCCCCAGGAAAACTGTATGTACCATTGACCATACGGCCTCAGGCCCTGTCTTGGGGTCATACATCTCCATTTGCAGGGCACCCTGGGGTCACCAGAACCCTGGAGTTTTTGCACCGACGCTTCTGGTGGCCTAATATGGAAAAGGATGTCCGGGCCTGTGTGGCTGCCTGTCAGGTCTGTGCATGGAACGAGGAGCAGCACACTCGCCCATCTGGTTTGCTTCATCCCCATACCCATACCCCCATACCCTCTCGCCCATGGTCCCACCTTTCACTGGACTTCGGTACAGGTCTGCCAACGTCCCAAGGGATGGCAGTTATACTGGTCATCGTGGATCGGTTCTCAAAGGCCTGTAAATTCATTCCCTTGCCCAGACTCCCTTCGGCCAAGGAGACGGCTAAGCTCCTACTGCAACACATGGTCCGGGTCCATGGCTTTCTGACGGACTTGGTCTCCGACCCGGGACCACAGTTTACCAGCCGATTCTGGAAAGCCTTTTGCCGTCTCTTGGGGAATACAGTTAGTTTATCCGCAGGTGTCCATCCTGAGTCCAATGGCTAAACCGAGAGAGTCAACCAAGATTTGGAGCACTCCCTCAGGTGCCTGGCCTCCTCCAATCCTTCATCCTGGGTGGAGCACCTGACATGGGTGGAGTATACCCACAACACTCTCTGGCACTCCTCACTAGGTATGTCACCGTTTGAGTGCCAGTTTGGCTATCCCCCACCCTTGTTTGCGCCGATGCCGCAGAATCTGGCAGAAAGCCAAACTATCTCTGCAAGCTGCTGCCCAGAGAAGTACCTGTGCTGCCCATTGGAAAAGGCGTCCCGGCCCATCCTTTCATCCAGGTCAGCGGGTGTGGCTGTCGACCAGAGACCTTCCATTGTGGCTAGAGTCCAAGAAATTGGCCCCACGGTATATTGGGCCATTTAAGATCCCTAGGAGAGTCAATCCGGTGGCATACCGCCTAGCACTCCCCCGCACTATGAGAATCAACCCTACCTTCCATGTCTCACGACTAAAGCCGTTCCTGTGCAGCCCTCTGGTGACTTCCACCCACCCATCCCCATCTCCCCCTCGTATTATTGATGGGGCCCCAGCCTTTACAGTGAGGCGTATTCTGGACTCACGCCGCCATCGGGGGGGCACCCAGTACTTGGTGGACCGGGAGGGTTATGGTCCAGAGGAACGCTCTTGGCTCCCAGCTCGGCACATCCTGGACCCAGCGCTCATCAGAGACTTCTGCAGGAACCGGGCAGCTGGTATGGGGAACGTCGGGAGCCGTTTCGGGGGGGGGTAATGTAACGCGGCAGGTGCCTTCTCAGGCAGATCCGCGGCCACCTGCATGGGCTTTTATAACACGGCGATCTCAGGAAGGTAATCAGCGTAAATGTGCAGCACCTGGCCTCTTTATAAGCCCTCCGATTGCCTCACTCCACGTGCAGACATAGATCTGTGCCAAGTAACAGAGCAGCGCTACGCTACTCTGATCGGTGATTTTGGATATGTAAATGGAAAAAAAAAGAAATTAAATAAAATATTTAGGCTTAGAAAGAACTGGAAAGGGAGAGAAATTATTGAGGGAAAGAAAGAAAAGGGAGCTCAGAATTAAAGAGGAAGCAGGCAGAAAACTAAAGAGGAGGATAGACTGAGAATCCTCACTCCCAGATAAATATTTAGCTATCTTAAGTTAGAGATTGTTTTTCTCTCATTTGGTGCCTTTAAGTTCGGCCAGAAGGAAGGCCAGTTTGAGTTGTTTTTCCCGCGCGCTGAGGTGCTTTTGAGTTCAGCTGTTGGCTCTGAGGTTTCCCCGATCCAGTTCTACAAGCACTGCAACACTCACAAATCACATATCACAGAGTTAGCTCAGTGGGTAATATTATGGCTTGGGCTTCCCCACCTCTCCAGTTCGTGTCCCCCTCTAGATGTCTGAATTTTAGGCAGAGTCTTTTTGATCCGTCTCCACACTTGGCTCCTTTCCACACCATATATTGTCCTCCCGGACAAGCGGGCCCTGCACGACACTCTTGAACATCTTATTGCCTAGCTCCATAACAAAAGGTCCAAAGTTAAAAACTAAAAACCTAACTGTAATCTAAAAGATCTATTATTAAGCTATTAAAATCTTGTTAAAACCCAAACATCTAAAATAAAAAACAGAATCTGACCTATAGAGGCCCACAGAGATTACCAAGGTAAAATCAGAAGATAAAAATATACATTAGCTTCTACAGGCCTGGGATTAGAACATAAAGCTACTAAAGCTGAAAACATAAAGACCCTAAATTAGGACCCGAAGCCTTAAATAAGACAGTAAATAAGTAAAGTCCAAGTAAATTTATATATATATATATATATATATATATATATATATATATATATATATATATAAACAGACAAAAAAAAAAAAGAAAAATAAGAATCTGGAAGCTAAGGTTGATACTAAAGTCACAATCTTAAAAGATAAGCACATAAATTTAAAAAGTAAAATTAAAACCTGAAAATCTAAAGATGGTAAAGAAACTTTAATACACAAAGTTAGAACATAAAAAGCTACATTAGCTACTATATGCACAAAAACTTTAACACATAAAACTAAAAAATAACAGCCTACAACAGCTCCTAAAATTAAAACCACCTAAATTAAAACCCAGAAAGGTAAATTTACAATATAAAGGCCTAAAGAAGTTAGTAAAGAGGTAGTATTAAACTGTAAAAAAAACTCCAGAAGCCAGTATCCAAAATTAAAACCTAAAACCTCTGAATCAAAAAAGGTCTATAAAAGCTATTAAGTTATTGAAATGAAAACCTAAACCTGTTATCTGAAAAACTAGAATGTTACTAAAGCCACATCTTAATACCTTAACACATAAAATTCTAAAAATTATCAACTAAAAGTGCAGAATTAGGACTGAAAACAAAATCATATAATTTCATAAACAAGCAACAAAAGGCCCAAACTTAAAGTGAAAAAAAAGAATGCTGTTTGTCTGACCTTCCAGAGGACAGAGCTCCACCGGCTGGGCGATCTCTGCGTCTGGAACTCATCGTGGTGGCGCTCCCAGATGGAGGAGGTGCAGTCCTCGTAGAACTGGTGCAGGTAGGAGCGAACGCCGTAGCGCTGCGGCCCTCCATCACCATACTCCGAGCCGCACAACTCCGGGCACGACGCCATCTTCACATCTGAGACACAAACACACACACAAGAACAAACCTGAACGCAAACGCCACAACACCAACACTTAACTAGCTGACCAGCGAGCAGAGAACAAAATTACCTCAGCTATCACATACAAGGAACTTGTAATAAAACCAGTCATAACTAATTCTTTTAAAATAGTTCATGTTTTTGTTTATACTTATTAACAGTTTAGCAATGCAAGATATCAATGCCTTCTGGGAAATTTCAGCTTAAAGGATGCTGATATTGATTTAATTCCTCAAATAACAAACCTCACTTGACCTAATAAGGAATGCTGTAACAAAAGTGTTTTATTATTATCTTATATTACAGCAATAAAGCTAGTGTCTGGAAATAGAGCCTTAAAAATTCAGGTCTTTGTCAGCACTTGGGATTTTTTCCCCCAAGACAGCACTGGATTTGAATCAAAAGGTGATGAAAAGGGCATGTGCGATACAGGTCAGATAATGCTTGGATTACATTCCTATTATAAAATGGATAGTTTCGAATCTAAGATCTGATCTGATCATCGTAAAATGCACACGAGATCGAGCCACAATGACTGAATTCTGTATAACACACCAGGATTCAAATGACAGCCATTGTTCTGTCCATAAAGTAGCATAATTTTTTTGCAGTTATATTGCTTAGCAACCAGAGCTGTTAACAGACTCCATTGCGTGGTGGAGTAATTGTTTACTGTGAATATTTTGAACAAAAAATTAAATCATTTATTGAACACCAGATTTTATCGTATTGTTTTATAAAAGCAATAACACGCTCAAGGGCTTACATTACAGTGATTTTATCACAGGTAAGTGGTTTTACTCCATTTCACATCCTGTCTAAGAACGCTCTTATCCGTTATAAAATCAGCCTCGAGTGGCTTTTTGCTTTAACAATGCAACTGTTTTTTATTTTTTATTTGTACAAATAACCTTGAAAATATGTAGAACATGATCAAAAATAATAGTTTAAGTCATGACTTAAGCACGAGAGTTTTATATGGCTGAGAAAACCCAGATTTATGGTCCAGAGTGCGTGTTTGTGTTTACATGGGCCTCCTGTCAGTCATTTTATAGACACCCCCCAACATCCCTGAAATCACTAACTGCCCAGCACAGCCAGATAATTCTCCCATAAGCAAAAAAACAAACAAAACACCATGCTTCCAAAAGCTTAACAAGCAGAAACGCAGTAAAACCAGATTAAACACTGTGACAGCTTTTCCAAGATGGAGTCGTTTATTACTGGTGAAGGAGAGGAAGCCGGACATGGAATTAGCGACGCTGCTTTCTACTGTATAGCTTTAGATTGTACAGCTCTAGCTGTAAAGCTTTAAATTGTTTGAATGGCGGCTTTACATCATGAATCAGTTCTTTCATTGCAAAAGAAAAACAGGACCATGACGACACTCGTGACCATCCTCATCCTTGACCTGGAATCTTGCCTTGTGATCCTTCACACTAAAGGGTTCTTTTGGGTTTCCATTTCAGAATAGTCTCCAAGGAGAACCATTAAACATCAAAATAACCACTGATGAGAGTCTACATGTGTATCCTCACCCAGTTATACAACACGTCACTCATATACTCAACATGTGGACATGTTGAAACATCACTAAACTAGGAATTCTTCCCTCCAATTAAACAAACAATGGAGGATTTCCTTTCAGAAAAGGTTCCCGGGAGAATATATTTAAAACACTATCATCCATAATTATTTAAACAACTCTTCAGGAGCCCTTTCTATTGGTCAGAAGACTTAAACATAGTCGTTATTTCATCTTGGATTAATCAGGTTAACTCTAGAACCCATAGAGTTTGCTTAAACACTTAAAGCTTGTGTGCAGAACCCTAGAGGGTTCCATATTTGAGAGGATATGAAGTATAACTTCTTTAGAACCCTTTACTATTTAAAAAAAAACACTATGTTTTAAGAGTGTGGGTGATGTTTAATGAAGACAACACAAATACATCTGTCAAATTCATGTGTAGATGATGTTCTTACTAGAACTTCCACCATTTTAAGAATAAAAAGCAACATTTAGAAAAATAAGAAACACAAAAGCTTCTTTAGTTTGTTCCTCCGGAGGATGGAAACCGTACTTGTTTTGTTGTTTAGGACAAATCTGGAGGAGTTGAGAAGATTACTGTAGTAGATTTTTTTTTAAATACAGCAGCTTAAACAGTGATGAAAATCTTCATGGTAGGAACATTTCTAAATTAGATTCAGAGGAGGACATGAGCAGAGAGAACAAAATGAGCTTCCTGCACAGCGGTGTAATTAAATCATGCCTGGATGATGTGCTGCGTGTGTGTGTGTTTGTGTGTGTGTGTGCGTGCTTCATTCTGGCTTGGCAGCAGCATGGTGTGTTATTTTCAGGTCCTCATGAGCCACTTCTCCACCAGGAGGAACCAAGTGACGCATTTAATGTGTGTGTGTGTGCTTGTGCTGCTATTTTAAACTTTCTTTGTGACGCGTCATTGTTGTTGTGCGTATAACAGCAGCTAAATGAAGCATTAGTAATGAGTGTGAAACCAGAAAGTTTGTCTAATGTTAATATACAGCAAACATTCATAAAGTAAGAAAGTTATTTTTTGTTTTAGCGCCATTCTGTTATACCCTGTCTAGTGAGCGTATATAGAAAAGAAGCTATTTAGAATAAAGTGTTATTTTAAAGACAGCGTTTTTTGCTTTTGTTTTTTTTTTTTTTTTTGGATCACAGGCTAAGAAAAGTATAGGCGACCAGAAAACATTGGCTCGATAAATAAAACAAACAAAGCAGAAATATTTAACTATAAATGATGACAATGCCTCATTACAGTAAAAAGTAAATGATCTTTTATTTATTCATTTTTTTTTATATTAAACCTCTAATCAGCCATGACATTTTGAAGGATTTCAGGAAATCTTCTGAGATCTGAGGAGAATCAGTGAAGAGCTATTCTGAGTGAGGAGGAAAAACTGTGAAATCTTTATGCAGGTTATTTTTGATTCACAGAAAAGTACGTCAGTGAAATATGACATTAAATTAGAAATAATATTACTTTTTTCCCACCAAGCTAAAACGAAGTGTGCTAAAACTAAATGTCCGCTTGCTCTGAGATTAGCCATCAAAATTTGATCTAACTGAAAACATATTGTATATAACTTAATATCGTATATTACTTTAATACATTGTTGCATTAATTTGATCAATTTTAAGTTTTTGTGTAAAGTTACTCATTAATACCACACTACGAGTGTTATTCATGTGGGGTCTGGTGATCATTAGCAATTTTTAAATCTTCCTTGAATGATATTTTTATTCTTTAGTTTTTGAGAATGTTTAGTTGTTGCTGTTATTGTTTTTATTGGTTTACTTTGTTTTCTATTATACAGCACTTTGAATCAACTTATGTTGTGTTTAAATGTGCTTTATAAATAAATGTTGATTGCTGATTGATTGTTGATTGATAAAGTTCATAATTAACTATCGTATTGATGGCGTATCCTGACACGTAACTCAGGCTGTCCTGTAAACCAAACTGTAAACAAGAATGGAAGGATAACGTAGCAAAGTTTAAACATGAACAACAGAGGTATTATGCACTCAGCATTGTGACAAAGAAATTTCTGACACATGTGGACACATGTAAATTTTAATCCTTCTTACAGTGCTGGCTGTGGATGTTACAGTGATCTGTAATTACTTTACAAGTCAAATCTCATAAATTATCGTACAAATGCGTGATTAATTGTACAAATTTAACCAGAATGGAATCATGCCTAATTTCCATTAGGTTCATGATAACTAGCTGGAAGGAAGGTATCTGTAAACATGTTACATTATTAATGTGAAAGTCAGATTTTCTGTTCCTCTTGTCTACAGTATTTTTTTCCTGCTGTGTTTTGGCTTGGGACACGTGGCGCGCGCCAGAATGTCAGCGAACGTATTGCGTCATCACGCAGTCCTACTGTTGTCTTGGCAACAGCAGCTGCTCTCGGCTGGCTAGGACACGAAGGCAAAAAAAAAAAAAAAGCCTTAAAAAAAATTATATATATATATATATATATATATATATATATATATATATAAATATAATTTCCTGCTTATTTTTAAACAATATCTATGATGTAAGAATCTTTATCGAGTTAGTTTTTCGTAATTTTTCTTCTTCAAAACAAAAAAAAAAAAAAAACGAAGCCTGGTTTCAATAGCATAGCGAGTGACGTCACACTCACCCCCTCCATCACTTCCGTTTTTCCTTTGCTTTATAGTTTAGAGATTAGAAAGCAAATGTGACCTATTTGTTGTGATTATTTTTTTAAACATAAATATTAATTATTACTGTCTTACCAGGTGGCAACGTATTTACCTAAATGATAAGAATCGGCATCTTAAAGGTGACGTGATGACTTTCTTAGAAAACAGGATTCTTTTATTTTCTATATATGTATTTTTTTTTTTTTACATTTTAAAAGCATGATATGATTATAGCTAGCGATGAAGAAAAGATTTGTAAATAAAATAAATAAATAAATATCCTTGCCTAGAGCTCGGTTTCTGCACCATAAGCCCCATTTTAGACATTTTAGACGTTTTAATGCACTAAAACGCGTTTAGAAACAATTCCACTGCGTCCAGAGCAAACATTTCAATCAATATTTGAGTATAATTGTATAAAAAAAAAGAAAAAAAGGAAACTGCACCCGTACCTGTGCTATCCGGCGGTGGAGAGTGATGTTTGTCCTCCTGCTGTCTCCCATCACTCTAAGCTCAGCATCTCCTGCAGGAGAGCATCCAGACACGCACCGACTCCACTGCGCATGCGCAACACGCTCCCCGCTTATATAATGCTAGAAATTTAATCTTAATTGAATCAGTCTTAACTGAAATATTTACAGGATACTCATGCAGGACACTGAGCACATTATATTCATTACATTTAAATACTAACCATTTTATAATCAAGCCTATATTTTCGAAATTAAAAAAAAGTAGCCTAATAATAAAACTAGGCTGATAAATAACTTTATTTATGGAGCATATGTCATTTTGAGTGCTTTTCATACAAGCTTTACAAAAAGTAATCACAGTATAAATTCAATTCCTAATACATCAATACGCATACGAATAAAAAGTGTTAAAACCTTTCAACGAATGTAGACACAGACCCAATTTCAAAACTGTCATTCTAGGAGAGATGAGTCACATGAGCCCAAGATTAGATTAGATTCACCTTTATTGTCATCCCTGCTTAAAAACAAACAAACAAAACAAACAAACAAAAAAAAAACAATAGAAACCATCACAGAAATTCTGTGAATTTTGAAGAACCATCAGCTAACCATTAAAACCATTACCATTACTGGTCCTTAAAGGTTTCCACTAGACAAAACATGCCACCAGTAGAAGGCAACCAATTACCAGTAGAGACCAACAGGGACCATTACAGTTTCCATTAAAGCCAGTACAATTCCCATTATAACCATTAAAACCTTTTTTTTCAGCAGAGAGAGGAGTACAAAGTACAAAGCCAATGAAATGCAGTTAGCATCTATCCAGAAGTGCAAAACAGCAAAATAGCATTGAGTGTGTAGTGCCAGAGGAGACAATGAGACAGTAGGGTGTAAACGTGTGCATATACAATATGAGTGGTGCTAAAACATTTTGACATGAGAAACTCAAAATCACTAAGTTTTAAAGTTCCTTTATGTCTTGCTTGGTAAATCATTACTTGAAAATATTAAATATTTTCAAACTTTAGCCCAGTATTTCATTGATGCCTATATTTGTTTTCAATGTAATATCTTTAATGAATTGAAAACGTATGCTCTATCATTTGCCTTTTAAGTGAATTTTGAAGAACATTTTATTATATTGGATGTTTTTATTCATTAATTTATTGATGTCAAGCAAGACTTGATGAAACTTGTGGTTTATGCTCTCTAATCTAGTAGTTTCTAAATTGACACTTCCTAATGGTATTGTTCTAACATTGTTTGCATGTTTTGGGGAATAAATGTTAAATTGAAAATTGAATTTTGAAAACTTGTATTTTTACTTTTTTCACCCGTCATATAGTGCACAAAATGTTAAAAGGTACCAAGCTAAAGGCAGTCCAATTTCAAAATCAAAAGTTGTTCTGGTATTTGTTTCCCAAATAACGTTTTTACTCCCCCTCATCAGAGGTAATAGTCAAAATTGATTTTCACCCCAAAATTGACACCCTAATGAGGCTGGGTGGCAGTGAAATGCTAAAGTGATGACATGATATGTGAGTAACATGAGTCCAGAGACATGTATTCATTGGATTCATGTAAACCCAGACAGTGACCATGGATCCAGTGACGTGAGTGGAATTACGAAGGCACATCAGGATAAGCACTGTAAAAGATATACTTGTTTTGTGTGTTAAATATCAGCAAATTCTGGATGCAAATGTGATACAGCCAGTCAAGAAAAGAGACTGGGATTTACAACAGGACAACAATCGGAAACATACCTCAAAATCCACCATGAACCGCTTCAAGAAATGCAAGCTGAAGCTTTTATAACGGTCCTCACAGTCCCCTGGCTTGAACATCATGTGTGCACCCAAGAATATCTCAGAACTAGAAACATTCTACAAGGAGGACTGGGTGAAAATTCCTGAAACAAGAACAGAAAGTGTCCTAACTGGCTACAAAAAGCGTTTGTAAGCTGTGATATCTGCTAAAGAGGGTGTCCAAATTTTCGCACAAGCCACAATTACTATTTTTTTCCCAGTAAAAAAAAAAAATCACAGAAAAATGCAGAGGTTGTGTTTATATCGGTTTGTTATTAAAAAAACATAGTTTTTTGAGGGGTACCAAAACTTTTACATTCACACTGTATTGTACCATATAATAACATATGATTATTACGTGTTGTGTGTTAGCATAGCCTGTGCAGTGATATTAGCAGCATTAGCAAGTCTGAGCAACTCTTGTGAAGCGTTACTGTAAAGATATAGACGGTATCCTTGTGTCTGTTTTATTGACACACACACACACGACCATGTGTGACTCACACAGCTGACTCACTGCTGTATCTGCTGTTCTCAGTGACATTTACAGATCACTCACACACCTCTGCAGGTTCACTGGATATTATACAGGAAGTGTGTATTGTGTGTGTGTGTGTGTGTGTGTAAGTGTGTGTGAGTGCGTGTGTTGTGTCCAGATGGAGTTGGGTGAGAGTGACACGCCAGACTTTCAGCCTCCTGCTGCTTCACTGCTGTGTTTTTTACTCCATAATGAGAGAGAAAGTGAGAGAGAGAGAGAGAGAGACAGACAGATAAACAGACAGACAGATAAACAGACAGATAAACAGCAGGACAGATAAATTGACAGATGCAGACAGACAGATAACCATATATACAAACAGATAAATAGATAAACAAATAAACAGGCAGATAGATAAACAGATAAACCAATAAATAAGTGAGCAGACAGATAAAGATAAAGACAGACACATAAAAAGTCAGACAGATAAATAGATAAACAAACAGATAAACAGACAGATAAATAGTTCAGCAGACAGGCAGATAAATAAATAGACAGATAAGCAGACAGATAAATGTGTAGATAGACAGGTAAACAGACAGACAGACAAACAGACAGATCAGTAAACAGACAGACAGATAAATAGATTGATAAAGACAGACAGATAAATAAACAGACAGACAGATGAATGCATAGATAGACAAGTAAACAGACAGATAAATAAACAGACACAAATAAATAAACAGACAGATGAATGCGTAGACAGACCAACAAACAGACAGATAAATAGACAGACAGATAAATAAACAGTTAGACAGACAGAGAGATAAATAAACAGATAAATAAATAAACAGACAGGTGCAATGACTGGAGACTTCAACATTTTAACACATTTCAGTCATGCTATTTGGGCGTGCACACACACACACACACACACACACTATCAAGGGACCTCAGCCTTAGTAACCTGTTAGTGATTTGTTGCTTCAGTAAACTTGCTCCATCTTACACACACACGCACGCACACACAGCTGTGATGAGGTTTTTATGGCTACAAGCCATATCTCTGATACAGGTATCTTAAGCAGAACACCCACACACACACACACACACAAACACATACACACACATTATCCATGTTCTTATAAACTGTGTTAAAGGTCAAAGGTCACTGCCTCACCGGTAAGCTATGAGCTAGCAACATTCTATTGAAATGATATATTTTAATAATTATAACAGATACTGTACAATAATGTGAGTGATGGTAGGAAGTGAAAATTGTGTGTAAAGATGACATGAGAATTTGTTTACATAGCTATAACACACCCTGTACAGCACGTCTACACGTCACTACAGCTAGCCATACCGCTAAATGACTCAACTCTGAATACAGCCCTACACGAGGAATAGTGCTGAAAACTGTTTCTTTATTTTAAACGTGAGGGGAAACACTTTGCTCCTGTGTTTTATCTGCAATTATTGAGAATATTCATGGCTGAATGTAGAATGTTTAATCTGTGATAAGCAGCGGCTCTGATTGCAGCTGTGTTTACACTTCAGGAGCCGCCATGTCTCTCTCTCTCTCTCTCTCTCTCTCTCTCTCTTGCTCTCTCTCCTCCGTTTCTATAGTTACAGTGCTGTAAAGGTCACCTTCAGGAAGTTCCCAGTGAGCGTGTGCAGCATGATAATAAACACATTATCACATCACCATGATGGCTGACTTCATTAGCTGTGTGTTTGTGTGTGTGTGTGTGTGTACTAGTATATTTATAACCCCACTGGCTGATTAGAGGTGTAAAACTAGCAAACGAGCCTCGTATATTATTACACAGGTGAATTTAATCCACATGTACTGTAATGTCAGTGAAGGAATAAGGATAAAAATGTGGATATTAAAGAAGAAACTAGCACACATACGTAAATGGAGCACTCTCAACCCATGCTAGCATCATGTTAGCATCATGCTACCCCTGACATGCTAATGCTGAGAACTTCAGAAGGAGCTGAGAGAGAAAGTTCACCCCACCAATCACTGAACACTCTTATTTCTAACAACCAATCACTGATCACTATTGTTCCTAACAACCAATCACTGCTCACTATTGTTTCAAACAACCAATCACTGATCACTATTGTTCCTAACAACCAATCACTGATCACTATTGTTTCAAACAACCAATCACTGATCACTATTGTTTCAAACAACCAATCACTGATCACTATTGTTTCAAACAACCAATCACTGATCACTATTGTTTCAAACAACCAATCACTGATCACTATTGTTTCAAACAACCAATCACTGATCACTATTGTTTCAAACAACCAATCACTGATCACTATTGTTTCAAACAACCAATCACTGATCACTATTATCTGTGCACCTGCACACTTCTTTGTTCTTCATTTTCTCAACGTTGTTGATAGAAATCATAGAATTTTGTAACGACATGTAAATACATTGTTTGTGGTGCTGTGACCAAAGATGACATTTTTTCTATAAGAAATCAGTTATAATCTATCAGTTTCTATTCTGATATAAATAAAATTGCATGATATGCGAATTATAATGATGACGATTCACTGAATGTGCTAATTATGACGTCCGTGATGTTATTTGCTGACGTCTAGCTACTTCTAGCTATTTTCCACCGAAAAGAGCTGGCCACGCTGGGATAAAATGATTCCTCCTACTCACACCTGAAGCATTAAAAATGATGTTGTAAAATTTATCTCACAACCTAGCTAATGATGAGCTAGCATTTACAGTATCAGACTTTGCATAATACAGGATTTTAAAAAAATGTTACTGCTATTTCATAGGCAGTTAAAAGAATCTTCAACCAACAGGGATGAATTTATAACATTAAGTTGATATATAATAACAAATATTTTTTTTTTTTTAAAAAGACCCACTTTTTAGCTCATCTTACTACAAAACTACAAGCCCAAAGTTCATTATGGGATTTTCTGCCACCTTGTGGATGAGTTTGAAATTGCAACACTATGTATTTCCACCAGTCATTCAGCTCATTATTATTATTATATAAGCATCTAATTATACAGAAACAGTCATTTTACTTCCATTCACTGTTATGTTTTTGCAGTACTACAGTACTAATAAGAAAAGAAATAACTTTAAATTACTTTAAATAACTTTTAAATTTTAGGTTGAATTATTTGTGCTCTGTATGCTTTTAAAGTCCAAAAGGCAGAAATGTGATCTACTGATATGTTAAGTATCATTATTAACATGGATATATATAATGTATCATGATATATATATATATATATATATATATA
>CM075003.1:13464338-13486734 GCA_037576675.1 Pangasius sanitwongsei
TATATATATATATATATATATATACATGCTTTTTGCAGATATTCCACAACATTAAATGCAACTATAAATGGATAAAGTAGTATGGCATGTGGTTCGTTATTAAATAAAAATGGTTATTGTTGATAAGTTGCTGTGGTTTGCGATTGTAACAGTAACTCTACTTCATCACACCACACCCTTCACTCAGCATTTTACTGTTACAGCACAAAGCACTGAATCTTAATCGGAATCATTTGAACTGAACAGAATCAAATGACTCGAGTCACTGAAAAGACTCAAAAATTAAACAATTTCCCAGATTTTCTCTCTCCTTTGGTGTTGTTTATCATGAAAACAAAATTCATTACTCTCAGAGAAGATGCTATTCTTCTGTCTTCTATCTTTCCTGCACTCTCCTTTGAAACCGGGTGTCTGAGGTGTTTGTGCTACCTCTTTCCATTCCTCTCTCTGTCTGTCTCTCTTCCTCTCCATCTGGGTTTTTTTTTGTCATTTGCTGAATGGGCTTTGGATTTGGGGGGTTTAAGGGCTTTATTCCAATCATAATAAGATGGCGAGAGAGAGAGAGAGAGAAAGAGAGAGATGTCGTTTCCTAGGCAGCAGGCGACGAACATTTCAACTCTCAAATTATAGCTTTGGGTTCATGTCTCGCTCTGCACCTGCCTCCATTCCTCCTTTCATCCTATCCCCTAATCCCTCCATCCACCTGCTTTGGGTTTTCAAAAACAATTTGTGGTAAACAGACTTAAGGGAGACAGAATGTATGTTAAAAAATATTACATAAAAAGTTTAAAACCAAAGAAATGCTGAAATCTGTTTTAAAAAAAATATATATATATATATTATGTTAAATGCAAACATAATATTTTTAGTCTTACGTTTGGTTGTTAGTTTTATTCTATTGTTCTTTTTCTTTTATTATTTCTTTTATTATTCATTTATTTGACTAAAAACTACTCTAATTTAGTATGCTTTCATTAATGAAAATGAAATACCTTTACGTTAACAAACAGACAAAACAAACAAACAAGTGCACTTTTTCATTACTGCTTTCACAAAGCTTCCCCTTCATTGATATTTGTTGCTTAAAATTAGTTTCCAAAACTTTAATCACTTGATTATAGTTGGAAAAAAAAAGTGTTCTTAATCAAGAAACTGCATCGACAATAAACAATGGGAGCATACGTTGCTTATCTTTTTTTCGTAGGCTTGTTCTCAAAATCATTGTTTGTTGCAAATAACTATCCATAATCTCAGCAAATAAAAACTCAGTAGCTATGTTTACATGCAGCCCAATAATATGTTAATAATCAGAATTAACGTAATTGGAATAAAAAAATGCCCATGCGTAAAACTTCAGTCGTAATCAGAACTGAGCGAATGAAACTGACTTTTAATAATCTTTTAAATGGAAGAATAATATAGTGTTTTATTCCTTTTACACCACAGCAATCACTCCAACAATTGCCGTGTATTATTAAAGAATGGAACATTTTACTTTTTATCCTTTTGTAGTTACATTTAATGTTGTGGAACATCCATGAAACAAGTTAGTTCCTGTTCTCACTTACATTATAGCAGCCAAAAACAGAAGGTAGCAGGATGAAAAAATGTAGCTTGTCACATTACCGAGAAACCACAAAGCATAAACTCCTCTCTCCTGAAGATATCTGAAAACTTAAAGGTTACAGTTTTAGCTCTGACTGTTACAAAGCACTGACAGATAAATACGAAATAAACATCTCCATACAGAAAACATCATCATATTGAAAACTTTTAATCCGTTTATGTGGAGCGTCTGCTGTACAAGTTCCTGTGAATGAGCTGTTACTACAGAAACTATAACATAAAATATAAACCTGCGATTTGCAGCTACACTACCATCAGAAAATTAATCAACACCTTCTGACCAATAATAATCCATACTTCAGCAGCGCTGTGGTGTAAATTTGTTTTACCGATGGACAACATGTGGTTATCTTCACTAATAATAATAATATACAGATGACAGCGTGATTAAACACTTGGATAAAAATCTGAACACACCGACCAAACTCACAAGCTCCTCGTTGTTATGGTAACACGGATGCTTAAACCCCGCCTCTCTCACATGTGTATCTTTGTGTCAGCTTACATATTACACAGAGGTCGTCTACAGATTAATGACGATGTGATGTAAATAAATGATTGTGAGCATGAAGACCCCAGAAACAGGACCTTACATGAGACATGTCTCATGAGAACATTTGGTCCACAGAAATCCCTCATTTCCATAACGTTTGTATGGACACATGATGTGTGTTTGTGTGTGTGTGTGTGTGTGTGAGTGAGATATTTAATTATATTTAATAATGGATAATTATTTAAAAAAATGTACCACTTTTTTCCCCTAAAATCCAGATCAAAGTGTGATGTAAATAAATTATTGTAAACATCTGGCCCGCAAGAAAAGCAGCTGTCTCATGAGGTCATTTGGTCCCTGTAAACCCCTCATTCCTGAATGTGTGTACGGATTAGCACAAAGTCCTGTAATCAAGACACATGACTTCCATTTCCTAAGTGAAGTGCATCAGTGTCATGCTGAAATTAGATAACGGCCTTATCCTTCTCCTGCTCGCTCCTCTGTTCGGATTAGTGAACGCACCCTGCATGCTGACGGAGCTCTCTGATAAATGACACAAATGACACTTTTAACCTTGCTGTATTGAGTAAACGACCCCGGAGCTGAATGACAGAGAGTCCATTTTATTATTTATGGTACATTATTCCCATTGAGAGTTAAATAGCACATTACACCTCATTCCAGCACTCGACTAAATTACACAGCTGTCTGTCTGAGAAAGGAATGAAAAATGCACAGACGACAACCATGCGATGCAACACTAACCTTTTTTATTTTTTATACTTTTAAAAAGCAGGCTTGTTAAGAGGATTGATCTGTTTTTTACTGTTTTTTTTTCTTATTGTTGCAGGCTCATTTTAGCGAATCATTGCATCAAGAAATGCTAATGGTAATGGTACAGATACAGGTACATTAACACTATTTCAGGTTTATAACACTATAACACTAACACTACATTATATATATATAAAATATAGGAATGTGGTGATTTATTGGTAGGAATATATACTCATACCAATAAATCACCACATTCCTTTTTAAATCTAAATATTTTGATTTTTTTTCTGTCTCCATACGGAGCAATCCATGCTCTAATAAAATAAGCAACAAGAATGTTATGAAGCGGAGTTACTATTACCACCCTGAAGTTGATTATTTTCCTATAACATTTTAGTAATTTATAGTTACATTTAATGTTGCGGAACATCTGTGAAAGAAGTTACTTTGTTATCGCTCGGGTTTTTTGCTTACGCACTTTTGGAGAGCTTTCTACTGAGAGCTCCATGTTTAAATTAATTAACTTGTCTCTGAGACTTATTTCATTGCCTGCTTTTATTTTTGTCAACCACTTTTTCATTATAAAAAAACAAAACAGATACTAATTTAAATGTTCTAGCTAAGAACATTTAAGAACAAATGTTTAACTAAGCAACCTCAATTTTATTGGATACAGCTGCAGTGAATTATGGTTACACCACATGGACTCTGCCCCTTACCCCATGTTAACCATACATTCACACTAGCGAGCAACAAATCCCCAGGCGATCGTTCATTTTCTAAATATGTACAAAATGCAGAGCCACAATTTCACTGAGATTTTCTCAATTGTTAGCAAATTAGGTGCGATACCGTAAAGCGTCATGTGGGCCGACGTTTCTTCAGTTTCCCACTCAAACTTTAGTTCCTACCTACAGTTAGTTTCCATTTAGTGTTTGATGTTCAAAAACAGAAAAACAGAAAACTGTTGCTTTGTCTACTATCTCTCGTTAAATGTGCATAGAGATCTTATGAAGAAAAATAAAGCTTGGAAGGAAGTAGAAGAGATCGGTGCCTCTAGTGAGTGTACATAGCTAGTACAGGTTTTTTTTTACTAATATAATCTGAGAATGAAGCTAGTACGAAGCCGAGCACGTAACATGTAAAACAAATAAACAATTTTCACACTGATTAGTATGTTATTTAATTTGTGTTTAGCTAGTCAGCTTTAGAAGCCGTTTACAGCTACAAAAATTTCTCATTGGAACTAAATAAAAAAAAAGCTGGACAGGCCACGCCCACACCATGCAGCAACTCGACACACCCACAAGTTTACAGTGGTGAGTTCTTTAACATCACATAAAATCCCCTCATTTTTAGCAAGGCCATGAGTCATGAGTATACGAATACAAATTAATGAAGCATATGTACAAAATTTCCACATGAGCCCCATTCATTATTGTAATTTGTCTTTTTCTCTGCATCATGTCACATTTCTGCAGGAAGCATGTTGTTTTTTCCCATCTTCATATCTCTCTTCCATGCATTATGCATCTCAATCCATCATTTCATTGCCAATAATGAGACTGTACATCCGCTCGCTGTCACCGTTCGCATACTGCGATGTCTGTCGTGTGAGAAGAAAACGGCTGTGGGATTATTTATTCACTTCCACTCTCACATGAGCTGCTGATGGAGATGTGCACATGATTCCCAGGAGTAAAGCACAGCTGATTAGGCTTTATAAAGCAGGCATTATATCATTATATATTACAACAATGACTATATTTAAGGCTAAGTGATTCGATAGATATCAAAGTTTATGACTTATGGATTTTGTCTTTAATGGCTAATAAACAAAGAGAAGTGAATGATAAAAGTGATGGGATTTAGGTCAGGAAGATCAGGACGCAGGAGATCCTGCAATACAAATCATTTAAAGCTTAAATTCACAATTTAAATTCTGGTTTATATACACAAGGGTGCCAATATTTACAGTTTAGCTAAAAAATGTCAGATGTTTTGACCTGTTGCTACAGCAATATGGAAGAATTATGCTTTTCTGCTTTTCGGTCAGACTATACGTGAATAAAATTTACGTGAAAACAGCTGATTTACTGAAAATGATAGGAAACCGGATGCGAAAAGTGCATTTTTTGTGGTCATTTTTTCTTTGCACTGATTTGGACTGTGGAGTGTTTGCCCGGAAAACAAACTGGAGGAGCCGCTAATTATTAACCAACATCACACCAGACATTTGCGTCGCTGTTTCACTAATGTATGAATAAAAGTAGCTAGCTAGTAAGTAGCTCCAAAAAAATCACACAGCATCATGTCTGCATGTGATCACTTGATTTGGAATCGCAGACGAGGAAACTACCACCACAAAAAACAGATGTGCTGAGCGTTAAAACTTTTCTCCTGCATTATCTTCTGCTCTAAATGGTAAAAAGAGAACAATTTTGGGGTCTCAGTAACTGAAAATCCTAAAAAATTAAGCCATTTAACCCAATTCTGATGAGTCCCGAGATAATAAAGGAAATTCTAGCACAAGAATAAATGGGTGAATACAACTGTGATCCAATAACATTAAAAAAAAAACCTTCATCTGGTGCCTTATTAGCCAAAGTATCCAAGTGTATACATGCTGAAGGTTAGCAGCCTGCTGATGTATGATCTTCATACACACACACAGGTCAGAGGACTTGCGCACAGCTCCGATCCATCAATAAGTAATCAAACTGTAGGTGGTCTGGATTAAGTACAGTAGTGAGCACTCGCTGCCTACAGACAAGTCCCCTTTTCTAAATTAGCGCAGTGATGGATTCTGCCAAGCGTCTAGATAATAAGGGACCTCATCTGCTCCACATCTGTCTCTACATGCACGGGAAAATGTAAAAGGAGGGACAGAAAGAAAAATGGAGGGAGGGAGGGAGGGAGGGAGGGAAGAGTGCTGGGCTTTAATTGTGAACAGAGCCGATTATAATGTAACAAATCTTCTGAGTGAGAGAGAGAGAGAGAGCAAGAGAGAGAGAGACTGAGGGAGAGAGAGAGGCAGAAAGTAAAACAGTGGGACAGAGAGAGAAAGATTCAGAGAGAAAGAAAGAAAGAGTTATAAAAAGAGAGGGAAAGAAGGAGAGAGAGGCAGAGAGGGAGTGGGAGAGACAGAAAGAGAGAGAGAAAAAGACAAACAGAAAAGAGAGAGATACAGAAAGAAAAAGAGGAAGACAGAGAAAGACGTAGGGAGAGAAAGAGACAGACAAGAGAGAGAACAGACAGAGAGAGAGAGAGCTACAAAGAGAGAAAGACAGACAGAGACAGAGAGACAGAAAGATACAAAGAGAGATGGAGAGAGATACAATGAGTGTGTGTGTGTGTGTGTGTGTGAGAGAGTGAGAGAGAGAGAGAGAGAGAGATGGATTTTATTTTTCTCCTCCCCATGTTAAAGATACCCACTCACCAGGCTGCCATGTAAAGATGTCTGTCTCTCCTTCAGCCAAACTGATCTGTAAGGAAGAAGAATAGTTGCGCTCAAATGATATAAATATGTCCTCAGGTGCATGAAGCATGAAAGTGTTCAAAATCCAAAGCAACGGCTGTCTGCACAATGAATGAAAACCATACCAAACACCACCACAAAACTAAAAAAAAAAAATATATATATATATATATATATATATATATATATATATATATTAAACTTGCATAGTGAAAAAAGCGCGGTGAGTTTTCTACTGAGCGCTCAGTAGAAAGTGAGTTAAAACAGACCAGTGAGCAAACATTTCAGCCCACAGCTTTCTTCACTGCTCACCTAACAAACAACAGTTCATCACTTTTACACACACAGAACTGAAGATTGAGACTAGCTGAGCTTGATCAAGAGGAAGTCCTAGTTACAGAGCTCAGGTCCAGAAAATATAATATAGAAATACATCACAAAAACACAAAAACTACACCACAAGATAACAAAAAAAAAAAAAAAAAGAAAACCTGAAAAATCCAACTCTTCATTCAAGCCATTAGGGGTCTGTCTGTAAGGCAAACTGATCTGTCCAGAAGGAAAAATGTTCTCTTGCAGGAATAAAGTTCTGGTTCTACAGCAGGTTCTCTGAAGCAGAACAGTAGGTGGCACTGTTAGTCCGCAGTCTGGGCTCAACGGCGGCGGTGGTGGCGGCGATGATGATGTAATCCCTCCACCGAGTGGAGATGAATGACGTGACGATGGAGAAACATGCTGGTCTGACAGCGCTGCGCTCCAACACACACACACACACACACATTCTCCATCAATCGGAGAACTGTCAACCTTATATATCCACTTACACTCCTGTTATTTATTAGATTTATTATTATATTATACACCTGCAAGAGAATATGCTCAGCATTTAATCACATACAAAAAGGTGAAATATTACAGAGAAATAATTGTATATCAACAAAGAAAGGTAATTAACTTTAGAAAAATTAAGAAAAAAGTAATAAAAGCACTTTTGAGAATCCTTTCCTTTTATTATCGCACTATTTTAAGATATTATGTTATTAATTTGACTCAATAAACTTGAAATAAATTTCAAGATACATTGTTATTTTGATCCAATTTTAACAAGATGAAATAATGAGATGTTATGTGAAAATAATGACAATGTCTTAAAATTTTTCTTTTGACATCTTGGGTCAGTCGGTGCATTTTCTCCGAAGCGCATTGAATTAACAAAAACAGTGCCATTATTTTTTTACTTCAATAACTCAAAATAGCAAAAAAAAAAAAAAAAAAGCAGGATAAAATTACCTACATCCTACACACACATTACAATTCACGACCTTGATTTAGTATCTTGCGGCTTCATTAGTAACCGGTATCAATAATAAATAAAATGCAAAAAAACAGTCTGTGCTGAATCAAGTGCTATTCTATGTGCTGCTGAATAATAAGCGTGGAAGCCATTTTGTTCCAGTAAACCAGTGATTAATGTGATCATTACAATTAGCACGGTACATGCAGCGATATATTGGAAATTTTTATTTTATTTCATTTTTAAATTGGTGGTCTCTTGCTTTTATGATATGTCATTTAAAAAAACGCTATTTCCTTCTTCAGTCCACATTTTCTATCCCAAATTTTTTCAGGTGAGTGTTTGTTTTTAAAGATGGTGGTCTATGATATAGAAAAAAAACCTGTCTCAAACATATCTACTCAAGAAAAATCTAGCAACCTTGGAAGTGTGAACTACATGCAGGTGATTTTAATAATCTAAACGAGCAGTGGATCAGAAAATCCACTTAAGTACGTGTGTAACCTGACTCTGAATACCAGGAACTTTCCCAGACTAAATAGTGACAAAATCTTTGGACTTAAATCACTGTTTGTGAATACGGCCCACCATCAGGACGTGGTGTTAGATGGATAAAGTGACTCTTAATTTTAGCATGTTAAAAGAACTATAGCTCATTTTTCCCCTGAGAATCTGAAGACAGTTGTAATGCTGATAACAGGTGATGGTTTTACGAGCGGAGAAATTCCCACAGAGATGTCCAGCCTGGGGTTGGCATTTATAAGGAAAAGATCAGGTTCCTGTGCAGGATTAGATTTAGACGCTCACTTGTTGAATATCCTGAATAGCAGCAATATATTTTGCTAATTTGAATGAAGTTAAAGCTCAGAATGTTTGTGAAACAGTTTTTTTTGTTTTATTTAAAAATGTGTTATTATGTTTTGTTACTTTCTTCCACCTCCTATTATGACATTCCGACATACGAAGCGAGTAAAATGTCACAGGAGGTCTATACAGCCAATTTACTGAAGAACATGCGCAGGGACAAGAAAATCATTACGACGAGATTCATATCGACGGGTGTTCTCTTCATGCACCGAGTTTGGTTTAAAGTCCTGCAGCCAAAACACTCAAGGATAGATCAATGTCGTCCGAGCAGGAATGGGAATGGCAATGGGAATGGAGCAGCTCAAAAACGAGCAGCTTCAGGCATGAAAAGCCATATCAGGGGGTTTCATTTCATGAATTCTTTAATGCGAGGTAAAGTCCAAATGGTTCCCTCAATGCACCGGTCCAAAAAATAATTGAGGACTTTTTCCAGGTTCTTTCAAAAATGACCTCGTCGCATTTCAGAGCTTTGATGGCTTCTGGGCCGAAAGATGGAGTCATGTCGAGCCGTAATCTAGAGAGGTGTCAGGAAATGGCCCCCCAGAGGATTCCCACATATCAGACATCATTTATCCAGCTGTCTAATCTCGGGGCTCGCAGATCAATATTAAGAGCCCAAGTGAGGGAAAGTGGAAGACCGGAGAATGTGGAGGAAGTGAGTTCAGGTCTGGGACTGGAGTTACTTTGGGGTTCAAGGCCTATTTGTAAATGATAAACATTAGGAACAGACCACAATAAATAAGCATTCAAACACTGCATGTGGTGTGGTTATAGTAAAATAATCAACAATGTGGTTGAAGCGGAGTTGATTATTTTCTTATAATAGCACACCCTGAAGCATTTTATTCCTCTTATACCACAGCAACTTGTTTTGTGGAGATTAAATTGATAAAAAAAAAAGTATGATGTAGAATAAATTTGTTAACTTTCTATTAGATAACTGAGCAGTGGGACAACTCGGTTAAAAGTCAGGAACTCCTGTACCATAAGCTGACAATTATAAATATATAAATATATCACCAAATGTACTTCTGCATATGGCAGCATGTTTAAGCAATAACGATTTGGTTCCTATTTTTACACCAAAAAAAAAACAAAAAAACTAAACATCTGGAGGCACTGACCCAAACGTTATAGCAAAAACGTGAAAGCAGAAGTGTACGAGCATTGGCTCCTCTCCCTGTCACAGACACTACTACGCTGTGTCCTCACAAGAGCCAAGAAAGACGGCATCATTTTCAAGATTAATGAAGCTCGCAGCTTTAAGGTACACAACAGAAATCCAATGAAAGGGAACGCAGCATCATTTGATGAGGCATCCCAGAGGTGGAGTCCCTGGGGAAATTGAGACCTGAGGCTATGTGACAAATATACGCTAGTCGTGCTGGTTTTTCTCTCAACCCACCAACAGATATTATCAGACATTTGCATGTTGGTGCAACCGCTATGAAGTTTCTTTTACTTTCACATTTATCCTTTTTTTAGACAGTGAGTCTGGAAAACAAATCTCCTTTTCCTGATAAACTGCAAGTGAGTGTTTAAATCTCTGCAGTCTTGATCCGTTTTTCAATCTGGTCCGGCATTCACGCTGAGGCTTACAGTGTCAGTTTATTTCATTTCAGCACAGATTTTCAGCTATTTACGAGAGACTGACACCACATCCATCCTCTCTGACAGCCCACAAATAGCCCTCAGGCCTGCACTCGTCTCCTCTGGGGCTCCTCAGATAGCAGAATATAGCTGCACTGGTGCGTCTGAAGTTCCTCGAACTTGGCTTCATCAGATGAATCCCCCCTCCTTGCTTTCTTTTTAAAAAATGAAACTCCACATAACTCCCTGTAGCCATGATTCAGCCAACATGACATCTCTCTCACTCACTTCAGTTTAAACGCATGAGCTCTGTCCATTAGAGAACTCCTATCTCGGGTTTGAATTGCGTTAGATCGTCCTGCTCAGGTCGGTAATCGAATACACTTTGGGTTTTATAAATCTAAAGAAAGTGGTGGGGCTCGAATACAGGTCTCATATTAAATTTGTAAAGCTTACGGTCAAAGACTAACATCATATTCATTGCTTTTTTCCTCAACAACAACAGAATTTCTCTCTCTCTCTATGTCTTTCTGTGTCTCTATCCATTTCTGTCTCTGTCTGCTTAATACTCTTTCCACTCATTATATCTGTTTACTTCGTATACTCTGGGGTATTAGGATACAGACCGTACTTCAGCTTTTCTAGAAAGCTTCATGGTTTGAAAAAAAAAAAAACTCCAATATTTCTCCACTACATTCTTGATGTACAATAAAATGTCCCACCCATTTCACAGGCATACAAAGTTCAACACATGCCGAAATCTTTATCACCCCTCTGGTGAGGCGGCAGAGTCTTAAAGAAAGTCAGGGATATTTTAACACAGATCTCGAGTGTGGGTTTTAAATCGCTTTAAGACTGAACTGTACACAGCCCTTTATTCAGAATAAGTGTGTATGTACAATTTATGGGATAAAATCTAATGGAATCTAATGGAAACTGATAATCATTAGGAAAGCTGATGTCTGATAGAACATGTCTTCATTTTCAGAAAATTCTCTTGAAAATTTTGCTTGTCTTGTTAAAATGAACGCCAGGGAAGCCATTTTCCTGGCTTACGTGACAAAACTCCAAGTCTTCTCCAAAGATGGGAAAAACATGGCAAAGTACAAGTTTTAGAATAAATCTGCTTCCTAAAGTGAATAATTTCCTATTACATGATGTCCACAAGTGGTTTATTCCTCTTATACCACAGCAGTTTGCCAGCGATTACAATTTTTATTTACTAAAGAACGACACATTGTACTTTTATTCTGTTTATAGTTACATTTAATGTCTGTGAAACAAGTTAGTTTCTGTTTTCAGTTCTGTTATAGCAGATATAAACAGTCCTTCCCTCACCAGCCTCTCTTTTTTCTCTGCTGAAGACAGATGAAAAACCCCACCTTTTTCTTTTCATTATCAAAGAAGCGTAAACTCTTCTGTCCTGAAGTTGTTGGAAAACTTAAAGTTCCAGCTTTACCTCTGACACTGGAGACTCCTTCCATAAATGTTATATAAATGTCTCCTCACAGAAAACCTCAGCATGTGAATGATTTTTTAATTTGTGTATGTTGAGAGTCTGCTGTACACGTTCCTGTGAATGAGCTGTTACTATAGAAACGATGATGTGTTAGAATGAGTGCATGCACCTTTTTTTTACTCGACCTCATGGAGAACTCTTGCAATTTGTTTGGATTTCTAATGAATGGAATGAGGTTAAACTGAACTCGAATCTCTCATGCTAAACTTATACCAATTAGTTTACAATCGTAATGGCATGTTGATTTATCTTGACCACATGTATATCGATAGGTCATATGGCTTGGTGTGTACAAGCACGATTCTACTGGCACTTAAATTCCATGTGAACGCTCCTATCCATCACAGTGTGAAACAATAACGCCTGCCAATGTCAAGACGCAGACCCATAGATCATGATGAGAATATATCTATGCATATGCGCATATCACCCTCTCATTTTCATACAAAAACAAAAAGGCAAGTTGACCTGACATGGTCATATAGAAAAATCTAATTACTGTAATAAACTGTGTAAAAATCACCAGAGAAGGATAATTTAAAGTGTTTTGCTTTAATATCTGAGTTGAATTCGATGATGGTATGAAGTGATCTATCATTCACGTCCTTCACGGTTCTCTGTTGCATGTTGAACGAGTTCTGTCTTGTTATCACTGTAATTTAGTGTGATGCTGAAACACTTTCCACACAAAGAATAAAAATTTCATCAATAACTTCATTTGTTATTAAAGGTTATTGCTGAGCATAGATTAGGACTTAAAGCAGCACTCAAAATAAAACATCAATCGGTTCACTCTGAGCAGTTTTTTTTATTTTTTTTATTATTTTAAATCAAATTTTAGAATTTGAAAATCTAAGGTTTTCCCTCTGGGAGAACCCTTAAAGTTATGTAGAATCCTACCAAAAAAGACTGCTTCTTTTATAATACATTATAAAAGAACCCTCAAAGAACAATTTTTTGGAAGCTAAAAACACTTACACATCCAATGAACCCTTGATGAAGCCTTTTTTTGTAAACTAAGAATCCTGACTTATCCAATGAACCCTTAAAGAACCAACAAAGAACCAATTTTGGAAGCAAAGAACCCTTTAGTATCCAATGAATCATTGAAGAACCCTTTTTTGTCAAATAAACCCATAATGAAGCTATGGAACCCCTTTTTTATAAGCTAGGAACCCTTAAAGAACACTTTTTTAAAATAAATGTGTAAGTATAATAAACTTAGTAAGTGAGCAGAACTGTAAATTATTGGTACACTTTTAGAAAAAAAAGGTTCTTCAGGGGTTCTTAGCCTACTAAAAGAGATCTACTTAGAACCATTTTGGATATTGAAACAATGATGTAGGGCTCTTCATAGGACCTTTAAAGGTTTTCCTCAAAGGGACAACCGAAGAACACCTGAGGGTTGAGGATAAACTCTTTAAGGATGCAGAGCTTCCTGATTTTTTTTTAATCAGTCCCTGCATTTTAACACTAAGAACACTGCTGTATAAATAAAACTATTACTTCGTTCTGGGAGACTTTTTTCCAGTGTCTCCTGCAGCCATTAGTGGATTCTAACACAACATTAACGGCTTTCATATCCCTCATTTCTCACATGCTCACGCCGCCAAGGTCACCTTCACTAGATCCCTTGGAAGGATGTGTGATTACTCCAACTGTGGCCGTCATTAACGTGAGAGGAGGGAAGAAAAATAGACGGGGGTCTGGCTGTTAAATCAAAGCATAGAAATATCCGCATGTTAACGCCAGTGAAAACGTTAATTATCCCTCACGGGTTTGAGGTTTGCATATTTAAAAAAAAAACAAAAAAACGCAGGTGATGAGGTCCCCGGTGGGCATCATGAGACATGAGTAATGTTTCATTTACACGCTGTTTTGGAGAATTCACAAATGTGTGCACATTACTAAAGTCATTAGGAGCGGGATGATACATCAGTGTAAAGAAATACAGCATGCAGTATGTAATGCACGTAAGTAATAGTAGTGTGATGAAGCAGAGTTACTGATCTCACCCTGAAGTTTCTTTCCCATATCAGCACCATATCAGATATCTGATAAAGTTACAGCTTTACCGCTGGATGTTACAAGGTAGTAACACTGGAGACTCCTTCCATAAATGTTAAATACAAGTCTCCAAAGCTTTGAAGTCAACTCTGAAGCTTTATAGTCGATCCCAAAGAGAGTTGAATCCCTGATTTCAGGCTTTGAAAACTAAGAGTCAACTCCAAAGCTTTGGAGTCGATCTCTACAAGAGTCGACTCACTGATTCTCCCATAACTAGTTACATAAACACGTCTGAGCTGGAAATGATGGTAACCAGAAGCAGGTGAAATGAGACTCCACAGTCGGTGCCAAAAAAAACCCAGATCAGTCACAAGTCACATATTTTCCTTGTTATAGGTTCATATTTTTTTACTGTCAATGACATTTTATCATCATTCAGTGTATCATTAATGCAGTCGTGATATTGCCGTGATCATACTGTAAATTTATCATCCAGTTCCATTATAATGAGCAGATCCATCTCAAAATGTCCCAAACTCCCACCAGGTTCAGGTTTTAATCACAGCGTAACATTTATGGCTTGTATTTAAGGAACACAGCAGGCAAATGACAGTGTGTGGTAATGCTCATGACGCACTAGCTAAAGGTCAGTAGAGTGGATGAGTTCAGGAGGGCGTTTGCTGCAGGCCGGCCCTCTGCCTAAAAGTTAATGCTTCATGTAAAGCCAAATGTCTGGGGTAGAGGAGAAAAAGATATAAATATTTGTGAGTGAAAAATGAGCAGTGTCGTAATCAGAAATGCGCTCAGATACGTTTACTGAGCCTCGGAGAGTTTCGCAGATTTCGGGCCTCAGAGGAAAAAGAAGACTAGTAAGTAAATGCAGGCAATTATGGCAGAGTGATTTAACGAAGCAGAGCACAGCATTTCTCTAACTGCGACTCGAGGAAATGCTGCAGTGTCCTAGAGTAAGAGCTTCAATTTAAATGCGCATAAATATGACATCATGACACTCACACTTTTTACTGGTTTTACTGGGAAAATTAAGTATTAAACACCAAATAAAATAGAAAAGAAGAACACTAAGCATTATAATTCTATCATCAAAGAGGTGTTTAGAGTGAAGGAGGCATGGTCTTTGAGTCAGTCTTAATGAAAGAAGCGTGGTCTTTGTCTCAGTCTCATTGAAGGAGGCGTGGTTTTTGTCTCAGTCTCAGTGAAGGAGGCATGGCCTCTGTCAGTCTCAGTGAAGGAGGCGTGGTTTTTGTCTCAGTCTCAGTGAAGGAGGTGTCGCTTCTGTCAGTCTCAGTGAAGGAGGCGTGGCCTCTGTCAGTCTCAGTGAAGGAGGCGTGGCCTCTGTCAGTCTCAGTGAAGGAGGCATTGCCTTTGTGTCAGTCTCAGTGAACATTTATCTTTCATTTAAATCAAACTGTATAAAACTGAATCACATGGTTTGTAAAGAAACGTCTCTAACTATGATCATATTGAAACACCGGCTGCTTAAACACGTCTCTCCCACACCGGATCTTCAATGCTGTATCGAGATGGATGTCATTTCACCTCAGAAACAGAGCCACAACCCCATACTGCTGAGAAATAATACAGAGGTGTGTTCTAGCCTCCTCTCACTGACCTTCACTGCTTCCTGTTTATTTATAAAAGCATTCTTTATTCAATTGCCTTCATATATCATCATAATGCAAGGTCAATAACATCTATGAGGCTTATAGTGATGCAATAAAACCCAATCGATGAGTTCACTCACACTCCTAGCTCCAGTTGTTTCTGATGTAAAGATTTAGATTCTCATGCAGGAGGAATAAACTCTCAATACAATGAAGCATGTGAAATGTTCCTTTAGAGACTTATATCATTAATGCAACTCAGTAAAAATTGGAGCAATAATACAGAATTTTATCATTTTTAAAGAAGTTCTTAACTGTTGTTTAGGTTCTTAACTAATGCTGAACTGTGTTTTGGCTTAGCACTACACATCAGTAATTCAGAATGCTAGCATTATTATTATTAATAATAATTATATTATTAGCATCATCAAGGTCTAATTAGCTGATTAGCTAAAGTGGCTGTTGTATAAACCTTACTGATTAAATGTTTTTATTTGAGTTAAATTAGTGAGAGTTCCATAAATGCATCATTTCCATATTGCACGTGTTCACACGTGAGGAACAGCATTAAGGTGATTATAACCAGGGTAATGCACGTGTGATTTACAGTGCTGATGCTGATGCTGAAATCTTCCTCATGGGTGTGTGTTTGCGTCCATTAGTGTAAAACACTCAGAGACAGAAGTGACTCGTCTTTTTCATTTCTCTCTGGCTAGAGTGTGTTATTAGATATAAGAATTTCATTTTGACTCAGCGTTGTGCATCATACAATGAAGCTGAAACGATTTCCTTGGACTTTTGTACAATCTGTAAAATCTATGAAGTCATATTGGCTTGATAGCAAGCTAGCTAGCATGCTAACCAACTGGTTTCTTTTTTAGTGCTTATATATATTTTTAACAGCCCATTTCCTTTCAACACACAGGGTCGCTCGGTGTAAATCCTAACACATGGAAACTACTCAGAGTTCTCTGAGCAACTGAAGTATGAAGGACATATATTAAATTTGTAATCCAAAGCAAAGCAGAATCCAATCTAAGCAAAGATCCAAGTGATAACATATTCATTTTATGTCTGACTCCAAATTTTCCACAAGTTAACAAAGCAAAATTAGCAACAGAATTAGCAAATAGACAAAAAATTTTCACTAGCATCCACGCTAACAGCAGAAGGACATAAAGGATATTCTAATGATTAATTAAAATATGAATAATTTACATTCAGTCTGTAATGTGGGTATCAGCGTGACCTCGCCAGTCAACATCTTTGAATTCTTCTATTTAAAGAAAACTGAACAAGAGAACATACTTTTTCTTCTTCAACGATCCTCAGGAAATTTGGGTGATGCAACTTCCTGTTGTGGAATATTCCTGATATTTCATAGGGTTGAGTTAATGAGCCAAAATGAAAGTTTTTTATCATCTATAATGGACAACTTGTGGAAAACAAAGACGTTTTTAAGGACATTTCAGCAAAAATAAGAACTATTTTGTGTTTAAAATATCTTCTAATTTTATTTCACACGCATATCACAGAATCGTGGCCACGGGGACGCTCTTAAATCCCCGAGTGAGCAGAAATGCACCGTTAACATAATTGAACCATTAAGCTGACTGCTACACCATAATAATAACTCACCTCACAGAGTCAGTGTCATACTGATAATAAAACATTATCAAACGCAATACCACAATCTTGCTAGTTATTGCGTTATTTCTAATGCTTTATACTTCATTATATTGACTGCATGGTGTTTAAGCACCGTCATAACGGAAAGGAAAGATAAAATAATCAAGTCTTTTTTTTTTTACTTCCTTCCTCATCAGCCATTTTAATGGCTGCTCCATTGCGTATTAGCTTATGTGAAGTTTCACAACCAACTCAACTTCACTGGAGATTTCAAGAGCAGAATTTACCCAGAATGCTAATTAGTATGTTAGCTAGTTAGAGAGTAAATAAATAGGATATAATATATATAAATTTTAATATAGAGAATATCTTAATGAGTAAAAAAAACACAAATATTTCTCATCATAATTTTATAAAACTAAATAAAAATTTAAAAAAATAAATGCTTAACATATCCTTAAAATACAAAAAAACTACATTATTGCAAAAAATATTACTTAATAAGTCTAGAAATACACTCTTAGCATAATATAGAAATAATATTTCTCATGGTGAGATCACATTGCACTCATCATGCTAATTTACGTTAGACCATAATTAGCAACAGAATTAGCAAATACACAAAATTTGGTTCAATAGCATCCATGTTAACAGCAGGAGGACATAAAGGATATTCTAATGAATATCTAATGAGAGAACGTACTTTTTCTTCTTCACGTGATCCTCATATTTAAGAGTATGACGTGTACTCATCATGCTAATTTACGTTAGATCACGTACTGAAGCCCGTCTGCTATATAATGGAGATGGAAGGCAATTATTAAATATGTTAATGTATATGAAATATGGAGCACAGAAGTCGTTTCCGCTCGGCTAATTCAATTATCCCTGACCGCATCGCTCTCCATTTACTGGACTGATTAACACCGGAGTCAGGGCTCTCGAAATCCACCAGTCAAACAGGGCCATTAAACCTGAAGCTTCGCTCTCACATGGCTGGTGAAAGAAACGCCAAGCTAATTTCTGTTACAGTTCATTCCTGCACGGCTTATTTGCATGTGGTCTGAATTCGGTTTTATACAATCGCTTGCAGAGGGAATCTAATGCTAATCATTCAATTACATAGCTATGTGTATGAATATGACATCTGTCCTGGTGTGTGTGTGTGTGGTGTTTTAATCTGTGTGAAAAAGAAGTGTTAAAGAGTGCAATAGACACATCACTTCCTGTGGTAGGATAAACTGTGCCAAAAAAGAATAGCTAGTTAGCTAATTTTCTTTGTAGTTGGCTTAATTCACGTGAACTAAAATGCACCAATAACTGGATAAAATAACTGCTTTATAATGGTTGTGTAGATATAAATAACTATAAACAACTATTTTTAACTTTAGAGGGTAAAAATTATGAAAAAAAGAAGTGTCATCACATATATATTTCTTATACAATAGGACTTTCTTTTTGAAAAATATAAATAAATAAAATACAAGGGCCAAACTATTTTTTAAAAAATCTTATACATAAACTAGATCTAACAAAAACAATGAAAAAGCCTAGACCTAGCAAAAATAATTGCATTAATAAATAAATGAATGAAAGAACAAACAAGCAAAATGATAAATAAATAAATAAATAAATAAATAAATAAATAACACTCATACATAGTCAAAAATCAAGAAATGTATTACAAAAATAATTACATCAAAATTAAATAAGTGAGCAAACAAACAAAATGATAAATGAAGCAAAATAAAGAAACAAAAATCTTTATATGTAAATAAATCTTACACATAAAGAAAAAACTTAGACCTAGCAAAAACAAATAAACAAGCAAACAAGCAAACAAACAAATAAATAAATAAAAAAAATAAATAAAGTAAGCTCATACATAGTCAAAAGTCAAGAAATTTATTACAAAAATAATTACATCAAAATTAAATAAGTGAGCAAACAAACAAAATGATAAATAAATGAAGCAAAATAAAGAAACAAAAATCTTTACATGTAAATAAATTTTACACATAAAGAAAAAACTTAGACCTAGCAAAAACAAACAAACAAGCAAATAAATAAATAAATGAGCAAGCAAACAAATTAGAAATAAATAAATACAACGTGAATGAATAAAATTATAAATAAATTAATAAATATGTTTTGGCTAACTAGCTAACTACTTTGCTTATATAAACAAAAACAGAAAACAAGACTAAGTTCAAGATCAGAGTCTAACTATGAAGTAATTTATAACAGAATTTTTTATTCAGAGCTTTACTTTTAGCTTAATCATCATAATTACATTTGCAGGTGCTTGTTCCATATAAAGTATATTATTATGAGATTTATGCTTAAAGTAATGTTTAAAGTAATGCTAAAAGAGGAAAAGGTACAGTCAACTGAACTTTTTTTTTTTTGGTACAGCTGTATTACGTTTCTGTGAAAGCCATATGCCATAAGCCATATGCAGAAATCATCAGTAAAGAACACTGCCGGGGAATTCCTCCACCTGAGCTTTCTCAACTTAATATTACTGCGCAGAGGTTTTTTTTTTTTTTCCTGAAGCATAAATCTGGCTCTGAAAGTGATTTCCCAGATTCCCGAAAGCATCTCTACATAATAAACCACACTCATGAGCTCAGGCTGAACACCCAGACATCCGGAATGTCTTTACTGAGGTTTTATTTCAATATGAGGGTTTTGTAGAACTCATATTTGGGGTTATTTATTACAACAACATCACATATGACCTAACTGAGCTGAACAATAATGTGAAATAAGCCTTAAATAAAAACGTTACCTCCAGCGCTAATCTAAATCTAATCTAAAGCATTTATAAGATGAAAATTGTGTGTTATTTTGTTTAGCTAGTTAGCTAGCTAGAAAGTTTACACCTTCTCAACTAGATACATTCCATGAACACAAACGAGTGTTAATTGTCATTTTCCGAATAGCGGCATCTTACTTACTGCAAATAGCTAGCCTGCTATCGTAAGAACATAGCATATAGTACAATTTTCAGCATCAACAGTCAACGTTGACTGAATGACGGTACAAAACATCTGAAAATCAGGATGTATTTCTTTGTGCAAAAAAAAAACATTTCACGCATTTCACGTATTTCACGTAATCAGCAGCACAACTGATTAACTAGCTAGCTAACAACCAGCACTAACACAGCACTAATCTTGCCAGTTCTCTTCCTTATAAACCAATGTGTACATTCATAGAAAAAAACAAAACAAAAACCATCTACTGTTTTTTTTTTTCCAAAACTAGTCTTTGTTTAATGTTTAATTACGTATAACCTGACATTAGCCTTCGCAAAAAAATCAGACGTTTATGGGTGGTCCTGGTGACATGTGCTGTGATTTTGCTAGGAGTTTGAACTGCTAACATTGGCTAGCTAGCTAGCTAGATTTGTCAGCTCAGCTGCCATCTTGACAATGCCATAAATAATTCAGAAGACATTTAGGATGTTCCTTGTGGCTCCGTTTGCTAGTTTAAGCATTAGCTAGCTCTCTTTGCTTCACCAACAAGGCAATTGGAAGGCGGAGCTTCCCATAATAAAACCACTCACCTTCTTCATTTCTATTGGCTTAGACTTTCAAGTTAAATTTTCCTAGTTCTCAAATGCTAAATGCTAAAATCATACCTACATCTACATACGTAAGTGTCATATGATGTCAGAAACAACATCGTAAATATCTACTTGAGATTTGCACAATGCTAAACTGGAGGCTATAAGCTTCCTGTCCATTAGCCTAATAGCTCTGCTACCGCTAGTCAACTTAGAAAACCTCACTCAATTTATGAGCCACAAATTTTAGCATCCAGCTAACAGAGGCTCTCTGAGTCAATGCTAATGCTAGCTAGAGAGGATTTTCATAAATATTCATAAACCTTCCTAATTTTCATCGTTCTAAGCCTGCACATGGTCCCTCTGGTTTATTTACTAACCTGTTAGCATGCTAGCTAATAGCATGGTGGCTGGAAACCAAATTACCCATGACGACTGGTGAATGTTCCCTCATTTCATAGCATCATTGATTCAGGTGCACATTTATTTACTGGCTAAATGAGATCCCTGATCCATACATTGTCCACCCCGTGCCCCCTTTCTGCCTTGAGCTAATTTCTGAGAGGATTTTAAATGCTAGTCATCAAACTAATGTGAGCTAACCTCACAAGATTTCTGAGAGGATTTTTAATGCTAGTCAGCAAGCTAATGTGAGCTAACTTCACAAGGTTTCTGAGAGGATTTTCAATGCTAGTCAGCAAGCTAATGTGAGCTAACTTCACAGGGTTTCTGAGAGGATTTTCAATGCTAGTCAGTTAGATAACTGGCTAACCTGTCAGTTTTTCTGAGAGGATTTTCAATGCCAGTCAGCAAACTAATATGAATTAACTTCACAGGATTTCTGAGAGGATTTTAAATGATAGTCCGCGAGCCAATGTGAATTAACTTCACAGGGTTTCAGAGAGGATTTTAATTGCTAGTCAGTTAGTTAACTTGAGCTAACTTCACAGAAATTATGAGATGGCTTTTAATGCTAACCAGCTAGGCTAACTAGCACTAACCTGGCGGGTTTTCTGAGAGGTTTTTAATGCTAGCTTTTAATGCAGAAAGCTAGAAAAGGAATTTTTAAGTATTCTGCATAAATATGTACAATCTTAGTTTACGCAAGCTAACTGACATGATTTAGAAAGGATTTTTAAGCCATGTTTATATATTTTGCTTGTAGTCCATTTTCATCTATGCCATTTGAAGCAAGAGGAAAAATGTCATTATTATGTTATTATCAGTGGTATAAGGATTGTCGATCATGCATCCAGATACGCATTCCCGGATAGCACACAAATGCACAATTTACGTCAACACAATGTCATTTAGAAGACAGCGCCCCTCCTGGTGACAGTTTTCTAAATCCACACAAAAACACATTCAGTTTGTTGTGCAACTTTCCTCCTGTAGCTTGATTTTTTGTTGTGCTATTTAAGCTAGCTTTAACGTTTATGGAGATATACATAATGTACATATGTACATATTTGTATGAGATGTACTGAAATGCATTTCTATGCCATTCCTTGTGAAATGAAGTTACAACCCTCATTTGCTTTTTTTATTCTGCATATAAATAACATTCAAGATTCAAGATTCAAAGAACTTTATTAATCCCAGCGGGAAATTGCTTTGCCATGTTACAATTGCTCTCAAGAAAGAAAGAAAGAAAGAAAGAAGAAAATAAAATAAATTAAAATAAATATATACCTATACAGTATATACACTCCTGAACAAAATCTTAAGACCGGGGGAAACATTCCAAGTATTCGCATTTCGCGCTGGTGGATCTTAACCAGGTTGTAAGAACTGCTTCAAAATGTCAAAAGAAGAAAAAGGAGCAAGAGACAAAAAAACAGAGATAGGCAATTTATTGAAAACTGCATTTAAACTCAAACAGGCTGTTCATCAGCTGATCAAAAGTTTAAGACCATAGCCCAA
>CM075003.1:13490216-13512726 GCA_037576675.1 Pangasius sanitwongsei
CACATATTGTTTTTTTTATTTCATATAGATTGATATATATATATATATATATATATATATATATATATATATATATATATATATATATATATAAGATGCTCCAAGAATGCTGTTAAATGTTCCTGGAATATAAATGATTTCTAAAATATCCATGATTTTTTAATCCGTTATTTCGTAACATGCAAATCAATACTGCTCCCCGTGATCACCAGAGCTAGAACTATGGAACTATACAGTTAGAGAAAACGATTCCTCCAGGGTTCCTAAAGACATTTTATGTAAAAGTTTCATGTTAAAATGATTAATGTTCCCCGCTGACCCTCCATAAACTGTACCGCATCTGTTGCGTTTAGTCCTTATATGGTCATTGTTTCCTGTTCTCATTACTCTGTTGTCATGGTTGTTAATTAATGTCACCTTTTGTTGTGTTGATTATGTCTAATTTGTTGGTATATGATAATGTGTTTGTGCAGATCTACACATGCAGCGGTTCTCAGTTATATAGCGGTTCTCTCGCTTTCACCTCTGTCTGCTTGTCTGGTGTTTGACTGCCGATATGTCAGAGTGCAAATACTTGTCTATAAAAATACTCATCACAAATTTTACAAACTTTACATTAAGTGTAAAAGAAAAAAAGTGAAGAGTCTTGAATGCCAAACTCAAATTGCACAGAAATTTCACTTACTGATGATAAATTAGTCTTAAATGATAAAATGAATGTGAGCATTAATTAAAGTTAAATTATAACAGCTATAAGCTGAGCATGAGAATATATAAATATACAGTATGTTATATATTGTAGCAAATTATAGCTATAGAGTAGAGCACCAATGTTTTTTTCTAATCATGGAATCCAAAGAAATACATGTTTGAAAGTAAAAGAAAACTGTTTGTTGCTGTTGTTGTCGTTTTAAATTTTTTTAAAAACTTGCTATTTATTTATTTACTTACTTACTTACTTATGTACTTATTTACTTACTTACTTATTTGCTTATTTATTTATTTATTTATTTATTTGCCTATTTATTTATTTATTTATTTATTTATTTATTTATTTATTTATTTATTTATTTTAATCATCCCTTTTTGGTCTAAAACATGTTTTATCCCACGTTTTCTTTCACGTTTATGTACTTTTTTGTTCACTGTGCTTTCATGATTATGATCATAAAAATATTGGTATGTTCTAATAATATAATGTCTTTATTTTCAGATTTGCATACAGTTCTGCTGTTTTTTTCCCCAATCCTACTTATTCAAGAACATTTATAGATGTAGATCTATCTAGTCATTAGTGAAAACTTTAAATATAATCTTTTAATTAATTTGTGCTAATCTTTACTGCTAATTGTTACATGAACTGCAGGATTTATTTATTTTTTTTATACTTAATCTAATCTGTCATCTCTTCATCTGAGTAACGACAGGATGTTAATGGAGTCATCTCAGGACGTGGGATCTTTTCTCATTGATGTGAGATGGAGGGAATGAAATGGCGTCAACACCATTTTAAGATTTACATTTTTTGTTAAATATTTGTTTATGCCTCGGGTCATTTTGAGCAAATTATAAATATCTGTCTCTCTTGTTTTTATTTCATGGATCAGTTCATTTCCCAACCTGCAGGGGCCCTCGATGTGCTTTGGAAAACGCCTGAAAAACAACATCTCAGCACATTTTTATGCTGAACACTGGAATGTGAGACAATTTTTCCTAAAATGCATCACTGCATCTCACCATCAACCAAAATTCTCCAGCACTGAGCTGAGAAAAGAGGAAACACACCACCAGAGGACGTCTCTAATGCAACCTGGACATGGAGAACATTTTGTTTTTGTTGTTGTTGTTTGTTCTACATAAAGTTACTTTTATTTGCTTAAGAAGAAAATTAGGATTTAAAAAATTAGCATGTACAGTTAACATTTAACACTTAAAAATCACCAACCTGAACATAGGAAAGCGAGGAAGTTTAATAAATAAATTCAAAACACTGCAAATGATTAGATTCAAGTTTATCAGAATGTTGTAATAACATTTAGTTTAGCTTATCAGGACATTTAGTTTAGCTTATCAGGACATTTAGATTAGCTTATCAGGACATTTAGTTTAGCTTATCAGGACATTTAGCGGTCATTTAGATTCATGTAAATTCATTATATACAGTCATTAGATACATTATACTTAATTTTTTACATCACAAACACTCTGCATGGTTATGTTAGTGTGAAATTAAACTTTATGCATTAACGAAGAAATTAAGCGTAAACAATTTCCTTTTCACACCATCAATCAACCAAGACATGTTTGCTTCTTTAGTGTTGCACTGGAGCTACAATGCTAATATAGCTAACCTTCAGTGATCTCTAGGTAACGTAGCCGGTAGTCGGTAGCTAACGTTCACCAACTAGCCAGACATTTTAAATACGTGAAACATGTAACTTACTTCCTATTTTTCCCTGTAAGATTTCTTCTGTAAAATTCCGTTCCTGTTGTTCTCATTGTTTATTGTTATTTGATTTCTATTGTTTCATTATTTTATGCTATTTTTATGCTATTCATTTTTTTTATTAAATAAAGTTTTTTTAAGAATATGTTTTTGTGAATTGAAGGAAAATTGTTCATTGTTAGACTCAATTTTATTTACGATTTAAGATGAATATATTTGGCAGTGAAAGGGTGAAAATATAAATATAACTCTAAAATGGCATTGGTGTTTTCTAAAGTAATTTATTCTTATCAATATGTAGTCCTGTAAAAATGGTTTTACACTTTAAAAAAATACAGTATTATTAATTTGAAAACATTCTGTAAATATAAATTTTGTGCAACTCTCCTGCCAGTAATTAACTGAAAGTTTACAAGGGATTTTTTTTTAAATCATGATCAGGAAGGGGGCACAAACTTTTGTGCTAATGCCATTTCAGGAGTTTTTCACTATTAACTTTTTTTTTGTTGTTATTTTAGAAAACATCTGTGAAACTGAACACACTACATGTTTTTCTTTTTTATAATTTATTTTTCCTTATTTTGTCCTGAGGGTATACAAACTTTTGAACTCAACTGTAACCCCTCTGTAACACGATACCAGTGAATTCCTCTGAAGCTCTGTGATTGGTGGGATTGGTCGATATTATTCCGAATGTGTTCGCCTCATACCGAATGAACGCACAAATCCATAATTTGTGTTCTCGGCCAGTAGCCACGCTTCCTCGCTCCAGCGGGTCTCTGACACTTCCGTTATTTGATTTTGAATGGAACAAATGAAGTTAATAGGAATGAGATCACTCTCGTTAGGATTGATTGGTTCTCTTGGTGCCGAGCCAAAAATGCTTGTTGTTATTTATTTATTTATTTATCTCCTTCCTGTATTCACCTGACTGCAGACACATGGCCCGAGGGAACCGTTTCACTCACATTACATCATCGCTATCGTGCTAGCTCAGACTTCTGCTAGCATTATGTCATCTCAGGGTTCCGCATCAGCGCTGAGATAACTGGAAATGATTGGCAATCCCAATGTAGGAAAGTGTTCACTTTGGAAAGTAGGTTCCTCAAGGGTTCTAGCTTTCTACTTGGAGTAGCAATCATTCCTCCTGAGGGACAGAAGGAAGACATGTCTTCTAAAGTGTACACTTTGGCCATTTCCACAAACCACTTCAAAACCTTAGAGGTTAAATCTAGTTCTTTGGTTCACCCCAGTGTGAGAACCCTTTAAGATTCTTAGTAGAACCCTAGAAAAGAGGGTTTCCCTTTGAGAGAGAGCTCTAAGAACTCTTAATTCTCACACAGTTTTCTAAGAGTGTAGAGAACATTTAAGGGTTCTAAATTTTCTAAGAGTATGCACACTTAGAAAAAGGGTTCTTAAAGGATTCATTAAGGGTTCATTGGATAATTAAGGTTTCCTATCCTCCTAAATAGGTTCTACTTGGAACCATTTCTGATAAGGAAACATTCTGTTGTAGGATTCTACAAAGAACCTTTAAAGATTACCCAGAGGGACAACCAAAGTACTTTTAAGGTTTTGGAATTCTCTAAGAGTGTACAATCTTCAGGGTTCTTTAAATAATTAAGGTTCCTAGTTTCCAAAAAGGATTGTACTTGGAACCCTTTCTGATAGGGAAACACTCTGTTGTAGGGTCCTATAAAGAACCTATAAGACTTCCCCAGAGAGACAACCAAAGAACCCTTAGGGGTTCAGAATTTTCTAAGAGAGTCTTCAGGGTTCTTTAAGGGTTCATAGATCATTTAAGGATGCTTAGTTTCCTAAATATAGTAGATTCTACTTGGGACATGTTCTGATAGACATTGTGTTCTATGATCCTATATAGAACCTTTATGGGTTCCCCTAGTAAGCCAAACAAAGTACTCTTAAGGGTTCTTTGTAAGAGCATAATGTTTCTTCATCTCTTAAATATAGAAGGTTCTACCTGGAACCCTTTCCGATATGGAAACATTCTGTTGTAGGGTTCTACATAGAATCTTTAAGGATTCTAAATTGTTTAAGAGTGTATACTTAGAAATTTTTTTTTTCAGGGTTCTTTAAGGGTTCATTGGATAATTAAGTTTCTTAGCCTCCTAAAAGGGCTTTACTTGGTTTTATCATTTCTGTTAGGGAAACTCTGTTGTAGGGTTCTACACAGAACCTTAAGTATACAAAGATGCCATGAAGAGGGACAACTGAAGAACACTAATGCTAACCCTGGGTATCTTTTAGAATCTAGTAAAGGGTCAATCATTTGTCTCTTTTCAACAGTTGTTTTGAAAGAAATACTCCTGCGTTTTAAATGGCACAACCTGGTGGCCTGGTGGTTCTAAGCGACTGCCATAGCACTTGTATCTATACTTTGAAAACTACCTTTCCCAAAGAGTATCTTATGAGGTAAAGTTTGAACAAACATCCACCAAAACTGCTCTCGTTGGGAATTCTTCCAAAAAAAAAAAAAAATGCCTTTTTCCTTACGTGACTTTTTATATTTACTGAAATGAATTAGTTTGAATGCTTTATACAGAAAGTGACACGATCAATAACGGTGTGCTTTCTGCAGTCCTCTGAGGAAGCATCCTGGCACAGAGACACACGCTCTGTATTTTACTGCAGTCCCTGAGGATTCTGGGTACTGAATGTGTTTCCTTATATTTGTCCATGATGTCCTTTTACTGCCAGTGTGCTTACTTAAATGAATGAAATGTACAAGAGAGTGCACAGGTTGTCATAATCATAATAAAGTGTAAAACTAAATGCATCACATGCAAAAAATAATGTAAAAATAAATAAATCATTTGTAAAAAAAAAAAAAAAAAAAAAAAAGTGTAAGATAATCATATGTAGAAAAAAATTATGTAGAAAAATCATGTCTAAAAACATGTAAAATAAATAAATAAATAAATGCATCATGTGTTGAAAAAAATCAATTAGTCATGTGAATTTGATGTGAAGTTAGTCATGTAAAAAAAAATACATACACATTTTTTTATGATTAAGTTATTTATAAAAAAAACATGTGAATCATGTGTGAATCACTCCTTCAGCATTTCCCAAAAGGGTATTTGGGATTTTTGACATGTTAAATGTGAAAATCTTCATCCAAATCAGGAATTATTAGCTTTAAAAATACATAAATAAATAAATAAATGAATAAATAATTCATGAATGATGTCAAATACACACGCAGAAAAATCTTACGGTTCCAGACTAATGTTAGTCAGAAGCAGATACTTATGGCAGGGAAGTGAAGGATTTCCGCTAGGATGAACCCCTCTAGCAAACTCCCGCAAGCACTGAGATTTGCTTATTTCTTTTTCAGCTCCTCAAGTTACCTCCTCGCTCTTTCTCATCTTTCTGCATTTACAGGATAACAAAATCTTCTGGCCTGAAATCATATCGCTCCCGCCTCAGGCTCAGATCCCAAGGAACCAGGCTCCAGGCAGCCAATTTGTCGGACAGGTCAAAGGTACCTTTTTTCAGCGCTCATGTAGCAGGAAACTCAGCGACTGAGCCTCACACTGAGATCCCACTGGTCCACAGTTTGTGTTTGGAGGTAAAGGACACTGTCAGAGCTGTGGCCTACCATCACAAATAAACCTACCAAGGGAACGTGCCTTCATAACTTTGCTAACTCTTGACCTAGCAAGCCTCAGCCAAAGACAAGTCCTGAGAGTAACGACTTCCTGCATCTACTGGGAAATGGAGGAAGAAGTAGTTTGGACTTTAATGAGACATAGCCACAGACTGCGGCTGTATGTAGCAGGGACTGTGTGCTAAAATTCAATTAGCTTCACAATGCTAAGATCGCTCGATACACCTTGCACTAACCGATAATGATAGCTGGTCCCTGAAGACAAGCCGAAGAACACTGATGATAAATATTGATTATCATGGAGTCTGATGTTATATAAGCAATGTAATTAAAGCTCTGAATACTGATCATGGCATCATTTCTTAAAGATTCACGTAGCAAATTAAACAACTGCTCATTGTGTGGAACTGTAGCCTTGTGACAGGAAAGAAGTTCGTAGAAAAAGCCATGACTAATTAGAGATTACATTTTAAATAAGTCATATCAGTGACTTGAGTCATTTGAATCTGTTCGAGACATTTGAATCTGAATCATTTCAATCTGTTCAGTTAAATCATTCAGATTCATTCGCTGACTTATTTGTGTAAATGGCTTGAGCATGGTTTGAAAAAATGTGCAGCCTGGCTGAACGAGCTTGAAAGGGAATTCAAATACTGATTCACTCAACAAGACAGGAGTGAATTTCGGACATGGCTAAAAGATTCACTGAGTCAAATACTGATTCACTGAACAAGAGAGGAGTGAGTCTTGGTCATGACTAAAAGAATTGCTGATTCGAATACTGATTCACTGAACAAGACAGGAGTGAATCTCCATCATGACTCCTTTCACTGATTCAAATACTGATCCTCTGAATGAGTGAGAAGTGAATCTCAATCATTTAATCATGAGGTTACTATAGAAATGATAACGTAGTAGAACGAGCGCATTAATATAAACCTGTGATTTGCAGCTGCCCTATTGTCAGAGCTGCTGTTACAGAAAATGAATCAACACCTCAACATTCTGAGCAATCAGAGTCTAGAATTTGCTGTGTAGTGCTGTATAAAGGACAATCCTTGTCCTTAATATTCTTGTCCTTTATATCAGGATGTTGAGTTCCTAATATTGTCCTAATGAGGAGATATAATGAACCACAGGCTCATGAAGGTTTAATTTATGCGACCTTTGGTTTTACTTTACAGCAGAAGAGATTAGATGGAGAGGCCACCATTAAGATTAATAAAGACCCCAGGATTTATATCCAACATTACAGACAGACGCTCGGTGATAATGAACACCTCATTACGTCCAGCACAATGACCACGGCATAAAAATAAAACTTCAGTTCCTTATTAAGCTCAAAAATTAAATTAGTTTTAGATAGCGGATTTAAAAAGGAAGTTCTTACAAGATAATGATTAACACCTTGATGTGTTTAAAATCACAAGATCAGCGTGTTTGATCTTCTTGTGTTATTCTTATTTTCCCATTATCTGAGATCCTATATCTCTTTTCAAGGCGTTTTTTTTTTTTAAAGTAAAAATAGTGACAGCACTTTTCCTCCAGTAAGCAATTTTTTAGAGCGTATCATTTCTCTTTACTAACCACAGATGGAGAAGAAAATTTGGCACTGGTTATGACACCCTGCTGGGAGAAGCAGAGCCAATATCTCTGGCTCAACCAGAGCACAGTGCTGTTAATATAATTCCGGTTTAAAATAAAGTCGGATGCGAGAGATTCCAGTCCGGCAAGGGAACGAGTTGCGCTCTCAAACGCAATTTCATCAGCTTGCTCAGTCAGTGGAAAGCTGGAGGCTCTACCAGCCAAGAAACATTACACATGACATCACTCCCCACTCTGTCCATGCATATGGTTGAGTATGGAACACAGCAGGAATGCTGAGTGTGGTAAACAGGGAGTATAAATCCATGGAATTGTGTAGAAAATAAAAATGAATACAAATGAAGTTTTGGTGGGTTTTAAATACTGAGTTGTTTATGATTGGATCATTGGAAAAACATGCTCTGGTTGGTGATGCACAATGTTGGATGGTAGAAACGTTGGATCCGGAGATTCTGAGTTGAAAAACTGCTTCAGAGAAGGACAATGGAGTGATGCTAGCTATTCATATCCGTCTGTTAGCTTGTCTTTATGTACATGGCACTTAGCACTCACCTTATATGATGTTGCTGGTTGCAGGCTCAAAAAGATGGCTTGTTAGCACACGTTAGCGAAAACCTACGTAAAGAAAAAACAAAGAAAATTAGACCCAAGTCACAAGATGGCACAACACACTTTGAGGAGACACTTACTTTTGGCTTGTGATCCCATTTTAGGCGACGAAAACTGAAGAAGAGAACATACATAGCATGGGCATAGATTGCAAAAGAGAGCACATATGATATTTTGTATTTGGCAAAACAATGACATTTTATTTGCACAGTGCTTTTAACAAGAGATATTGTCACAAAGCAGCTTTACAGAAATCTGGATGCAGATTTAGATCTCTAATGAGAGCGGTGAAGAAAAACTCTGAGACGACAGGAAGAAGAAACCGCGGGTCACTATCTGGACCCACTCGGCTAGTTTAGAGTCATATCAGCAGCATGTTCCAGCTCAGACAGGCTGATTCAGATTCATTTTTAGGGTGCTACTGAGATAGGCTGGATAGGCTGGATAGGCTGGACAATCACAGATGCTGCTGGACAATCACAGATGCTGCTGTAGACATCAGGTCCTCTATCCAAGGAAAGCTTCTCATTGATCTGTAATGAAGGTGACGTTGATGGACACGAGCTTCCACGCTGCGCACTCACAGTTTCAGAATCAATGATTTCAGCTGAGCCACCACGTCATCCACATGAGTGTGGAACTCAGAACTGTTGCATCCTTAAATAAGTGTAATATTATACACAGATTTTGCACATCGATTTATTTCTTTTCAGTGTTAACTTTGTAGTTTTTCAGCATTTTACTGCCTAAAAACAGTGATGTCCTGAATCAGTTTCTGTTTTAACTATGGAAAAGACAACTAGTCATGTACTTTTTAAATTACTTTCTATAAGTTCCCATCTTTCTCTACTAGTGATAAAATGTCTGCCCTCACCCCCTCCCCGTCTCCGTTCTACTAGAACTCCAGAGTTCTCCATACTCTTGACACTTCCACAATCACTCGTTATTTATTTTTGGCTGTTATTTTCAGCACTCGCAAACCCCAGGATTGAGAAACTCTGCAACTCCCAACCTAGGGGTCATGACCTCATGTGGGGATCGCTCAAGTTACAGATGGGGTCGTGAAAGAGAAACAAAGTACAATTACGAATATCGCTTTAACCATGACCAGTGATGATGTGTGCTACTCTGTATCTCTACCTCCATTACCTCAGACTCTGTGACTCAATTAAATGCTGAGACTTCCAAAAAAAAACTCTTGCGCTAGCTGCTCTTCTCCATATGCATGAGCTCACAGATGTCTATGATTGGCTGGTTTAATTTTAATTGACAGATAAGAGAGTAACGCTGTCCGTCCCACCCAGACAGCAGGGGCAGTTACCTTGTCTCATGCTATGGACTTGTGCCAGGATTCAGAGTACTGATCTTCTGGGTTTTTTTTTTTTTTTTAATTGTCAGCTCTTCACAGGTCACTGTTTAAGGATTCCTGCACTCTGGCTCTCCAGCTCTCGCACATCAGTCCTCCGTATTTTTCTGCAGTTGTTGGAGATCAGAAGGAAACTAGACAGTTTTTGCGTTTCATGTTTCCTTTTCAATTCATTTGTGACGTGACCTTGAGTGAGACGAAGCCACTTCCTGGACAGAACTTCCAACTTATCATCATCTAACCTTGCCTTTGACCTCAGGAGCATGTCCTAATCCTGGAAATGTCTTTGAGTCTGCTTTATTCCTCCCGTTTACCTTGAGCTTCATAAATATATATTACATCCGACCGTGATTTCATCCGTCCACCTCTCGACATGCGACAAGTTCCTCGTCCCCAAAACAGATGGAGAGAGATGCCGAGTGACAGAGGGGACAAATTTCATTTCGCCACCAAGCGCTTTTTCAATTTCTCTTGCCCTCAGCTGCTCACGCCTCTTGACCCTTGGGGAGTGTGTGTGTGTGTGCGTGCGCGCATCATTGGTTCAGATGTCCAAATTGCTCAATGTAAATTGTGGTGTGTCTCCCGGAGTTCATTTATCAGTGTGCTGTGAGGAGTCAGAATTTGTCATTTAGATGGAGGAAGAGAGTATCACCACACGCACACACATACACACACACACACACACACAGAGCAATCATCATTATCTACAATGCTAACACCATCTGCACCATCTGAAGCTGCTGAATGCAGGCATTCTCACACAACATAACAAAACACCATGTGTGGTGCTGGTTTAGTAAAATAATCAACTACAGGGTGGTGTGATCAAGTGGAGCAGAATTTTTTCCCCTATAACAGCATGTGCACAAGTGGTTTATTCCTCTTATACCTCAGCAATTTGTCAACGATTACAATTTATTTATTAAACAATAACCTTTTTTTTATCCAAGCACACTAATAAAAAACTTCTGACCAATCAGAATTCAACAGCACTGTGGTATTAATACTCAATATTAGCAATGTCTTAAGAAGTTTGATGAAGAGAGGATGAGATTTGGAAAGATTGAGCCGTTGTTGTTGCTCAGGAAGGCATTTTCATTTTTATTGAAAAATAAGAGAGACAGATTGGATCAGCTCACTTCCTCCATGTTGGTGTAATGAGCATCATATCATCACAGCCCGAGCTGATATTTTCATGATGGTGCTAATTTGGCTGATTTTAAATGAATTGACAGCAAAAAAGTTACAACATTTCAAACAATGTGGCTCAAAACGATTCAAACAACATAATCTGGAGAGAGTATTGCTCTTCTTCTCTGCTGTAGGACTTTCATCCTCCACCATAAACACTTTATCATCTCTTCCTCCTTCCATCAAGCTCCCACAGCAGCATATTAATGCTGTTCACAATTATATTATTATCTTAAATCAGGTTTTACACCGACAGGATCATTTCCTGTTTTACTGCCTTCATCAGACTAAAGTCACAGGAGATATTAGAGGACAAAAAAAATAAGGAATATACTTCTCTCTTCAGGATACAAGTAACAAAAATATTTTTTTAGGCCAAATTAAAAAAAAAAAATCACCAAATAATGTAAACATGTTTCTGTGGGCTGTGAAAGAAACAAGATGGAGGTTTTTAACACCTGATGACTTCCCCTTTTATTGATTTATTTTGCTTGAATCCTTTTGGCTAACCTTGAACATGTAAACCATTAAAATTAATCGGTTGAATAATAAAAAATAATATATATATATATATATATGCAACATATTTCTTTATCTTTACTCATGAATATGCAAATTTAAAAAATGCCCTATCTGGTCGTTCATGAGGAATTAACTGTCTAAAAATTTAAGGAACATTTCATTACCATTAATTCCCTCTAAATATGTCTTTTTACAATGTAAAATAACTTTAAGCATGATAAATAAATTGTTTTATGGTTAAAATTGACCTAAGAACATTTTTAAGCATTATGCGTCATTAAAAATGCTAGGATCTGCTGTATTAATATAAATAATTATGTGATTTGCCAAAAATGTTTAACATTAAATGAATAGTGTTAACTTTTTTTAGCCAGTTTTTGCTAGACAGATGAAAGTTTAGCAAGTGTGGAGGTTAGCTAATGTTTAGCTAGCTAGTTTGGAAGCAAGCTAATATGATTCTATGTACAAGAAAAAGGATGCAAGCAAATTAGCACATACATCAGTTTGACTACTTCATAGCTGGTATCAAAAGCATTAGCGCTGTGACTGAGCAATTGGCTAGTCACGTGAGGTAGGTGTCGAATTGACGTTAAATTAAATCGAGTATCGCACTGTTACTTAACTTTAATAAAAGCTGCTTTAAATCAGTATATAAACAAGAATCCCAGCTCAGATCTTTTTGCTAGTCCACAGCCTGTAGGGCATTGTGGGTACCCTTCACTCTCTGTGATTTAACTCATCACCTAAAAGCAGCATATCGATTTTTCTGTAACAGCTTTAGAAATCTGTAAAACTTTCTGCAGGGCAATTAAAAGAGTGCACAGTTGTGATACATCACGTAAAGTTTTCAGCTTCCAAGGAAACAAAATGTAAATGATGTAGAATTGATGTTCAACTAAAAAGTAAAAATAAACAATTTTACCTAAACCCAAACTGTACACCAGGGTCATCATTTAAATTGGCTATTCTTTCAGAATTAGGGGCCAATTTCTTGGGCAAGAGCTTCCTGAAAAAAATTTAAATAATAAAATGGGTACCAACATTCAGTGGAACATTATTACATTACACTGACAGAATTTATTTAATTAAAAAAAAAAAAGCTAGACCTGGGGTATATTAAAACAAATGTTGTAATGTTTGCGATAAAATAACTGACAGTGGCATATTCAAGTATTAATAATCCTCATGTCTGTTTGGCTGGTATGCATCTGTATTATAAAATTACATACAGTAAGTACGCATCTAACTTAATAACTTAAGAAAAAAAAAGTTGAGTTTTTAAATAAATGCTGAATGTAACAATTGAATTCTATCATGGATTCCTCCTTCACATCATGGTTTCCATGGCTACAAAATGCATCTGCTGATTTTTGTTTTAATTTGAGGCCTGTCTCCATCCACACTGGTTTGTTGCCCTATTGTGTTCACCTGTTTCGTGTTTAGTCCTTCATTTATTTTGTCTATTTACACCCTGTTGTGTCGTCATATCTGAGTCCAAGACCTGTTTCTACGTTCTAGTTATCCCGTGTTTTTTTTTAAAAAATTGTGATATGTCTACAATGGCCTTGTCTGTCTGTGTTTTGCCCCCTGTCATGGACACAGCTTATGATGTCTAGATCGCCCTAAATCAAGTAAAGGTTAAGTTTACGCACACTGGCCTTACTCACTGTGTGTTACAATCCGATTGGTCACAAGATGTTGATTAATTTTCTATATCAGCAGCTCTGACAGTGTAGCTGCAAATCACAGGTTTATATTAATATTAATGCACTCGTTCTAATATGTTATGGCTTCTATAGTAACAGTTCATTTACAGGGATGTGTATGAATGACGGATTTTTAAAACTTGTTGTTTTCTGTAAGAAGATATTTATTAAACAATTATGGAAGGAGTCTCCAGTGTCAGCACTTTTTGCAGCACTTTCAGGACAGAGCAGTTTTTAGTTTTTCTGTAACAAAATACAGCCTCAACGATGTTCTCATTTCTCTGAACATAAACACGATTGTTGGCTATAAAATTTAAACCTCACTGAAAAGGTGTCTGTGTTTGCATTTTGCACTGTTACTGAAAGTCCAATATTCCTGTAATATCTCGGAAATAAACCACCGCAAGCGACTTTATTAGAGGAATAATTTCAGGACCTGCGATCCGTCGACTGAATAATTAAGCATTTAAACCCGTTACGGAGTCGTTAAAGCCCGAATGCAGGCTGGGAAATGAGAAGAGGTAAATTAAAGCGAAAGGAAACGTGTCCGAAGTCGCTGAGCTGAAACCGTGTGAGATTCAGTGAATCATGAGTTTCAGCCCGTAGGAAGTGGATATAATTATTACAGAACGCGCTACAGGCTGCATACATTTGCATGATCTGGATGACGAATGGACCTTTTAGTGCATGTCACAGGATCATCGACGGGGAAATGTGTGTGTGTGAGTGTGTGTGTGTAAATGCACTCCCTCGTCCACGTCGTAATTACATCAAACTGTGGAATTAGTGTTTCTCTGCAGGCATCTTTTCAATTTCTCACTTTCTACTCTGTAGATGAAGCACAGAGCAACTCTATAAATCCACCCAGGTCGGCTTTTAATCCACTCGTCCTACACACATCAAGTAAATCAATGAAATTAAAGCCTGGCTGTAAGACAGGAAGTGGAAATGGCTCATTTTTGGCAGCAGTCATGAACCAGGAAGAACCTTGGATTTTTGAAACTCAAGAATAAACGTGGCAAATTTTTTTCATGTTATGATGGATTATCATCTTTTCAGTGTCAGTTAGGTTTCTGAGCTTGAGGGATCTGAGCGTCAGGGGTCTGAGCTTCAGGGTTCTTGCATAGGTCTGGAAAACTCCCTTCGAGTGAATATGTCAAAAATAAAAGTACTGACCTACATGTAAAAAAATCATAATTTTACGTAACCACATGCAGAAAGACACATAAATATAAAAGAATCATTTGTATAAAATAAAATAAAATAAAATAAAATAAATGAATCGTAAAAAAATCACAAGTGACAAATTGCCTTTACATGTGATGTAAAAAAATTTAATCATGCAAAAAATCACATGAAAAATGAATCATATAAAAAATCACGTTAAAATAAATCAGGTGTTAAAAAAATCACGTGAAAATAAATGAGTTGTAAAAATTGTGTAAAATAAACAAATTGTGAAAAAAATAGAATATCAATCAGTCACGTAATAATCTCGTGAAAACAATTATAACTATTATGAATAGTTAGCTTAGTTAATGTTATTGTTAGCCTCTCTAGCACACTAGCTAACATGAGCTAAATGACTGAACTTGTGACTACATAGATATTTTGGAAATGTTGACACCATGCTAGTCGTTTTTTTTGCTAAGTACTTTTTGGATGTTACATTACATTTTATGTTCTTTGCAAAGAAATGCACGTTTTTCTTCTTTTGTGAGTTTTAATATATACATTAAAGTGACTCCCAAAGAATGATTGATTGTTTGTACTTCAGGTTTCACAGTTTTTATTTGCATGCGTTCATCCTGCTGCGTTGTGTATCCAGCTCAGTGGAGACACACACAGACAATTTCCATGGCCATTTTCTCAACGTGGAACACGGCATTCCAGTGGTCTCCTCCATCCGACACGGATGCGATTTGTTTTCCATTTCTTGGTGAAAATCAACTTTTCTCTCGTTCTTGAAAAAGAACTCATTTTCTCGGTGCACTCACCTGTCAAGTGTGATGACTTTAAAATGGCCGAAGCATTCAAGGCTGAACAAGTGACAGGTGATTTACTGTAGTGTCTAAGCAGGAACTCTCTCTCTCTCTCACACACACACACCCCTGTAGGTGCTGCCTCATTAAATAATCAGCCTCGATTGTTAATTGAGAACAACAATAACAATGTTCTGAAGGTCAGGTTTGAGTAATAGTGTTGTTCATAATTCTCAGTGAATTATTGAGACAATAATTGACATTGATTAATGAATTTGTCATGAATATTCATAATTGTAATTATAACGACAAATTGGTTAGGTGCATATATAATTAACAGGACTGAATAAATAAATAGCCCGTATTTAAACTTGTGTTTGTTATTTAGAAAGAAAGAATTTTCAGAGGAAATTGAGGCAATTGATGGTAAAGAATGAAATCGAAATTTCTGGAAATTATCCAAACCTGTGATGTTTCAGTATAAAGAATGCGACGTCCAACGTTGGAAAGTTCCCTCAAAATAAGACCAATGAAACGATGAAGGCACCAAAAGAGAAGGCTTATTAGTAACACGTATTAGTACTGTTAGTAACTTCATCGACAATTAAGTTTCCTAAATTTTCCATAAATTTGGATTCTTCCAGATCCTCTTTAATAGGATGAGTGCAGAACCCAAAGTATATCCTAAATAAACAGCCAGCATCCCATAATAACAAATCGCTGACCAGTTCCCTTTCTCCTCATCCAGATGTGTGCTCCTAATTCATTTCCAGATGATGGATTGGATCCAGATTGGTGGAAAATCAGATTGGGATCAGGAACTTCAGTAACCATTCCTAACCTAGTCGACCGATCAGCATGGCAGGATTGTGGAGACCCGCTGTCTCCTGGTCACACAACAGTTTAGAGGTTCTCATTTTTTAAAAAAAAAAAATCTAATGCGTATAAGGAACACTCTTAATGATTCTCCAGTCGTCCCTCTGGGGAATTCATTAGAGGTTCTATGTAGAACCCAACCACAGTAGGACTCTTTTTGAAAGCTAAGAAACCTTATCTATCCAATGAACTGTCTACAATCTCACTTTTATAAGATTGTACACTCTACTTGGTAGAACGTCAGCAAGTAAAAGTTTTTAGGATGTTAAGAACCTTTACTCATCCGATGGAACCTTAAAGAACCCTGGAAGAATCCTTCTTTAGAAAGCTACAGGATAGAGTGGTTTAAGAGTGGATGAGAAAACATATAACCCATAAAACATATAACCCATAACAGGCTCTTTGATTGTTCCTTTGGGGCAACCATTAAAGGTTCTAGCTAGGACACTACAACAGAGTGTTTCCCTATCAGACACAGTTCTAAGCTGACCCCCCCCCCCCCCCTTTTTTTAGCAGAAACCTTAATTATCCAATAAACCCTTAAATAAACCTTCTGTAGAAAGCAAGAGAGTATAATGTTTTAAGAGTGCATATTCCTAGACAATCTTTTCATGCTCTTTGGTTGTCCCTCTTGGGGAATCCTTAAAGGTTATCACTAGAATCCTACATGAAACCCTTTCTCTATCAGAAAAAGGTTCCAAATGTTCCTTTTGTGGAAGCTAAGAAACCCTAATTATCCATTTATAAGAAAATAACAATCAGTCATTTTGAGTGTGCAGCCTACACTTAGCTAACTAATACACACACTCTTAAAAAAAAAGGGTTCTCCAACAGTTCTTTAAAGGTTCTCCAGTGAGATATTATAAAGTGAGTTAATGGTATGAAAAGTGTTTGATTTCACTCAGAAGCAAAACGACAGCTTAAAACATAGATAAAGCACAACTAGAACTGGAACTTCCGCTCCTCATGACACACTCGTGTTTCTCACCCAGAACACATCGGCCATAGTAAATGAATGATACATTTCTTCTCACTTTGCACTTTCCTGTCAATTATGGAAGCATTGCAGATGAAAAATGGTGGTTCTCAGCAATTTGGTTCTCAGCACTGCTCTTTTGATCAGGTGTGAAAAATATGGAATGACTGGATTTGAAAGTGGTTCAGATGTCCGGGTTTGTTTCCCTCATGAGCATTATGAACACAGTATATGGAAAGTGGAACATAAACAAAGAAACAAATCCCTCTGTTGAATTCTGGATTATGATTGGTCAGAAGATGTTGAATTTTCTATAACAGCAGCTCTGAGAGTAGTACAGCTGCAAATCACCGGTTTATATGAATGCGCTTGTTCTATTATGTTATCGTTTCTATAGTAACAGCTCATTCACAGAGACTTCGACAGACACTCGATGACTAAACAAAAACATGTTCTAAACAAAACCTCCAAAAACGCTGACCTTGTGCTGTTCCTGCACTTGGCTTTGTATCTTGGTAAACTAATTGTGATATAATGAATGTGAGCATCGTGTTTGTTTTGATTTTCTTGATGTATTTGATGTTCATTGTGGGACGCAGTGTTTATCTACAAACCGATCATTCATTTTGGAAACGTGACACGTATCCAAACATCATGTGTCCTACCTTAACCATGTTAATAAAAATGTAATCCATTTTAATATCCACAGTTTTTTTTCTAGCTCAGAGGAAAATCCACAGTGAGTGATGACTAATTTGCACAACACCTGACAAGGTGAATTAAGACAAGGCCTTTTTTTTTGTGATGCATGAGCCTCTCGCAGGTGTAATTAACCTTCCAGCTGCACTAATTAATTCGATTCCAACAAGGTCAAGCTCTTTAATTTGAACAATTAAGCTCCTTCCTGGTTTGCAAGAGTAACTTAGTTAGTATGTTGTTTCAATAATCCAGAAATGACTGTAAGTAGGGGGGCAGCACGGTTGGCACTCGGTGTGATTGGAGAGTTCTATCTTCATCCATCTGCCCAAGAGAGTCAACAAAAAAAAGGGCGATATTGCAAAGCATGTGATGCTGGCACGGATGCTTTTGAGTTTGATGGTGTTTGGAGTGTCTCAGGCCTGCTACACCATCAGGGTAATGAAGCAGTTGGGCACAACAGTTGGGCAAAAACGGTGCTAATAACTACGTATCATCTACAACAGCACCCCCTTCAAGACCTAACCCATTCCTGTCTAACAGTGCGTAACCCGCCAAATGCGACTGCCAACTGTTTCTCGGGCCGCATCCCAATTTGGCGCTCATACAACATTGGAACGTGACATAAAGCCTCCATAGTGGAATCGTTAGTGGTGCTGTTACTCCTTCAGACCAGCCATGTTTTTATTTTGCGCACAACTCCGAATGCCCTAGGGTTAAAAGAACGCCCTGCTTTTCAATGGATTCTTTTAGTTGGAATCATCTGTCAAGTCTACAGAAAAAGCTTAAATTATGAAAGAATGCCATGAATACATCATCCACTTCCTTTTCAGACCTGACCAGCACACAAACGACCTAAAGATGTGAAGGTAAAGGGTTGATATCATGGCCAAGGGCAAGCGCATGTCCTTCTTTACATTCAGGCTGTAATGTTTCCTTTCATGGTGAGATTTATCATACGATATTCCATCTCAGGACAACACGGGCTGTAAAGCACTTCTTTTATGAACATGGCATAAATAAACCTGCAGTGTTGCTTGGTATTCAGCACATAAAACACACCGAGGTGTGAGGAAGAGAGAGAAGAAGAAGAAGAAGAAGAAGAAGAAGACAGTCCTGATCACAATTTACAACAGATGGTTATTTATATATTTCCAGGAGCACATTTTATTAGAAGAATTGCAGCAAGACAAATGAGACCCTGCAGATCTGTGGGTTAATTAGCTCATTACGTATTCATTTTATATCTTCCTTGGCAGAGAGAGAGAGAGATGCCACCATCACTCCCCCTACCTTATTAAACACTACTTTAACAAAACTGGGAAGATGGATTTGCACATCCAGCTTTCTCTTAAAAAAGAGGAGGAGTCCCGCAAGAGTAATGTACAGATTTGTCAAGAAACAATGTGTTATCTAATTAGCAGGATGCTTAGGTAGCACATGCATGAAGAGATTAATGAAATACACAGACCAGTTGTTAAAAAACGAGCACAATTCTGAGAGAGGCATACTCATCAGTGAGGACTAACAAAATGCCTGCATGGCCTACACGCAAATAAAATGCATGAATATTAAAAGGCCACCGCTGCTAACAAGGCAATGAGGGAGCAGAAATGTGATTAAGGCTTGACTCATGGTGGAGGAAGAAAATTATAAATACCACACAATAAACACGACAAAGGTTTGGTGCCAGATGGTGCAGCTACAATTTGTCTTTTGTTTGTTTCAGGTCCTGATAGTGAGTTCTGTAAAAATAAAAAATAGAATTTTTAAAAAAAATTAAAAAAGCATTCAGCTTTCAGGACCGGACAAAATATTTTTCATTTATGGTGAAAATCATCAAATTATGCCATGATTCCTTTAAAAAAAAAGCTACAACCAAAACACTCTAGTGTTCACTTGGAATTGGACTGGGACCACCTTGCTCGAGTGTTCTCATCTGTCTGCCTAATGTGGTGTATAATCCCTAGTCTGAGAACCCTTAAAGATTCTTTGTAGAAACTTTGATGTATGATTCTACATCAAACTTTCAAGGGTTCTCCCTGAGGGGCAAACAGAAGAACACATCACTTCTTCTAGAGTGAACACTTTGGCCATTTCCACTAATCATGTCCTTCAAAACCCTGAAGATTAAATCTAGTTTCAGTTTGAGAACCCTTAAAGATTCATTGTAGAGCCATTGGTGTATGGTTCTTCATATGACCTTCAAGAGTTCTCCCTGAGGGACAAACAGAAGAACCGTTCACTTCTTATAGAATGTACAATTTGGCCATTTCCATTTAAAATGACAAAACCCTGGAGGTTAAATCTAGTTCTTTGGTTTGCCCTAGTGTGGGAACTCTTAAATATTTGTTGTAGAATCTTTGGTGTAAGGTTCTACATAGAACGTTCACAATTTCTCCCTGAGAAAAACATAAGAACCGTTCATTTCTTCTAGAGTATACACTTTGGCCATGGAGGTTAGATCTAATTCTTTGGTTTCCCTCAGTTCTACATAGAATGTTCACGATTTCTCCTTTCTCCCTGAGAAGAACAGTTCACTTATCCTCAAGTGTAAACTTTGGCCATTTCATTTACAAACATTGAAACTGTGGAGATTAGATCTAATTACTTGGTTCTCCCCAGTTTGAGAACCCTTAAAGATACATTGTAGAACCTTTGATGTGTGGTTCTACAGAAAACCTTCAAGCATTCTCCCTGAAGGACAAACACTTCACTTCTACTAGAGTGGCCATTTCCACTAACCATGTCAAAAGCCTGGAGGATTTCTCCCCAGTGTGAGAACCCTAAAGATTCATTGTAGAACCTGACAATACAGCTTCTCACAATTTAGAAGAAGCTAAGAATGTTCAAGTCTCTGAAGTTGCTAGAGTTTTCATGTGTAGAACTGAGACTGAGGCTATTTTCAATAGCATCTAGACTGCCTTTAATCCCCTCCCCAAAAAAAATCAAGGATAGCAAATGCGGACTAAAGAAGGAAATATCCTTTTTTTTTCTTTCTTCCTAATTGTGTGTGCTCAACTTTAGTATTCACATTAAACTGAGAGTTGTATTGATTTAGTAACGCTAAGCGAAGCAAGATCTTCTTAAGAAGACCAACAGGAGCTGGGGGTCACAGTGCCCTTAGAGAATTTTACATTTTTTGTGTGGACCATTTTTGTACGCTTTTGAAAGACATATATATGACTCTTATCGACTTAATGTTATGCACTGTTGGAGAATAATACTCGGAACAAATATTAATTTTCTGAGAAGTATTTTTTTCCTATTTCCTTTAAAAGGTCAGTCCACTGTAAAATAAACAAATTGCTTTAATAAATGGAAATACACACACACACACACACACACACTATCTCTCTGTCTGCCAAATATCTATTGATTTTCATGCATATTTATTACAGTGCAGGTCCTCTGAGATTCACAGGGAATTGAGGTTTTGTGGTTTCAGAATTGTAAAAGCAGGACTGCTGTTGCTTTAAGCCAGGAAGCAGAATGACCCCGAGGCCAAAGCACTTTCCTCTGCACTGAAAGCGTCTTCCTTTGAATTCCAACACAGCTCTGTGGCTGTTCTCTCTGGCTGATTTTATTTCAGATAACGTTTCAGCGCCTGAGAATGCTGGAAGCTGCTGGTAGTCCTGAAGCCAAAGCCATCATTCGTTGTCCAGCTTTTCCCACAAAGCTGAGATCACTCATCTGTGATAAGAGTGCTGTAACTACCCATTTTTGGTAACATATTTGTTTACGTCCCTGACTGGTGTAGGAGGAAGACATGAACACGATATTTCAGCCCTGACTTATTTCATTTCTCTCGCTTATCAGTTCCAGGTAGATCTGGAACTCCAGCAGTTATTGGAAAGAACTTCTCACAGTGAGTGGTCAGAGAGGAGAATCCATTCCAACTTTTGATAAAATGAATCAAACTCCATGTGAAGTTCACAAAATGATAAATGCAGGCCACCCAGATAGCAAAAGATTCCAGGACGAATATAGTTGAGTGATGCACATGTAGTAAGGATTTAATACTGAAATTTCACACATCAGTATTCAGACCGCAGCACTCACTACAGATGTTCAGAAGTTATGCAAAAGTTACACATGTGGGGTCAAAGTTTCTCTGGAACAGAGGTATGACAATTGTGACAAAATAAAATTGATACCACAATTTAAAGTGCATGAAACGTTTTTTTTCCCCACCCAGAGGACATTGTAGGAGATGCATTTTAATCTAAGACCACAATTTTTATGGATAAGACAATGAATTTTCTTCTATTCAAGCCAAATCTAGCAGACTTGGAAGCATGAAGTACACACAGGTGATTTTAAGCCAAATGAGGATCTCAGAATATCCACTTAAGCAGCTGCGTAACCCGACTGAATACAAGGAACTTTCCTCGTGTAAATATTGACGAAATTGCAAGTTCTTTGAGGACTAAAAGGTTTCATTACATTTGGAATCTGAGCCCAAATTGGCCCGACTGTAATTTCTGGTCCATGTCATGCTTTAAATAAATTAAATATGGCCTTAAACACATATTGTACATGTTTATACTGAAATCTTTCAAATGTGATTAGTGATTTCAGATGATTTCAGTGCTAATTTGTTAGTGGGTGTCATATTTCTGTTATTTCCCCAAGAAGTTCATTGCATCCATTGTTATTGCTAGGGTTTTCCTTTTCTTCAGTTTCTTCATTGAGTCTGATGAACAGTGTAGTTGTTGATATGGCAAAAATGTTTATTTAACATCTTTATGTGTATATATATATATATATATATATATATATATATATATATATATATATATATACATACTATATGTATACATAGTTAGGCCCGGAAGTATTTGGACAATGACAGAGTTTTTGTGATTTTGCCTTTATACACCACCACAATGGATTTGAAATAA
>CM075003.1:13514266-13542207 GCA_037576675.1 Pangasius sanitwongsei
TTATTTCTGTAAAGCTGCTTTGTGACAATGTCCATTGTTAAAAGTGCTATACAAATAAAATTGAATTGAATTGAACTTGTGAGAACTATTACAATATGCTTGTTATTAGCATGGGACAACAGGATGCTCATCAAAGCAACATTTTAACCTCCTGACCTCTGAGCAAAAAATATTGATGTAACCACCTGCTTAGTAAATCAGAACTTGTTGCAATGACTAGCTAATAGCTGGCTAAACCTTCTCACTATTACACCACAGTTGAATTCTGGATACTGATTGGTTAGAAGATGTTGATTCATTTTCTAGAACAGCAGCTGTGACAGTAGGACAAGTCTATATTAATGCGTTTGTTCTAATACGTTATCATTTATATATATATATATATCATTCTCAGGGACACTAATAACAAACAGATTAAAAAAACGTATAATCGATTATATATTGTCTTTTCTTGTAAGGTTTACATTCATGGAAGGAGTCTCCAGTGTCAGCGCTCTGTAACAGGTAAAGCTGTAACTAGGTTTTCCGACATCTACAGGACAGAGGAGTTTATGCTTTTGTGGTTTCAATAACAATAACAAAAAAAAAGACAAGCTACATTTTTTTTCTTATTAACATAAAAAAAGAGAGAAAACAGAGAGGCTGGTGAGGGAATGACTGTTTATAGTTGCTATAACATACATGAGAAAAGGAACTAACTTCAACAGTAAAATTTAACTATACACTGGTAGAAAGTATAACACGTCATACTTCCTGGTGTATAAGAGAAATAAAACACTTGGGGAAATGCTGTTATAGGAAAAGAATCAACTTTGGGGTGGTGACAGAAACTCTTTATTTATGATAATATACAGTATGTATTAACACAGTACATTTTGCAGAAACAATGATGTTAGTGGAGTACCAGAGTGGCAACCCAACATGCCATGGTCAGACTCACAGTTAAAGCCTTAAAACAAAGTGAGTTTCAAAAGCTGACATTTAAACTCAAAGCCGAGCCTGATTCGCAATTTGCAGCTTAAACCCGTAAGTGCCTCGGTGTCTCCAGATGATCATTATTCCTGCGCTTAAGAAGTTCTCCCATGAATGTGAAATGCAAATGCAATGTTAATCAGGGTGTGGGTTCACACCTGAAAGTGTCCCATCATATCAGGGGTCACCAACAAATTGGACAAAGCCTCCAGAGTAAACAGCCCTCGATGCCTCATTAGGAGTCGAGCAGGTTCACGCTGGCAGATGAACCAGATCAAATGCAGCTTGATGTCACTCGGTGAAAACGCAGTAAGAGTTCAAAACCGCCTGCATGTGATTTCCTAATTATTCTTATTTTCCTGACTCCATTTGCATCTCGTTATCAGGAGGTTGTTTGTTAAAATGGAGGAAAAGGTCATTTGGACAGAGCGGTGTTAGTTACAGGACAGGAAGGAAAATTACCTCAGGTTAGGACAATACACGAAGAAAAAAATTACAGGAATAAAGGAAAAAAATAGAAAAAAATTACAGAGGGGTTTTAAGGGTTCTTTCAGTGGTTTGTACAACTTCGTGGTTCTGTCAAAGAGATTCGGTCTGGAACACTGGACCTTTTTCTTAAAATGTGTCTAACAGTAAAACAAACAAACATTTAAGTTTATTAATCAGTAAAAAAAAGAAGAAATGTTAGATTAATTTCACATTAAAATAATTCAATTTTTAATTTGAAAAATATTATGAAAATTTATAGAAAAGGGAAGAAAATAAAATAATAAAGCAAAAAACAAAATACAAAAATCTAAAGAAATAAGAAACAATTATAGATTTGTAATTAAGGTAAAATTAAATAAATCAATTAAAAAACATGAAATTACAATACATTAGTGATTTTTTTTTAAATTAAGGCCAAATTTGAATTAAATGAATGTAAAAGTATGTAATACCTTGTTGAAATAACTATTTATAAAAGCTTAATAAGTACTGTTTAATTTTTTTTAATGATTTGTTTATTTAAAAGGAATTTAAAAAAAAAAGATTTAAAAAATAGAAATATTAGACAACAAATGAAATAAGAAATAATATTGGATATATACTTAAGGTAAAATTAAAGGACAAAAATTAATTAATTATGGAAATTATAAGAAAAAAATTAAAAAAATTAAGGTTAAATTGATTTTTTTTTAAAATAAATAACTTAATAAATCTATAAGACCTGTGTAATAAGATAAGGAAAATTATATAAGAAAATGTAGAAAACAAAGGAGATTAGATAAATAATTATGCATACATAATTAATATAAATATTTTATTAATTTAATTAAGATAACATGAGAAAAAAAGACATTAATAAATGGTTATGGAAAAATGTAATTAAAATTAAGGTTGTGAATATTTTGGTGTTTGCAGATGAATTTGTCATTTTCACAGAAAGTGGAAGTAAAATCTCCATGTGAAGTTCACAGGGATAAAAAATTATTTAAAAAATAATAATATTTCAATTAAACACTTCGCTAAACCCACTCGTCCTGTGAGAGGAAACAGGAAGCAGGAATTCTGCAGGATTACACAAGTGTTAGGGGATTATCGGCATTATTTCCATCTGATACACAAACAGATTAAAGGAGAAGAAGATTTCCACTCACTTGTTTACACTCAGTCACATCAGCAGCTCATGTGGCTTAAAAACTTGAGGACTTCTGCTAAAACATTCACAAATTTCAGTTATTCGTCATGCAGACGGAAGGAAAACAAAGGGATCAGCAGAACATACGTGTCAGCGCTGCGTAAAGCTCGGTTCATCCCTCTGATGGCTTTCTGGTCCTGTAGCAAACTGACACTAATAAAAAAAAAATCTTTTATATAGGCTCTGAAGATCTCTACAATAAAAATGATGCAGTAAATCAGAAGCTTGTGATCGGCAGGTTTAAACTTAAAAATAAAAACAGTGGTGCTAAAGTAAAAATTAAGCAAAAAAAAGTAAAAAAAAAAAAAAAAGAAAGAAAAAAGGAAATAAAACAAGAAAATAATGTAAAAAAGAAAGAAAGAAAGAAAGAAATGCAAGAAAAATGGAAATAAAAAAATAAAATAACATTTAAGAAATTTTTTTAAAGGAAATAAAAAAATGTATAGGAAACACAATAAAGAAAAAAAGAAAACATAAGAAATAATTATGGATATATAATTATGGCAAAGTTAAATAAACATGGAAAAAACAAGAAATTATAAGAAATGATTATGGATATATAATTATGGTAAAGTTAAATAAACATGGAAAAAACAAGAAATTATAAGAAATGATTATGGAAATATTGAATTAAAAAAAGTAAAAATTAAGGTGAAATTGTAACATGTTTAAATTAATTGTAAGTAATAATATGAGACAGGTGCGATTGTGGAATCAAATCTGTTAAGATTATGGCACAACAAGAGGGAAAAAACTTGAAATAAAGTTAACGTCTGTTGTTAGATCTAACATTATAAAATAATTGGTTGATCAAATGATTACAATTAGTTATGATGCTGGAAAATGACAAATCCAGATGACCATCTCGAACGATTCCTCGGACTAATCCTATAGCAACCTGTGATCAGTTCCGCAAACGTAAGAAATACGTATAACTGTGGTTTCATCTTCTCCTGTCATACACGAACTCTCATCAAAAATGTACAGAGACGTTAGGGAGAAAAATAAAGCTTGGAAGGAAGTAGCAGGGATTGCTGGTGTCTCTGGTGAGCATGCATAGCTAGTAGCTTTGCTAATCTAATCTGAGAACGAAGCTAGTACGAAGCACGTACCATGTAAATGAAACGACTGATCTTCACACTGTTTAGTACGTTTATTTAATCTGTTTTCAACTAGCTAGCTTAGAAGAGATGTATAACTACTAACGTTTTAAGCTAAAATCCACCTCGGAGTTTAAACGCTTTATAAAGAGAATGTTCTGAGTCTCTTTACTTAACACACAGTTTACATTTACAGTTTATCCCCTGCTTCCTGGAAGACAGAAGTCCAGAATGTTCTGTATTCTGTTATCTTTCTGTATTTAAACATTCGGTCTTCACATTTAAATCAGCACCGCAGTTCAAGGACTCAATTAACACCTAATTAGCATAATTAACACATAATTAGCTTAATGACAGTGCTAGCTAGTTACTTCTTCACGTGAGCAAACCGACTCATCAGATCACCGGCAGCGTAATTGCCAGCAGACTGGAGATAGTTCATGAGGAAATTAAACGATTAACTAATGATAAACTAAATGATCAGCTAACGGTGACACGGTGATCGTAACTAAGCATTAACGAGGATCTGGCTAATATTCCAGTGATGGATAGCTAATCAGTGATTATTAGCATGTCAGCATTAGGGTTAGCATCCATAATGTCGAAAGAAAACGCAACAACGATTAAATTTGTACAAATTTTCTAATGAAGTAGAGAAAATAAAGTAAGAATTAGAAAGCAGTTAAAGACTGTAAAGGTAAAAGTGAATTTTAAAAACTTAAGAAAATATTAAGAAAAAAAGGGAAAAATTAAGAAAGTATTAAAGGTAGGGGTGGTTAAAGACAGATTACAAAAAGCAAGAAAATATTTTTTAAAAGGAGGGAAATTAAAGGAAAAATTAAGAAACTACTAAGAAAAATAAATGGTAAATTGATCTTTTTAAAAAAAAAAAACAGTAAGGGGTAAATTAAGGGAAAATTAAGAAACTATTAAGGGTAATAATTGAATAAATATATTTATAAAAATTAAGGAACTATTAAGAAAAACTAGGTTATAGGAAATGATTTAAGGCAATAAACGTAAAAACAGATTTTTAAAAAAAGTATGCATTAAGGAAAAATAGGGAAAAGGTAAAATAAATATTAAGTAACTGTTAAGGGTAGTAAATTAAGGTAAAAAATTAAGAAATAAAATCAATATTAAAAATACAAATTAAGAAATGTATCATTACAATTATTATTAATCATAATATATGTATTGTTAAAATGATTTTGATTTTTACTATTTACTATTTTTTTAATTGTTAACATTAATTAATGACTTTATATTCATTTATTAATTTAGTCATTATAATTCAACTATTTTTTCCCATGTTTAATTTTTTTTGTAACAGTCAACTCATCAGTCATGAGTGTTTTCCTGAACATGGATCATCCTCTGAGGACATTAAAGTTGAACATCCACCGCTGATTTTAATTTTAATTTCCTCTGCCTCACATGTGCAGCTGTGCGCGGCTAATTCACGTCACGCCAAAATGCTAAACGCTGCCATATATTCAAAACGGTCGCGGATCACTGAAATCTGTCGACGTTAACACAATTTTGCGTCTTTATGTGTGTGTGTGTGATATTTAAATGCATAGCTCAGAGTCAATAAGTCACCTGCACCTCAGCAGGTCCTCGGGGACGTGGTGCGATTTGAATAAACACGTTGTTAATTGTCACGTCGGAGCAGAAATCCCCTGACATGTTTATTACGCAGACTTTGATCAATTTTCAACCATCTAAATAAACTTAACTACACTGCATCGAATCAGTGTAAACACACTGGTGACTTTTTCCTCCTCTGTGGGTTGTGTTTTTACTTTACTGACACTACAGTCTACATATCACACACACACACACTCACACACACTCTATAGTAACAGCTCATTCACAGGGATTTGTACGACAGACGCTCCACATAAACAGATTAAAAATTGTTGATATGGTGTAGTTTTATGTTAGGAGATATTTCTTTGGCATGGAAGGAGTCTCCAGTGTCAGCGCTTTGTAACATTCAGAGTTAAGGCTGTAACTTTAAAGCTACATCCGCACCAGCTTGTAGGCATGGCCTGTCTAGCGTTTTCTTAAGTTCCGTAGAAGCAGTAGTAGCTATACACAGCTTTTAAAGCTAACTAGTTAAACACAAATTAAATAAATTAGCGTGAAAATCGGTCGTTTGATTTGCATGTTACGTGCTCGACTTTATACTAACTTCGTTCTCAGATTAGATTAGCAAAGCAAGCTACATACACTCAACCCACCAACTCTTCCAAGCTTTACTTTACTTCGTAATTTCTCTATACAGATTTAATAAGAGATCATAGAAAACATAAGCCGAAACTATATATTTCGTTTATATGTTTTTCCTTCATTTTTGTGGAACTCATCGAAGGTAAGAACTAAAGTTGAGGCCATAGGATTGGGCTGATTTTTTTTTTTGTCACTTTACTGAATCATGCCTAATTTTCATAGAATTTAGAAAATCTGTTAAAATGTTGCTTGTTGCTAAAATTGCGGCTCTAAAAATCACGCAAGTTTGTATAAAATTAACAATCATCTGTCGCTTTGTTGATTAAATTTGTTGTTTTTGCACAAGTTGAGAAATCTTAGATCAGTTTTAGCTATTTATAATCACCTATAGATTATAAATATGATTATAACAAACTTTAGATCAATTTTAGCACAATATTAACCATTATAAACAAAGTTAAATCAGTTAAAAAAATATTTTAAACAGCCGTAGATTGTTTTTAGAAGATTTTTCGGAAATTAAAGTGCAATGTTACCATTTATTTGAGTACTTGTGTGATAAAATTGTGCAAAGTCGGCCATGTTGTTTCAAAATCAGTCATTTTTTTCTTTCCTTTAGTGACTTCATACCAAAATAAAGGGTTTATTAAAATGATTACTGTAATGTCGGCCATTTTGGTTTTGTCATAAATGTTCTAATTCATATCCAATTATAGTGCAGCGTCTGTTACGTGGCATTATTCTATAAACTCTATTGTAATGCTATACAGTTATACACTGATATATTACAGTACACTACACACACACACACACACACACACACACACACACACACAATGCTTCCATAAATAGAAAGAGAGAGAGTATGATCTAGCAGCTGGCGTTGGTGTGCGTCCAGCCGAGAGGTTCTCCATCACACTGATTGCACGCTGAATTAAAGAAGCTGCTCGCTGCTCCATCGTCCGTCTTCTGTGGACGCCGGCGGATGATGAAGCTTCCGCTGCTGCTGTGATTTATGAGCTAAACAGCATCACATTCCTGAGAAAGGAGAAATCATCAGAAGAAAAAAGAGGAAAAATTATAGGCAGATCTCAGCGAACATCAGCTAACACTGTGATTCAGATGGAAATAGTTTTAAAGTATCATTATAACAGCATCACTTCTAAAAAAAAATGATGCATTTAGCTGTTTTCAGTTTATAAATTATTGTCGTGATATCTGATTTTGCGGTAAATTATTGTTGTGATATCGATACTGTGATAAATTATTGTTGTGATATCTGATTTTGTGATAAATTATTGTTGTGATATCGATATTGCGATAAATTAATGTTGTGATATCAATATTGTGATAAATTATTGTTGTGATATCGATACTGTGATAAATTATTGTTGTGGTACCGATACTGCACTAAATTATTGTTGTGATATCAATACTGTGATAAATTTTTGTTGTGATATTGATATTGCAATAAATTATTGTTGTGATATCTGATTTTGCAATAAATTATTGTTGTGATATTGATACTATGATAAATTATTGTTGCGATATCAATATTGTGGAAAATTATTGTCAACATTATATTGTTATAAATTATTGTTATAGTATCAAGATTGCGAAACTGTACTATTGTGATATCGATATTGCAATAAAGTATTGTTGTAATATTAATATTCTTCTTTTACAGTGTTAAAAATGTATTTTTATTGACAATAAATAAAAGTATCATTAAACTTAATGTTTTTAATGTAAAACGGCTGTTTTGATGGCAGTTTGTTTGCAAACCTTTATATTGTAACACTCGCCCGTATGAGCATCCTGGACTGCCTGTGTCTGTTTCCCATCATGCAATAACAGAACCTGTGAAAGTGCGAGGACTCTGAAAAATGACGCAGTGTGACGTAATCCTGACAGAACCACATTCACAGGTAAACTTGATTGGCAGGTAGTGGTCACGTGATCACATGTAGGTGATCATTCATAGTAAATGCTCGGGCAGAATAACAAACTATCAGCACTTCTCAGTGTTTTTGCCAAAAAAATAGTTAGAATAAATTAATAATAAAAAGTTCTAGTGAACATGGTCCAAGATTTAACTCCAGAGCCATAATCCGAGGTAAATGATGATAAGAAACACGTCCAATTAAAAAGCAAGCGCTAACATTAATTCATGCGGAATGTGAAAACGTTTCTGCGTTATTGTTTATTACGTGCAGAAATCTCATCGCTAATAAAGCAGCAGCTCAGCGTGTGAGGTTTTAATCTGTTTCTTAATTCAGAGTAGCTGGAGGTGGCAATTTCATCAGCTTCAGTGCGCTGACGTGGAGGAAACACACACACACGCATACACACACTAAGAGAGCATTAATGTAAACAATGAGTGTATACAAGTCATCTGATGTGTGTGAAGCTACTAGATAATTGCGTATAGTGTTTTAAATGCTGATACGTTTATTATTTATATCTGCAAAAGAGTCCAGTCGACTTCCGTGTATTTAATGACATAGAAATTTTTACGATAAATAATATTTATGTTACAGCAGCTATAAACAGGTTACTATATGCTGTTACTATAGAAACGATAACGTATCAGCACAAGCACATTCATATAAACCTGTGATTTGCAGCTGCACTACTGTCAGAGTTGCTGTTCTAGAAAATTAATCAGCACCTCAACATTCTGACCAATCAGAATGTGGTATAATTATAGTGAGACGCGTCATAGCGATGTGCCATCACACACTTCCTGAGCGAAACAGCTGGAAGCCAGATGCAGAATCAAACATGCGGAAAGTACATTTTTATGTAAATTCAATGACAATTTGACAAATGAGCCGACAACAGACGAGAACACGGTCTGAGGAAATATAATGCGGCGTATACACACTCAGCCCGAGGAGTTAAATAACGAGGAACTATGATAAAGAACCGACAGAGTTCTATTTCTCAAAAAAATAATTTAGTTATTCTTCACGAAGTCCAAACCCTCCGAGATCTCATCGACTGAATGTACAAACTGTGTGTGTGTATATACAGACTGTTCTGTATAGTATATACACTCTTACCGGTTCTTTTGTTGTCCCTATGGGGAAACCAGTTAAAGGTTCTGTGTAGAACAGAGTGTTCCCGTATCATTTATTGTAAGATATGCATCCTTATTTATCCAATAAACCCATAATTAACCCTTTAAGAGTCAATTGTACACCCTTCAAAAATGGAGAACCCTTACAGTTCCTTTGTTTGTCTCTCTAAGGGAACCCTTAAAGATTCTATGGGTTCAGAACCCCATTTGGAAGCTAGGAATCCTTAACTATTCACCTAACCATTAAAATCACTTAAACAACACTTAAAGAGTGTACTCTCCTAGAAAATTTAGAACCCTAACATCGATTGGGAACCCTTAACACTTCTACATAAAATCCTACAACAGAGTGTTTCCCTATAAGAACAAGGTTCTAAATACTACCTTGTTTTGGAAGCTATGAACCATAAACCCTTTCTAAAAGTCTACAGGCTTAGAAAATGTACAACCCTTAAATATGTCTATGTGGAACTCCACAACAGAGTGTGTGTTTATCAGAAAAGGTTCCTTTAGGATGCTAAGAACCCTTAATTATCCAATGAACCCTTGAAGAACCCTTTTATTTACTTAGAGATTAAACTCTCTAGAAAATTTTTTACTTTTAGGATTCTACAGTTGTCCCTCATTAGGAAAGTAAGAACCCTTAATTACCCAAATGACCCTTAAAGAACCCTTGAAAAACATTTTTTTTCTACATTTCATCCTTGGATAATGTAGAACCATAGAAATTTAGTGTTTCTTATCAGAAAGGATTCCAAACAGATTTATTGGAAGCTTGGAACCATTAACTAGCAACTAGACCCTTAAAGAACCCTTGATGAACCCTTTTTCTAAAAGTGTACAGACTTATAAAAGTTAGAACCGTTAAAGATTCTTTGGCTGTCCCTCTTAGGGAACCCTTAAAGATTCTATGTAGAACCCACAAACGAAATGTTTTCTTCTCAGAAAGTGCTCTAAGTAGAAACCATTTAGGAGGCTAAGGACCCCTAATTATCTAATGAACCCTTTATGAACCTTTGAAGAACCTTTTTTTTTTTTTAAATGTGTGTACACCCTTGGAAAATTTAGAACCCTTACTATGTTTTCTTCAGTTGTCTGTCAGGGGGAACCGCTAATATTTCTATGCAGAACCCTAAAGCAGACTGTTTCCCCATCAGAAAGGGTTCCACATAGAAAGAGTTCTCAGAGGGGAGTGTACACTCAGAAATGGCTTACATTTTTTTTATTTATTAAAGAACGACATGTACTTTTGAAATGTCCATGAAACATTTCTGTTCTCAGGAATGTTTATGTATTAGAAAGAAAATTAACACAAATTCTAGAAAATTAATCAGCACCTTCTGACCAATCAGAATGCAACAGTACAGTTAATCATTTCATTTCATTTCATCACAAACAGCCATTTTAGATTTTCTAAAAAAAAATCCAAGTGAATGAAATTCCAGCTTTCTAACTAACACAGTTGTAAAATTCTGAAATAAAACTCATTACCGTCTCCTGAGAGAGTTTTTATTTTCATCTCGTTGTGTTTTTTCCGTTTTATTTTTTGTTTGTTTGTTTTGTTTTGTTTTTGGTTCACATGAATACGATGATTTTAAGTGAAGCTGCTGAGGTGAACTGATGCAACCGTGCACAAATCCCCGAAGCCCTGATGACTCTGACAAGATCAAACCCTTAAGGATTATTCGTGTTGTCCTTCTGTGGGAACCATTAAAGATTCTGTGTAGAACCCTAGTTTCCTCCATTAGAAAAGGTTCCAAAAAGAAATACTTTAGGAGACCATGAACCCCTAAATTATCGAAAGAACCCTTTCTTCTAGGACTCTTAAGAGTTCTTTGGTTGTTTCTCTTGGGGGAACCCTTAAAGATTCTAAATAGAACTCTACAACAAATGGTTGAAACCTTTTAGGAGGATAAGAACCCTTAATTATCTACAGGACCTCTAAAGAACTCTTGAAGAACTCTTTTTACTAAGAGAGCAACTCTTTTTTTTAAAAGAATTATTTGCATTGTCCCTCTGTGGGAACAGTTAAAGATTCTATGTAGAACCCTACAAGATAGAGTGCCTTTTCATAATAGAAATGGTTCCATGTAAAAAACTTTATTGGAAGGTAAAAATCCTTAACTGTCTAATGCATCCTTGATGAAGACTTGTTTATAAGAGTGTAGACTGTTAGAAAATTTAGAACCTTTAAATTATCTTTGTGGTCCCTCTTGGGAGAACCCTTATAGTTTCCTCCATTTGAAATGGTTCCATGTAGAACTGTTTTTAGAAGCTATGAACCCATAAATAACCCTTTCTTCTAAAATTCTACACTCTTTAAAGTTTATGTCGGACCCCACAACAAAGTGTTTAGAACCCTGAAAGGTTCTTTGGTTGTCTCTCTTAGGTGGAACGCTTAAAGATTATAGGAGGAAACCTACAACAAAATGTTTTCCTACAAGAAAGGGTTCCAGATTGAAACCTTTTAGGAGGCTAAGACCACTTAATTATCCTCAGAACCTCTGCAGAACTCTCAAAGAACCCTTTTTACTAAGAGAACATGTCAGAATGCAAAAAAATACAATTTAACACTCATTTTTTTTACCCTTATTGACTTTGGCAGCTTTAAATGAAGAATACGTGAATACGTTTAAACATATAACAGGTGTATTAATGCTTTTTTGCATTTTTGGAGCAAAATATCTAAAATTTTATCAAGAAAGTAAGCTTTATCCATAAGAGTATGCTACAGTGATACAAGCAATACGTCTCAACAGTGTAATAACACTAAAAATACATCAAATAAAAGTTAGCAATCCAGGGAGATGACGTGGAAATAAATAATCGGTGCTGTTTTCATTCTGGATTTAGCATGTGCACCTTTTTATATCTTGCTAACAAACCTTGTTTCACATTTCTCAGATTTTCTTTTACTAATTCATATCAATTCCATTTTATTCCCAGATTTAGCTACACATGCTACAAATATTCAATAACAAACAAAAAGCCAGACTAGCTAGCTAGCCACATAGTATGCAGCAGATATACAGTCTGTGTTTTTTTGTCATTTATTTGATGAGTTTAGCAAGAAACGTAGTAAACTTTACTTCAACATCTGCTCCTGCAGTTGCAAAGACTGATCAGGCATTAGAATTTTATTTTTAAATAATTCTGTTGTCTTTCGAAGTTCACCATGAAGCTCAACGATGAAACTGTTGACAGAAATGTACTATCTTATTTATTTATTTATTTATTTATTTACAAATTCTCTTTCCTGCTCATCTTTGACTTTGATTTTTATAATTGTTCCTGAAATATCACGACTCCAGGTAGCTACACTTCTGGACAATTTCTGAACCCTTAAAGATTCTATGTAGAACCCTCCAAATAAGTGTTTGGAAGCTAATAACCCTTAAAGATCCCTTGAAGAACCCTTTCCAAGAGTGAACCCAGGAAGTAAATGATCATTATCAGGATAAACTGGCTGAATGTATGTGCACGAAGCACAAGCACAACAAATTTACCAATGATTGTATTTTTATTCATTAAAGGACATGAAGTCCTAGTTTTTTTATCTGTTTAGAGTTGTGGAATATTCATGATTTTGTTCATCATCTTTTTTTACCGAGAAACTACAAAAAACATAAACTTCTCTGTCCTGAAGATGTCAGAAAACTTACAGCTTTACCTCTGACTGTTACAAAGCGCTGACACTGGAGACTCCTTCCATCAATGTTAAATAAACATCAGCTAATGTATTAGAACGAGCGCATTAATGTAAACCTGGCATAAACCGCTCAAAATAGTCTATTTCATCTTCTGTGGAGAAAATCAATTTTCCTTAAAAGTGTCCAGAGTCTAAAGTTTAGGATAATTCGATCCAGAACTGGTGTCGGTCTCCATCATGGAGGAAAAAACAAAACAAAACAAGTTCCTCCATCTTCCTCTCTCTCTGCTCTGAATACATCCTCTCCATAAAAAAGACACACTTCTTTTCCGGAAAGGTCTCGAAAGATGGGACTTTACAGATCTGACCCGACCGATCCATGCTTAAGTGCACAGTAAAGTGTAGACTTGTATCCAGAGAAGCTGCTGGACAAATCCCGGCATGATCCATTAAAATCCTACAATTCCAGCTCTGATGTATAAAAAATTAAACCATAAAAATGCCCTACAACAGAGTTTTCCGTATCACACAGGATTCCAAATTCTCCACAGAACTCACTGATCCGAGGGGAAGCAGAAGCAGCATCCTTTTAACAAAGCACTTCTCAAAATTTCCGATATATCCACTCAGATCCAAACCAGTCTGGAGTTCTCCGGTTCTCCATCCAGCGCCAGGCGAGAGAGTGGGATGAAATGAAAATAAAGCGAGGCTGATGCTGCAGCGTGCTCAGATTCGGAGTGTCCTGCTTCTCCGGCTTTTCCCACTCCTCGGGATTTTCTGGGATTGGTGCTGGAGAGGGTCAGCCGTGTCATCCGTGGAGCAGAGAGGACACTGATCCCGAGTGCTCCAGGTTCTCAGTGGGGATGTGAGATAGAGAGCATGTTCTCCGTTCCCCCTCACGCCAGAGTTAGAGGAGAAGGTGATCCGGGATCAGACGGATGGAGGGAATGTGCTGTTCCTCTCACTTGAGCTGGATGGCAGCAGTACGACTCGGAATGACGCTTGATCAGTGAGGAGGAGAGACGGGAATGCAAACGAATGTCAGATTACATCTGTTATTTAAGGTTCTGATCGACGCACAGAAGACGTCCAACTCAACACACGCATGTTCTGCACCTGTGTTTATTATATACACACATGTAAATGTACATAAATTAATGATAAGAGTTTCACAAATAAACCATCACATATTCTCTCTCTCTCTGTCTCTCTCTCTCTCTTTTCTTCTTCTCCTTTGGTTTTTGATGTCATTGGATCTTCTTTCTTTCTTTTTTCCCTTTCTCTACTTTCTTTTAGTGTCTCTTTTTCTTCCTTTTTCTTCTTTCTTTCTTTTTCTTTCTTCTAATCACATTTTCTTCTTCATTCATTCTTTTTCTCTCCTTTATTTTTGGTTTTCATCTTTCTTTCTTTCTTTCTTTCTTTCTTTCTGTCATGATCATTTTCTTGCTTTTCTTTTTTTCCTCTTCATTTTTATTTTTTCTTTCTTTTCTTTTTTCTTTAGCTATAATTTTTTGGTTTTTCCTTTTCTATCTATTTATTCCTTCTTCTTAAAACACCTCATTTTTTGTTTCCTTTCTTCCTTATTTCCTCCCTTCATTCCTCTTTCTTCCTTCCCTTTTTACTTCCTTCATTCCTTTCTTCCTGTTAATAAAAAGCAGATAATTTGTAAAGCATCTAAAGTCGAACAGAATTTTGCATTTTGTATATTATTTTATTTTTATTCTGAAATAAAAACAGCATCAACTCAGGAACACATTTTTAAAAGATTTTTTCTTTCTTTCTTTTAGTTCCTTATGAGTGCAGTACTTCAGTCAGAAAAAAATATTTAAATATAAAAAATTTCTTTCTATTTATTTTCCTTTTTGCTTTTCTTTGCCCTCAAAATAATCTTTTTCCTTCTTTCCTTTTTCTCGTTTTTATTCCTCAATTTATATTTTCCACAATAACTTTCTCCTTAATTTTGTTTGTACTTGTATTTCTGTGTCTTTGTTTTGATTTTTTTTTCTCTTTTATCTGCCTTTTTTTTCTCTCTTTATTATTTCCCTGTTTTTTTTTTAACTCCTGGACACTCCTGACTCATGAAAAGCACATTTACTTATTAGTTTAATTTTAAATACATTTCCTTTTTTAAACAAATAAAAAAAAACAGGCTACAGCTTCAGCAACATGAATAGCAACATGTATTTCGATCTCTGGCTGTTTAAAAAAAAAGTTTATTAAATTAAAAAACAAAATAAAAAGTGAGGCAGCCAAAAAAAATGGAAATAGCAGCAGGCAAGAGACGGCAAATTAGGTCTGCCAAGTTACCAAGGCAACCAGGCCAGACTCAACAAACGGTGAGTGTGACGCTGAGCATGTCTGTCTGTACACACACACACACACACACACACACACGCACAGTCATTAGCATATCAGCTACACTTTATTTGCCTCATTTTATCTATGAAACAATAAAATTAACAACGTGTACAGGTAGTGAATATTGTGCGTAGTGTGTACTGTGCATAGTGTGTATTGTGTGTGTTGCATAGTGTGTATTGTGTGTTGTGATTGACATGTCGTCTGGCTGATAAATACACAGAGTTAATGAGAAGCAGAAGAAATGAATATAAATAGAGTAAATTAGCATAACAGAAACAGAAGGGTTTAGCTGTTTCATCTTAAGTCAGAGTTAATGCAAATTATTATTATTATTATTATTATATCTTCAGCAGAGTAGAGACATGAACACACAGTATAATGTTTATTACTCAGTAACACATTATAAATAAAATCTAAAACATGGTTTATAATACTTTATTCTATTCTATAATATAGTGTATAATATTTCAAATATAGTAAATATGTAATTTGTAATATAGTATATAGCACATATAGTGTAATATATTTGATCGTTATTATTGAAGCACAATCAAATAAAATTTTTTTTTTGTTTAAAGACAGGAAATGATTTATAAAATTGGAGGAAGTGCAGAGTGCGGCTCTGACGCCTCCTAACAGAATCATGAACAGCGTAAAAAAAAGGAAGAAAGGAAAAAAAGGAAGGATGGATGGAAGAAAGGATGGAAGGAAGAAAGGAGAAAAGAAAGAAAGAAGTAAAAAAACATTTGTCAGAGCAATGGAAGCAAGGAAGAAGAAAGATTAAAGAAAGTGTCAAAGCAAGCTACAGAAGTAAGTGAGAAAGTGGAAAAAAGACAGAAAAATATGTAAAAGAAAGAGAAACAAAAAAGAAGGATGTTAAAAGGAAAAAACAGAAAACATACATGAAAGTACTGCTTTTTTGACAAAATTACTGATAAGGAAATGGAAAGGAAGCAGAAGGAAAAAAGAGAAGAAGAAAATTAAAGCAAGGCAAAAGAGAGAAATGGAAAAAGAACATGTAATAAAGAAAGAAATTGTGATTAGGAGAAAAAGAAAAAAGAAGAGAAAGAAAGAAAGATGCTTGTTTGCAAATAAATAATTAAAATATAAATATAATAAATCCGGTCAGTATGAAACCATCCAATTTTGTGAACTGCACAGTTTTGTGTCTTTTAGCTTCTCCTTCCCTCCCTCAATCCATCCTCCTCCTCCCTCCCTCTGTCCTCCCTCCATCCTCTCCCCCTTCCTCCCCCTTCCTCCCTCCTCCTCTCTCCCTCTGTCCTCCCACCCTTCCTCCTTCTTCCTCCACCCTCCTCCTCATCCTCCATCATCCCTCCTCCTCCCTCCCTCCCTCCTCCAGCAGGTGTAAACACATCCATCTGCCCCTCAGAGCGTCTCTTTTCCCCTCCGTGTGGTCGTGTGAAGAGAGAGATGGACCCTCGACCCAAGCCTTCAGCTTTGCGAGAGCTGTCGTCTTAACAAGCGCCAGCGGGAAGAGCCTGCCAGTGCTCAGCTGTCTCCAAAGTGAAGGAGAAAACACTATCTGAAACATTAAGGGGTGGGTTGTATGGTGAGGTCACAGGGGTCACGGCAGGGTCATAGAGGGGTCGCGCAGTCTGGGCACTCGTCTCGCGCTCTGGCCTCCAGGTGATGTCGTCCATCTGCCACTAATTTGGTCCTGAATTTTTTTCCTGGGTCACAAGGTGTGATGGCTCGCTCACTTTCTCTGGGTTTGCCCTTGTTCAGTGAACACACACACACACACACACACACACACACACTTTAACATTAATTATAACACTGTACTGCAGCTTTGAATTTGTGTTGTGAATCTTACACTGAGAATTTTCTCATTAAATATTATTTACACACTTTACTACAAATCTACATTATCAATGGGTTTGTTTTAAACGTCACATTAATGTACATGTGATTCAGCACCTATTTTTAAAAACTTCTAAAAAATATACTTCAGTAAAACAGCAAATCTCAGTGATCAGAAATAAAGAAAGAATGAAAGAAAGAATGCTAATTATAATGCACAATAATAAGAAAGAAAGAAAGAAAGAAAGAAAGAAAGAAAGAAAGAAAGAAGATACAATATATTTAACTATAATGTATATGCACCAACTGCATGTAATGCATGTTAATTTCCATATGTATAATAATTAGATTAAATGTCCAATAGGTGTTTTTTTTTCCTCACTTGTACAAATAACCTGGAAAAAAAACATAGATCATAATCATTTTAGGGTGCTTGTTTGTGTTTACATGGGGCCTCCTGTCAGTCCTTTTATAGACAGGCATCAATGCCTCTTTGCTCCACCCACATCTCAGTCTGAAATCGATTAACGCCCAGCACAGCCAGATAATTCTCCTCTGAACAAAAAAATCACGCTGTGCTTTAATGAGAATAAACAGCAGCGCGTTTCCATGATGGAGCCACTTATAGTTCTGGTGAAGGAGATGAAGCTGCTCAATCTACTTGCACCAGGTCCGTAGGGTCCAGGGGCGGAGCTTTTACATGGGCAGGAACAGGGAATGTGCTCAAGGAGTAAAATCAATCAATCAATTCTTATTCAACTCCACCTTTTTTAGTATTGACATTTTTTGCAATTAAGAAGTCACATGATTTCTGTTCCAGTTAGCAAACATTAATTTCTGTTTTATGGAAAATGACAGATCCCAGTGAGTGCTAACTGATCACAGATGTCCTTAATTTAAATTACTAGTCCTTGTAAGGCAGTCCTGGTCCACCTCTACATATATACGTATAATATATACGCAAATATACGTATGTTTGATGCTCTGTGTGTGTGTGACCACTACAGTCATCTTTTTACAGATTAAAAGATGTCTTAAAACTGTAAATTCCAGACAAAATCTAGAAGTTCTGACTCTTCCTTTTTCTGGACGCCTGAAGCAGGCATCCATAAGCTGAAGATGAACCTGGCTGACTCCTACGCACACACACACACACACACACACACACACAATGCCTGAGCTGCTCCAGATGGCAGGGTGTGATCATTTATTTATAAGGAAGTTCACAGAATTCTGCCAGCCTGCACTCTGAGCCACCCACCACACACACACACACACAATTACACCACACTACTGCTGCACTCAAAATGGCGGCACCCATGGATGTTTGGCTAGCAGTCAATGCTAAGTGTAATTTCAGCATCATTTAAGTCATACAGCGTCTTTTCTTAGCAATTTAATGACACATTTGAGGTAAAAGCTGATGTTTCCAGATGGTTCTGTATCCTTTCCACTGTCACTGTGACTTTAAAAGATTTATAAATTTATTGATCAATATGGCACAGAAGAGGGATGTTAGCATTTGATGCTAAGTGTAATTACAGCGTAATTTCAGTTGTATGAAACTAAGTTGTATCTCTTCTCACTAATTTAACAGCACATCTAAGGTAAATGTCGATGTTCTGGATGGTTCGGTTTCATTTCCGCGTCACTGTGACTTTATATTGTCCATACAAAAGATAAAATGCCTATGAGGTAGCTAGCAAAATCGTTAGCTAGCCTCAATCATTAGCTAGTTTATGCTTGGTCTCCATGTTGACTAGCAACAGTGTTCTCAGAACTTGTGACACATTGTTGATGTTTTTCAATACAGCAGAGAAGACGGACATTAGCATTTGACACTAAGTGTAATTAGAGTGTAATTTCTTTCTTGTAAAGTCTTTTCTTTGTAATTGAACAGCACGTCTGAGGTAAACCTTGATGTTCCTGATAATTTTGTCTCGTTTCTACTGTAATTTACTGTGCAATTTACTGTGTAAATTACAATTGATAGTGTAATTTTAGCCTTACGAAGTCTTTCCTTAATAATTTAACACCATATCTGAGGTAAATATTGATGTTTCTGATATTTCTACCTCATTTCCACTGTAATTTACAGTGTATGTGATAAAGTACATGACAATTTTACTTGTACAATTTTTTTTCTTACTAATTTACCAGCACATTAGAGATAAATGTTGATGTCACAGTGTCTTTATGCTGTCATTGTAAATGACTTAATGTCTACATTTTCGATAGATAAATCATTATCCTTGCTTTATGCTTGGTCTGTGTATTTCCTGGTTGCTTAGCAACCCAGTTCTCAGAAAGCAAATAACTTGTGTTCCAGTGTTTTTTTAATATGGTGGAGAAGTTAGCATTTGATGCTAAGTGTAATTACTGTGTAATGTTAGTTGTAGTCTTTTTTCTTAGTAGTTTTCCAACATATCTGAGGTAAATGTTAATGTTCATGGCAGTGTTTTTAATTTTGTTATTCACACTACACTGTTTGTATAAAAGAGTTAAATGGTCTTGTGGTAGCTAGCTAAATCTACACTACAGTCCTTTTTAGACAAGGACATTTCCAAAATAAGAAATAAGAAGTCCACATGGTGCCTTCTGTGTATAACACACTATTTAAAAAATTTTTTTTAAAGAAATATACAGGCTTGGGTGGAGAAACATCAATCATTTCCCCATATGCTCGCTGTAAATATTAGATACCCTATATTAAAGACATCTCACGCCTTGATGTTTCAGACCTAGCGAGCCAATTCCTGTTAAACTCCCTCAACGTGAAGGGGCCACGGCTTAAACACACAACTGTATATTTTGCCAGATGTGGTGTGATGAAATATAGGAGGGACGGGAAGCATGTACGCTCGGCCTCTGTGTTCAGTTTCGCTTATATCCTGTGAGGAAAGTCAGATTCGTGTCCTCATGACCTGAATACTCAGATATCTGCATATAGCTTCTCAGTACAGATTCCCTGGATATATACAAATATAAAATACATAAAAATAACTCTCGTCCTTGCTGTGTAAAAGGTTTTTAATTACCACGTGGCCAGATAGCCACAGGTTAACACCTGAAGAAACACTGAAGTCACATGTTTCACCGTGTTTATTTTGTTTTTGGGCAGAGTTTCCTCTCACACCAACTGAATCTGCATGTTCACTGGCCAGTAAGAAATCCGAACTTTGTTGTTTGTCCGTTTTTTGTACACTTAAAATATTAATTTTATTTATTCCTAGTGTTGTATGAATGTAAAAAAAAAAAAAAAAAAGTTAAATTCTGGTGTCAACAAAATTATTGTTGTTCTTGGAGAGACAATATTAGACTTTTTCCTTTTTTGTTTTTTTTTCTGTAAATTAAAAATATTAATTTTACTTTTCTAGGGTTGTATAACTGTAGAAATAAGGTTTCCTCATGTCAACATATATATTATTATTAGTAATAGTAGTAGTACAACACTAAATTAATAAAGTGTTGTATATCACATAAATATTTCAATTAATATATAATTTAAAAACAAGGCACATATGGTGTCAACAAACATTATTATTATTATTATTATTATTATTATTATTATTATTATTAAAAACATCATCATCATTGGCTACAATGACATACAGAAACCATAATATTCTAAATAATCTAAATATCCTGAGATCTGCATACATTCAAAAAATATATATATATATATATTTTTTAAATGAATTAAAATTGATTCTAAAGAAAAATAAAACCCATCTGTCCAGGCATATAAACTTCTAAAATTAAAAAGATATTCAATTTTCACGTGTACAAAAATTATACATCTCTCTCTCACACACACACACACACACACACGGATGATGTTCTCAGCTTCTGTTCTCTTTGTAATGTAATGTTTTAATTGCTATGCAGAGCACTTCAGTAGCCCTGTGTAATAAGTGCTATATAAATGACATTTATTTTTATATTCCTGTTTTCCCAGAGGCGGTTTCAGAGTCAGCAGTTCTGACTTGATCGTGCTGCGAAAACTCTTTCCAAGCAAATCCAAACTGAAACCCATATGTGCCGTTTCTTTCCATTTCCACACAAAAACAAAATCATAAGGCGTTTGTTTACAATTATGGGCAAGTAGCCGCATTTTTAACGAGTTAATAAAGATTTAATGTTTAGAGAGAAGAGATTTACACAGCCGCATCTTTACGAGTCAGTAAAACAGGTGGAGGAAAATGTGCTTAACGCAGCCCAAGAGCTGTTAAAAAACAGTTTTTTCCTGGAAGTTTCCGCCGTTAACAAGTCCATAAAGAAACATTACGGTGTGTGTGGCTTCACTTTGATGCCCAACTGAGCGCCAGACCTGCAACACACTCAAATGTCTCTAAAGTTAACACTTTTTGTTTTTGAATTTTTATGTTATTTTTCCATGCAGAACATCAGGTTGACCACAGGAGGTGCTGTTGCGAATGTAATAATATTAAGTTTACAATGAAACGATATTCATTGTGATATTCACTATAAGACAAAGACAAAAATTTGGATCACGTTTGTAGTATTAAATAGCACACAGTGCTAAGATTCTCTCTACTTTAAACATATATACTCATTCTTTAAAGTGTGCGTGACCTGGTTTTAAACACAATTTCACACAAGCAAAAACGCCACATCAACATCGTATTGGGATGTAATGTATAACATCGTAAGATAAAGTTAAAACTTTTTAGCATTTCCTTATCACAGTATACAGTCAAGCCAATATATCTTTACATCCCTAATTTATTTAATAAAATATATAAAATAAATAATTATTCTTCTATTCAGGGGATTTCTACAGCAAATTTTTACAAGGCATTAAAAAACACAGCTCATATATTTAAAGAAAGAATACGAAAAAGAAAATAATACTATATCGTTTGTATGAAGTTAGTAAATATTAATAACTAAAGATATATTTATAATAGTACCAGAATAATTGAATCAAAATGTAACCATATTATTGAATATTTAACATCTTCACTTTAAACATTTAAATATTAAAAATTTCTTTCATGTAACCCATGGCAATTATTAATTATGATATAATTCACACTTTCTACTCTTCAATTCACCAAGTTTTCCAAAAAAAGTATTGATGCTTTAAACTCGATATAAATCTTGGTTTAGCATAAATTCCTAAAAATAATACTAATAATAAATGCATTAAAATGCATTTTTTCCCCATTCTTTAACTTAAACTTTAAGCTTCTAAAACTTATCTATTTATTAAAAAGCTGGGAAAATCTGATATCGGTTACGTCCACCCTGGTTCTGACCCACATCGTCGTCCATAGTCTGTGGTTCTCCATTTGGACCATGTTCATTGATTTGTTCTTTTTCCTTTTTTTCATCAATATTTTTTAGAAATGATTTTAGATGATTTTAGAAAGGATTTTACGATTAAACATCATAATTTGAGCATTTGTTGTTTGCAGATATGATGGCAAATGGCACACCACGATATCAAATTTACATGACATGGAATAGATACAACAAATTTTCTAGCAAAATAAGAGTGATGAGTATTAAAATATATAGTTAGAATTTGAGATTAGTGATTGTCATTTCTTTAAACTCTTAAAATGATCAAATAGAACCTTATAATTCCAAGATCTTAGCATGTATGTAAATAATGAAACTAATATACAGTATGATGAAGAGTTATAGATATTCAGTTTCGTGTTTAACCTGAAATTGATTCTAAATAAATAAACACAGAAAGCCCAATAAAAATGTTGCTTAATAACAAAATACATAAACATGAATAAATAAAAAAAAAAATACATAAATGCGAATAGAGCAACACGTAGCCTGTTAGTGATGCTTTTAGGAATAACTGTATATTGAGATTTTTGGAATTGAGCACAAAAAAATCAATACTTTTTTTTTTAAATTAATTTTAAAAAGTGTTTGAGAATGTTAACTAGTAAGATGGTACATTTACATAATATAAAACGAATACTGATTGATACCATTTAAATAATAATAATAATAATACTATTAATATAATAACAATACCAATGTAGCAAATTAAAATAGTAATTTAAAAATTTTAAAAGCTAAATATTTATATTTGTAGTCACTCAGAGGTTACGTTTCTGTGCTAGTGACCAGAACACTGAGTTCAAATTGTACGGCCCTTAAGCAAAACGCTCAACTGCTCAGCTTTTTTATTTATTTATTTATTTAGTTTCGATTTTTCCCACTGTGAGTTTCCTTGAGTTTTTTGGCTGCCCTTTTGGAACAATGAGATCTTTTTACTTGAAAAAAAAAAGGGCAAAAAGAAAAGAAAAACCTCCACCGTGCTCCTTGCTGCACAATAAAGCACGTTGAGGGCACGTCTGAAAATATGACGAAGTTCAAAGGTCATCATGTGTGGACTGCCCTTTCTGAGGAGTTCAGCAGTTTTCCCATGATGCATTGCAATCGTCTGCCAAGTCCTGTTCAGGCCTGGTTGATCATGATGAATGCAGTGCTGGTACTTTCTGACAAAAAAAAAAAAGAAAGAAAAATAAAGGAAGAATAAAACTCAAGTTTTTGAGTTTTGATTGTAAATTTTGCACTTTGTGTTCAACAAAAGCTTAAAAAAAACGGATGAAGATTGTATTAACACCAGATTTAGATGTATAAAGAAATACTATAAAATGTGACGGAAAAGAGATTGCGTTGTGGGTACAATCGAAACCACAACACTATGATGCTAACTTGTAGTTAAAATCGTAAGTGGTCCATGGTAACTGCTATCACTAGACTATTTCCCTTCAGCGTCATTGTACGTCATCACTTTTAGTTCCCGGCTAGCATGCTAGTCATGTGAGTTAGCTACATAAGCTTCGACGTCATGCTATGAATGACTTCTGGAAATACGATTTTACCACAAAGTACACAGTTAGCTACAGGACAAGCAGTTTATTTATTTAGCAACAGAAGTTTAGCCCCAGATAGCAAAATTACCACCACGGCCTACTCCCCTCGAATGGCCCTTAAGCTGCAAACTCATGCCAGAGCTCAGCCTAATGCTGTTTCACACAAGACTGTGAAAATAACTGCCAGAATTAAACCAGAAGGGCCTAAAGTAAGCCAGATCTCGCCCAGATCTTTTGCTATCAGGGTTGAACAGAATTATATGCTCAAAGAAATTTAGAAAGCTTAAAAGTGTGCTAATGTTGCCGAAACACAGTGACTGTGGCTGGTATACTCTTAGCTAGCTAGCTAAATTCTACACTAATTTCACTGTAATCTTTCGGTGTTATCATATGTCATCAATGTAAGCGCATGTGAATTTGTTCTTAGATCATCTCTCGCTAGTTTATCAGATTGCCTGAGAATGACTCTGCAGCTACCAAAGCTAGCTAGCTAACAAAGACAAAAAACAAACACAAACATGACTGTTAGCTACAAGACAAACAATATTTACATATGTAAACACATCCCTTTATTTGAAAAGTGCCTAAAAATGCTGCCTATGTAGGGAACTATGTTTGAGACGCAATTACTGTAGCAAAGAATTCTCAGCTAGCTAGCTAAATAATGCTCCATAATGTGACATAGAATTTTAGAAAAGGGGTTCTTCAGAAAGTTCTTTGTATAATTAAGGTATGTATGAGGCTCTTTGCCTCTACTTTTAACCCTTGAGATCTTTCTATCAAGTGAGTCTGCGTGATAATTTGTAAGTTTTCTCGTTCCATTGCTCCTTTAGCATTCAACGAAAACTCCAAAACTGTTCTGATTTTCCAGCGAGCACTTCAGGGAACTTGAACGCTCCACGCTCCGCCATTTTGCCGATGATGTCATCACAGCTGACTTTCTGTGAATTTTTCCAGCCGTTCTTCAGGCATCAACAACATGCCATAACTTCAGCTTTAATTGTCGGGCAAATTGCTCTGCGGTGGAGGAACCACCTTTGTGACGCTCACCAGCGCAGAACTTCATTGGCCACAACAAAGGAGGCTCATGAGTGTGTATTCCTCGTGTGTGTTGGGTTCCCAGACGGTTCTGTACCAAGATTTAATCAGAAGCATGAGTTTGTGGGGTCACACACACACACACACACACACACACACAAGATTACATCTGCCCGCAATGAGTGGGAAACGTTCTGTAATTCAACAAAGCCTTATTTAAAACAGAGACAAATCTATTTTTTCGTGTGATATTTGAGAAATTTAAAGTGATTTGATACTCAGATGTTAACACACAGAGCTGCCACAGTATCTTGAAAAGCCAAAGTGTGCTGTTACCATGACGCCTTTCTGTTTCCATTTGCCAGTTTTCCATTTCTGGTTGTGCTAGAATGATAAAACACCTGATAAAACGCTAAAACAAAGATGACAAAGATGGTACCGGGTTAACACACTTACACTGTGAAGTGAACTTGCAAGTTGACGTGAAGAGTTAATTAGTCAAGGCAGAAAACACAACTCCGAAGTGTAGGGAATAGTGAAGTGTAGGAAAAAACAAACTGTACAGAAAAAAGAAGAGTAGCAATTAACAAAGTGTGTGAAATAACAGCATGAGAAGTACCACGGTGTTAGGAATACTGAAGTACACGCAATACCGACGTTTACAAAGTAATGTAAACCTGAAGCGTACAAGCGTACAAAAGTGTACGGAAATCTAAAGTGTACAAAATAAATAAGTTCAAAATAGCAAAGTGTACAGAATACTGAAGATGTACAAAATTATAAAGTGCAGGAAATAATGAAGTGTAAGAAATAATTAAGTGTATGGAATACCAAAGTGTAAATCATTCCAAAGTATATGAAATGAAGTGTATAAAATAACGACGTGGGCAGAATACTGAAGTAAGGAATACTGAAGTATACAGAACACCAAAATTGACAAAATAATGTAAACCTTAAGTATACAAAATACCAAAGTGTAAAGAATACAAAAGTGTGCGGAAAATTAAAGACTACGGAATGTAGTCTTTCCTATGAAATGTAGCAAATAACAAAATGTAAGAAATAATGAAGTGTACAGAATACCGAAGTGTACGAAAGAAACTGTACAAAATACCAAGGTGCACGGAATACTAAAGTGTGCAGAATATCAAAGTGTGGGAAATAATGTAAGAAATAACGAACTGTACGAAATAACAAAACGTCCGGAATATGGAAAGTGTATGGAATTCTGCACTCCTATTTTCGATAAAACACAATGCAGTATGATTATCTTAGATATCAAAGATGTGTTAAAATGTAATTTCACTGAACACTGTCCCAGCTGCACAAAGAAAAGCTTTCCGTAAAGCCGACTTCTAAACTTCACTTTGCTTTTGTTTTTTTTTTCCTTCCAGGTGAGGAGATATTCAGAATGCGGTGATGCTACATCATGCTTCATTGTGCAGGCAGTCCACATGACATGGACTTGTTGTTTTTTATTTCAGACTACGTTCCCGCATGTGCTTATGTTGTCAGCTCATTTGTCAAATTGTCACAGAATTTACATAAAAATGTAGTTTTGTGTGTGTATGAGTCTGCATCTGGCTCCCAGCTGTTACACACATCTGTATAGTTATAGAGATGCGATGACACTGTACCTCGATATGACGGTACAAAGTGTAGAACGATAAGAGAAAGAGAAATATTGATATGATTATCAGTATACCTTAAAAAAAACATCTTTCTGCATACACACACTGTACTTTTGGAGTGTGCTAATATTAAAGTAAGGAAGATTGTTATTTGCAAGTAATTTTATAAAATAATGTAATATAAAATTACCTGCAATCTTTGTCTTTAATAAAACCTCATTATGAGTCCTGATTCCCGACCAAACGCAATTAAACATAACCCTTGAAGGATAAAGAAAAGCTTGTTAATATGTTTCTTTACTGCACTTGTGACTATATTAAATCTAATAATACAATATTGTGTGTGTGTGTGTGTGTGTGTGTGTGTGTGGGTTGTGGACCTGCCAGCTTCTCAGGCATGCAAAATGAAGTTGATTCTCATTATGCAGTCAAAGTCAGACTCCAGCCTCTCAGTGGGACGTCAGTAACAAACAAACTGAAGTGAATAAAGATCAGATTACTGCGTTTTGGCTGCGTAGACAAAAAAAAAAAAATTCAACACTTTCAGCATTGATTATGATAAATAGCAGCTCTCGATGTGATGAGTCGCAACATGAAAGAACAGCACTGTATCACTTGAATATCTGAAGAATATTACTATGGAAACTTCAGGAACTTGGACATGACAAGTCATAACAAACCAGCCGAAAGTCATTTATTTTCAATTAAGATTGATAAATAATGTGGCGAAGGAAGCAGAATGAAGTGGGCGGGGCCAGATGCATCAAGATAAAAAAAACGCTAAACAAGCAAAATGTTTTGAATAGGTGAACTTATCATAGATTTCTAATATAAATAATTGTAAGGATTTAACCAATTTGTAGAGATTTTCACTCATTTCAACTTCGAAATGATCTTCTGTCAGATCATTTTGATAACTTGTCAAAAATGGAAGTAAATGGATTGAACAGTGAAGCGTACGAAATACAGAAGCTTATATAATAGCGAAGTAACGGAACAGTGAAGCGTGCGGAATAGTGAAGTGTATGGAATAGTGAAGTGAATGGAATAGTGAAGTGTACAGAATAGTGAAGTGTATGGAATAGTGAAGTGTATGGAATAGTGAAGTGTACAGAATAGTGAAGCGTATGGAATAGTGAAGTGTACAGAATAGTGAAGCGTACGGAATAGTGAAGCGTACAGAATAGTGAAGCGTACAGAATAGTGAAGCGTACGGAATAGTGAAGCGTACGGAATAGTGAAGTGTACGGAATAGTGAAGTGTACGGAACAGTGAAGCATATGGAATAGTGAAGCGTATGGAATAGTGAAGCGTACAGAATAGTGAAGCGTACGGAATAGTGAAGCGTACGGAATAGTGAAGTGTACGGAATAGTGAAGTGTACGGAACAGTGAAGCATATGGAATAGTGAAGCGTATGGAATAGTGAAGCGTACAGAATAGTGAAGCGTACGGAATAGTGAAGCGTACGGAATAGTGAAGTGTACGGAATAGTGA
>CM075003.1:13563047-13589930 GCA_037576675.1 Pangasius sanitwongsei
TCACTGAGACTACCCGAGAGGCCAGGCCTATGTCACTGAGACTACCCGAGAGGCCAGGCCTATGTCACTGAGACTACCCGAGAGGCCACGCCTCCTTCACTGAGATTACCTGAGAGGCCACTCCTCCTTCACTGAGACTACCCGAGAGGCCAGGCCTCCTTCACTGAGACTACCCGAGAGGCCAGGCCTATGTCACTGAGACTACCCGAGAGGCCACGCCTCCTTCACTGTGACTACCCGAGAGGCCACGCCTCCTTCACTGTGACTACCTGAGAGGCCACGCCTCCTTCACTGTGACTACCTGAGAGGCCACGCCTCCTTCACTGTGACTGACAGAGGCCATGCCTCCTTCATTGAAGCTGAAGCCATGCCCCCTTCATTGAGACTGATCAAGAGGCCACGCCTCCTTCAATGAGACCGACACAGAGGCCATGCCTCCTTCATTGAGAGTGACATGTACAGAGGTCACGCCTTCTTTACTGTGACTGACAGAGGCCATGCCTCCTTCATTGAAGCTGAAGCCACGCCCCCTTCATTGAGACTGATCAAGAGGCCACGCCTCCTTCAATGAGACTGACAGAGAGGCCACACCTCCTTCCTTGAGACTGACCGAGAGGTAACGCCTCCTTCATGAGACTGACAGAGTAGCCACGCCTCCTTCACTGAGACATGTACTATGTGGCACTACATTACATATTCCATATTTTCCCTTTAGGTACATCGGTAATGTTGCTGCATGATCATGATATAATAAATAGTAGTGTTAAATAATGCATTAAAAATTGCGTTAAACACTGAGCTGATGGTCACGTACACATTGCATCCCTGAGTCTGGTGTTCAGCTTTAGCTGAGTGTGTTGGCAAAAGATGAAATAAAAACGAGTGACTCTTCCACAAACATGAAAATTACGCAAAAAAAAAAAAAAAAGAACGAATTATGTTATACCTTATCTCATCGCAAAACATTTCGGAAATGAAAATCCACACCCCTAATGGGAACAGATTAGTTAACACTTGCTTGGTAATTAACCATCATCTGAAGTTGTCATGTTGGCGCTAAAAATTTGTAAAAATTTTAAATACATCGTAGCACCATTAACGATATAAACAATAAAAACAATGTTAATAAAACCATTCCCTCCTAACCCCCTTGTCATGTGTTTGGGGATCCTCCCGGTTTGTAGCAGATGCCCCACACACACACACACACTTCCCCCACCTCCTCGTGTATTTTTGAGGCATCCGTGAGCTGAATACTAATGAGCATTTTTTTTTTTTTTGGGAGATTGATTTCCATTTGTAAGCGGGACGAGGGGTCCTCTCTCTCCCTCCACCCCTCGATTCTTTTTAACCGTTCTTTTTGTTCGACGCTAACCCACAATCACGACAACGCCTCACTTCTGATTTCAAATCGCAGTTTATTTTTTGGACGCTTTAGCTACATGCAAGCTAACAAAGTAACATTATGAGGTATTATGTTTGCCTCCATTTTAGGGGTGGAGTTCCCGCCCCTTTTTTTTGAGCATGGAATTGTTTTCACCCCGGCATTTGTATCGTGCTGAGAAACCTCAGAGATGTGTATTCTTAGTGTGGTGCAAACCAATCATTCTGTTCTGTTTATGAATATAACGAAAGTTTCAGAAGTTTTACTCCGACTGAGCAGTTTGTTTAGAAACAGAAGTGAATTTCTCACCTCGTAACTAACAATAACACAAATTTCCATTCAAAGATTTGCCAAAAGTCATCACAGGATTAAAATTAACTCATGAATGAACAGATTGTGTAGCTGATTCTACAAGCATGCTAGTTTACGCTAATACAGATTCAGTACGTAATTGTTAAAAATGAGTTTATGTGACAAACTGCAAGCAAAACTAAATTCAGTGATACTTTCATTTAATTTCTACCAAAATAAATATTAACACTGAAATAAATTTTTAATTAGTAATTTTAATTATTAAATCATTATTATATATTATTATTAATATTACATTTATAGAATTATTTAAAGTTCTGATTTTAATTATTAAATAATAATTACTTTTTTAAAATGACAATTATTTTAATTTCTACTTTTTATTTTAATTAAACTTTGCAACTTTAGAGATTCAGTCCCAGATTTTAACATCAAATAAGCAGCTTCTAATCCGAGTGTGTATTTGTAATAAAATATAATATTTTTAAAAAATCCTGATACTTGTGATATCTCAGAAAAGTGTATTGTTACATTGTTTATCATGATATTAATACTATATCGTCGTATGGCCCAGCTCTGCTTTGAATGGAACAGAAAAAATATCAGGAATAAAAGAGCAAATTATCATAATCATTTGCATAACACGGCTAATCAAAAATGTCCATTAGACCTTTTCTCGTCCTCCACTTTTCTGTCCCTTTATTCTCATTCTTGTTTTTGCTCCCCTTTATTACCTCCCGAGAGTATAATCTCTCTGACGCCTACGTGTTAAGTACGTACCTGGCAACCATGCGAGAACATGAACGCTAAATTCTGTTCACCATTTAGGGCTAAAAAATGGTGTAGTAACTGAAAAAAATGCACGTTAAAGCCTGGTTTATGGTGCACAATAACCAAGAATAGCACTTTAGTGGCGCCGGATAATGAAATAATAACCAGAGATCTGTGTAGATAGATTTAGTTCCAACTAAATACCCAACACACACACACACAGATGCCAAGTCCCAGCTGCGAAAATGCTGATTCTTGCTCTTGGTGCCAGAAGAGGAAAGAAATCAGAATAAAAATCGCCCGTTTTCAAGACGCCAGTGCACTGAGGACAGGGTGGGGGTGCCAATACTTTGTGTATCACAGTAGCTGGACTACAAGTAGTATTTATACAGTGGAAAAAGTGATCTGCATGTTCATGGGGAAAAAAACAAACTTCCGAACTTATTATTTCATTACTAAAAGACGATGCAAAACGGAAATCGGAATCTCTCTTCCAAAACATGAAGATTTTTGTCTAAGTGACTCGGAATATTTAAGCAGGCGGGATTTTCGTTTTTATCCATCAGAATTGATCAGCTTATAAAAAACATAACTATCTAGACATGTTCTTTCTGATGCAAACATCAGTGACGTATTCAAAAATGCACTTAGAGGCGGGAAAGATTACGGACAAAAAAGTAGACATAATATTTTAATTTTTAACATTTAAAAAAATATATATTTACCTACACTATTTCTGTTACCTTTCATAATAAAGAAAAGTCTGATAAACCTAAAGCTGAATGTTTCAATTTAAATTAAGTTCCTACTTTGTTTTTTCCAAAGGGTATACAAACTTTTGCACAAGACTGAATCTGCAGATGTTTGCTCACAGCAAATGCTGACGCACATCATTCTGGGAAAACTCACTTTTCCCCTGCAGTCCTTTTTTTTCCAAACCCGCTTTTTGGCTTTGAGTGTGAGGATCAGTCAGGCGAAATGAAAAGGACGGCAGAAATGCTGACATTTCCCTAACGCTAACGCTCACGCTCATCTTCCTCCCTGCCTCGAGCGGCCCGTGGCTTTAGAGTCATTCGTTTTTCTTGTTCTTGTTTCGTCTCGCCGCTCTTTGAGGAACAAGATGACACCACACGCTCTTCTTCCTCTTCTGCTGCTGCTTCTCCAGTTAAGTCTAGTGTGTTTCCAACCAGCAATAAAGACAGCGTGGGGTTCTGGGCTAATAACGCAGGGGCCGTCGATCTTAGCGTGAGCTAACGATTAGCACACAGCAGAAAAGCAGAGTTAAGAGAAGAGAGATCAAACAGGAGGGAAAGAAAATGGAAGCACCACAAGGGCCACTTTGCTGTTTGAACGCTTTAGCCAGGAATAACAATCCATAATTCATGAGCCTCCGTCTAGCCCACAGACACACAGCCAACGTAGCATTTATTATTCATCGCATACACCTCGCGTGTCGAGCTTTCAAACTAATGGATTGCAAGTGCAAAGGGTTTTGAAGTTTTCCTGTGTTACGTGCATCAAGGGCGATCTATCCCCGTGAAAAAAACGAAAAAGGTTGAACCGGCAGAAATTAGAGAGTGGAATTAGCGTTAGGTGGAAAATGTAAACAGAGCTTCACAAAGCAGGTAAAAAAAATTTTAAAAAGTAAAAAATTTTACTCTGAGCTGCATAAGATGACTAAATAAAATCAGCTGAGGACTGAAGGATTCTTTCAAGTATGTCTTTCTTACTCTGAGTCATGCTAGTCGGCTAGCACACACACGCACACACACACACACACACAGAACGTGGGAGAATTCTACACTGAGGTCATGCACCTCAAATAAACCCAAGCAAATGAGAAAAGGCCTTTGATATCAAGTTCAGAACTATTTTTATTTCTCCAAACGTGCTTGGCCTGAAGGTCGTAAAACATTTACTTGAGCACGTCATCCATACAAGCTGACCTTCATAAGCACAGACAGTCTGACAATAAATAGCTATTTTCTTGAATAGATAACGTTTTAAACATTTGAGAAAAAAAAAACAAAAAAAAAAAACACACACACAATGTCACCTTTACCCCAAATTCAGTGTTTGGTGTCTGTTTTGGTGTCTGATGTCTGCATTTTTTGCATTTTTGTTTCCACTGAAGATACGACACATAGTATAATAAAGCTTATTATGTATTATTAGATTTTTTATAGTGTATTATAGGACTTGTGGTGCTATTATAGGCCTTACAGTGTCTTATATATATTATTAGTTATTATCCAATGTACTATTAATTATTATTAGTGTTATTATAGGCTTTGTGTATTATAAGCTTTGTTGTAGGTTTGTAATGTAATATACACATACAGGCATTGGTGGAGGCTTTATAGTGTACCACTGGGATTATTACAGGCGTTATAGTGAACTACAGGGATTATTACAGGCGTTATAGTGAACTACAGGGATTATTACAGGCGTTATAGTGAACTACAGGGATTATTACAGGCGTTATAGTGAACTACAGGGATTATTACAGGCGTTATAGTGAACTACAGGGATTATTACAGGCGTTATAGTGAACTACAGGGATTATTACAGGCTTTATAGTGAACTACAGGGATTATTACAGGCTTTATAGTGAACTACAGGGATTATTACAGGCTTTATAGTGTACTACAGGGATTAGTAGGCTTTATAGTGTACTAAAGGGATTATTACGGGCTTTATAGTGTACTACAGGGATTAGTATAGGCTTTATGGTGTACTACAGGGATTATTACAGGCTTTATAGTGTACCACTGGGATTATTACAGGCTTTATAGTGGACTGCAGGGATTAATACAGGCTTTACTGTGTACTGCAGGGATTAATACAGGCTTTATGGTGTACTACAGGGATTATTACAGGCTTTATAGAGTACCATAGGGATTATTAGAGGCTTTATAGTGTACCACAGGGATTATTAGAGGCTTTATAGTGTATCTCAGGGATTATTACAGGCTTTATTGTGTACTACAGGGATTAGTATAGGCTTTATGGTGTACTACAGGGATTATTACAGGTTTTAGAGTGTACTACAGGGATTATTACAGGCTTTACTGTGTACTGCAGGGATTATTACAGGCTTTACTGTGTACTGCAGGGATTAGTATAGGCTTTACAGTGTACTACAGTGAATAGTATAGGCTTTACAGTGTACTACAGGGATTATTACAGGCGTTATAGTGTACCACAGGGATTATTACAGGCGTTATAGTGTACTACAGGGATTATTACAGGCTTTACTGTGTACCACAGGGATTATTACAGGCTTTATAGTGTACTACTGGGATTATTACAGGCTTTATATTGCACCACAGGGATTATTACAGGCTTTATATTGTACCACAGGGATTATTACAGGCACTACTGGGATTATTACAGGCTTTATAGTGTACCACAGGGATCATTACAGGCGTTATAGTGTACTACAGGGATTATTACAGGCTTTACTGTGTACCACAGTGATTATTACAGGCATTATAGTGTACTACTGGGATTATTACAGGCTTTATATTGCACCACAGGGATTATTACAGGCTTTATATTGTACCACAGGGATTATTACAGGCACTACAGGGATTATTACAGGCTTTATAGTGTACCACAGGGATTATTACAGGCTTTATAGTGTACTACAGGGATTATTACAGGCTTTACTGTGTACCACAGGGATTATTACAGGCACTACAGGGATTATTCCAGGCTTTATAGTGTACTACAGGGATTATTACAGGCTTTATAGTGTATCACAGGGATTATTACAGGCTTTAGAGTGTACGACGGTGATTAATATAGGCTTTACTGTGTACCACTGGAATTATTACAGGCTTTATTGTGTACTACTGAAATTATTACAGGCTTTACTGTGTACTGCAGGGATCAGTATAGGCTTTATGGTGTACTACAGGGATTATTACAGGTTTTAGAGTGTACTACAGGGATTATTACAGGCTTTAAAGTGTACCACAGGGATTATTACAAGCACTACAGGGATTATTACAGGCTTTATAGTATATTACAGTTATTATTACAGGCTTTACAATGTACCACTGGGATTATTACAGGCTTTATAGTGTACAACAGGGATTATTACAGGCTTTATAGTGTACCACTGGGATTATTACAGGCTTTATAGTGTACTGCAGGGATTATTACAGGCTTTATAGTGTACTACATGGATTATTACAGGCTTTATACTGTACTACAGGGATTATTACAGGCTTTATAATGTACTACATGGATTATTACATGCTTTATAGTGTACTACAGTGATTATTACAGGCTTTATAGTGTACTACTGGGATTATTACATGCTTTATAGTGTACTACAGTGATTATTACAGGCTTTATATTGTACCACAGGGATTATTTCAGGCACTACAGGGATTATTACAGGCTTTATAGTGTACCACTGCGATTATTATGGGCTTTATAGAGTACTACATGGATTATTACAGGCTTTATAGTGGACTGCAGGGATTATTACAGGCTTTATAGTGTACTACAGGGATTATTACAGGCTTTATAGTGTACTACAGGGATTATTACAGGCTTTATAGTGTACCACAGGGATTATTACAGGCTTTAGAGTGTACCACAGTGATTAATAAAGGCTTTACTGTGTACCACTGGGATTATTATAGGCTTTACTATCTACCACTGGGATTATTACAGGCTTTACAGTGTACTACAGGAATTTTGACAGGCTTTATAATGTACCACAGGGATTATTACAGGCTTTATTGTGTACTACTGGGATTATTACAGGCTTTACAGTGTACTACAGGGATTATGACAGGCTTTATAATGTACCACAGGGATTATTACAGGCTTTATATTGTACTATGGGTATTATTACAGGCTTTATAGTGTACTAGAGAGATTATTACAGGCTTTATAGTATATTACATTTATTATTACAGGCTTTATAGTGTACTGCAGGGATTATTACAGGGTTTATAGTGTACTGCAGGGATTATTACAGGCTTTATTGTGTACTATTAGGATTATTATAATCTTTTCATCATAAAGCATGGTGCCTTATGGCCACTGTTATAGCACTTATACTGTATAATAGACCCCTTTTACACCTGGTTGTTTCATATCATAAGATATATCATAAGATTTTAACGACATTTGTTATCTCCCAGAAGCCAGACTGGATCCGATTGCTGCATTGTGTGTAACAAGAAAATATATAAAAAAGACAGAGTGTAAACTGGGTCATAGGCACAGGCTGTAAATGGTCAAAACAACAGGTGCTTTACCAACAAATTTTCCATCAGCCACCTACATAATCAACTTCCTCGACAATAAGTTATATCAGGAACCGAGCCACAGCTGATATTCTGACTCTTAGTCTCCTGAATGTGGAGCTCAAGCATTGAACAGGTCGATTTCAGTGCTAAGAAGCAGCAGAGAGGGGGCAGTGACAGCTCGCTTTTAATCTATAAACAAATCTGACAGTTTAATAGAACATTAAGGAAATGCTGCCATCTGTTCTGTGTCTCATTTAGCTGCTCATGGCTCACTTTGCACCATCGTAATGCTTTCATTACCTTACTTTACTTATTTGTAATATTTACAGAAATGCAAAAAATAAGCCTATAAGACAAACTATAATACACAATAAGGCCTATAATAGGTAATACAATACACTTTAAGGCCTATAATACACTATATGGTCTATGTCATACAATACACTATAAGGCCTATAATAGGTCATACAATACACTTTAAGGCCTATAATACACTATATGGTATATGTCTTACAATATACTATAATACCTATAATACACTATAAGACCTATAATACCCTATATGGTATATGTCATACAATACACTATAAGACCTATAATACTCTATATGGTCTGTGTCATACAATACACTTTAAGGCCTACAATACACTATATGGTCTATGTCATACAATACACTATAAGACCTACAATACACTATATGGTCTATGTCATACAATACACTATAAGACCTACAATACACTATATGGTCTATGTCATACAATACACTATAAGACCTACAATACACTATATGGTCTATATCATACAATATACTATAAGGCCTATAATACACTAATGCCTACAATACACTATATGGTCTATGTCATACAATACACTGTAAGGCCTACAATACACTATATGGTATATGTCTTACAATATACTATAATACCTATAATACACTATAAGGCCTATAATACTCTATATGGTCTATGTCATACAATACACTGTAAGGCCTACAATACACTATATGGTCTGTGTCATACAATACACTATATGGTCTATGTCTTACAATACACTATATGGTATATGTAATACAATACACTGTAAGGCCTATAATATTCTATATGGTCTGTGTCATATAATACACTGTAAGGCCTACAATACACTATATGGTCTATGTCATACAATACACTATAAGGCCTATAATACACTAAGGCCTACAATACACTATATGGTCTATGTCATACAATACACTATAAGACCTATAATACTCTATATGGTATATGTCATACAATACACTATAAGACCTATAATACTCTATATGGTATATGTCATACAATACACTGTAAGGCCTACAATACACTATATGGTCTGTGTCATACAATACACTGTAAGGCCTACAATACACTATATGGCCTATAATAGATCGCATAATACCCTATAAGGCCTCATACACTATACAGCTTATAATATGTCATATCATGCACTATAAGGATTATAATAGGTCATATAATACACTATAAGGCCTATTACTCACTATAAGACCTATAACAGTACCTATAATACACTATAACACCTGTAAATACAGCTCATCATCCAGCTCTTCTCACTCATTTGGTTTCATTTTGTTTTTCAGTGTAAACACTACAGAGTTAGTGAGATTTGTATAACTGTATGTGACACACAGCTCATACAGTAAATTAATAAATAAAGAATATATTTAAAATTTGCTTTTTGCAGCCTGTATGATGCAACAGTGGCACTGTATTCTAGCCTAGCCATGTGTCAGATTACAGGAACGGTGTATTAATTATTTCATTATAGGAACAGTGTGTACATTTGGGTTGACTCGTTTTCAGTAATGATTATTCTGTGAGTGTTTGCTGCTTAAATCAGGCTCGGCCTGTTAGACGTGATGGACGGGTCTGACACAAACATACGGATAAACGGCACTGTGTATTTACATAAATACCTGCACAGGGATCCTCTCCTTCTCTTTAACTAAATTGTTATATTTTAATGGAGAAATGACCCTTAAACCACAAGTTGTTACCACACACACACACCGTCACATACCATTCAGCTGAGTTGCATTAGGTCACATGTTAAAGCGCTGGAATCCTTTACACTGTCTTATTAAGCTATTTAGAAAAAAAAAACCTTTATTTTTAACCGATAGAAATCATTAGATGGTGTCCAGTTTACTTCTGTAATCTGTTCTTGATGCTTGTATCATCTCTCATATCTAAGAACAATTCAGCATTATTAACAGTGTTAAATTCGCTTAGCTTGTTCATTATTGACTGTTTATACGTGGGCTGGGAGATGATCGGTTATCGGATATCAGTGATGACTAACACATAATCTATGCTAATCCTTTACAAATGCCAGTTTGCTCATTTTAGGAATGAAAATGCATAAAAACTAGAAAGGCATCATTTTAAATTAGCTAATATCACACAAACTGATATTTACATTTTATTATCTACAATAATATCAACAGTTTTACAAATATGTAAAAAAAAAAAAAAAAAAAAAGTAAAACAAGACCAAGCTAGCAAAAATACTCAGAATTATGAATCTGTTGACGTAATGTTAAAGCTGGGCTACTAATTTATTAGTGAAGACAGCTTGAATTCTTTACCAGGCGATTATACAGAAGAAAAAACAAGATAAAGGCTACAGTATTCAGCAGCTATCAAACCCAACAGCGTTTAACTTAATGACAATAATACGACAAAACGAAAATCATTTAGCCAAGTCTTTCTCTTCTTCTCTGCTCACATGGCATCATGTGATCTCGCTGTGGACATGTGGGTTTTGTCATTTGTAAATAGCATTAAATAGCGATTTTAATATTCAGACTCAGGGATGGAGGGGGTTAAAAAAACCAGAGAGATCAATGCGACACAGGTTGACATGACAGCCCTGCAGTAAACAGGTATACACAGGGGGAAGGGGTGTATTGGGTTATGTGATCGGTTATGTAATATGTTCATTATTAATCATTACTGTCATTACACTGATTACAGTCTTTATCTCCTTGTCTTTATCTCCGTGTTTCTGGTGCGCTGCGTTCAGCATCTCGGTATCAGACTGACAGGTTTCACGGCTCATTTGCAGTTGAGCGTGACAGACCGGGGGTGAAAGGGTTCGGATCGGCGCCTTCCTCTGAGGCAGAAACATTCTAACCCCACCAGTCTCACAGGACATGTTCAGGCACAGGTTTAGAAGAAACTGGTTTTGCGCCTACGCTGCCTCCCATACCGCCCCAAAAAGGTCTTTCCCTGTGACCTCACCATGAACTTCTCCTGGAGAGCTCTTTCCAGCGAGACTGCTGACAGAAAGCAGCTACAGTTCGGCTCCTCTGGATCACGTTTGTTTTTTTTTTCGGCGACGGTTTGCGAAAGCCGCAGGGCTCCTTGTGGCTTGAAGGATAGTTTTCTCCCAAAACCACCCACGATAAAGTTAACCCGAGGGCTTCTAACGCCGACCTTGGATCTGTGCTGCTGTTCCTGTTTATAACATGTGCATTTGGGTTTATCTTATAACCTCCTGAAGAAAACGCAGCGACTCCACACACCCTAACTTGTTAAATCTTGCACAGACACTCTGTTGCTGCTCTACAAGTTTTCACAAGAACCTTGAACCTAGAAAACTTTTTATCCTGTTACATCATGTACCCAGTCTGAGTCAATCAGTATCAAAATAATGTTATCTTTCCAAAAATACATTTATTTGTGATTAATTTATAAAATAACAACAAATATTACCTTCATAAAATAATAAATTCATCAAATAAATATTATTTAAATATTTAACTCATGCTCTTTTTTTTTTTTGCATCACAGCACCATACACACATGAGCAGGGGGAAAAAAATATTGCTGGATTGTGATTGGTCAGAAGGTGCTGATTAATTTTCTATAACAGCAGCCATGATAGTAGTGCAGCTGCAAATCACAGCTTTATATTAATGCGCTCGGGTGTAAGTTCATTTTTATTAGTTTATTGTTTATTTAACATTTACGGAAGGAGTCTCCAGTGTCAGCGCTTTGTAACGGTCAGAGGGAAAGCAGTAACTGAGTTTTCAGACATCTTCAGGACAGAGGAGTTTACGCTTCTTTGCGGTTTCTCGGGAAGAAAAGATGACAAGCTGTGTTATTTTGTCTAATTAACTTCAAGACAAAGTGAGCCATAAACAAAGTAAGATTAATAAATAAAAAAGAGGATTTGTTGCCAGATTGCCGTGGTATCGGAAGTGAAAATTGAGTAAAAAGACTTCTTTTAGTTACACGCAATTTAATGGCTGTTTGTAATCTTTTTTTTTTTAGTCTGTGGTTCTTTTACATTTTTTAAAGACTTCAGCCAGGAAAGAACTGCCTCCATATGAACCACTCTAAAGGAAGTTTACAGCTAAAGGAGCTCATCTGATGTGACACACTACTACAGCAAAACAAGACCAAAACAGCTCGAGGGCGGGAAGCGCCTAAAGTCAGCTCATTATTTGCCCTTTGTGATAGCATCAATACTGAGCCACATTAGCCGTGCTTTATGAGCCAAACACCACTCCCTGTCGTTTTTGTCTGGGCTGGACCGTCATGTAATAACCAGCTTCGAGGACACTCTGTCGCTCTGAGAAAAACTCGCAGGATTATTTTTTTCTCAGGCCGGACTGGGCCGGGTCACTCTGTAGGCAGACGGAGATGCTTCTGCAGGACCTTTAATAGCTGCAGGGCGTCATAAAGCGATCCATTTTCGGCTTTCTGATTGCTAGGTGTCGTCACAGGATGATGAAAAGTTTGACAGCTCCACCAAAAACAGCCTGCTAGCATGGCTAAATGCTAAATATGGACCTTTTTTCCCAGATTTTTTGCTAGCATGGATAATTCCATCAGTCTTTGATTTTTTATTCTTAATGAACTCTTTGCTAATTTCTCCTGCAATGTAAATATTCATGCCAAGGCCAAACATAAGATATTTATACATTAAATTATCCATTAATATTTCTAATATTTATTAGAATATAAAAATGACAGTGTTTAGCGTCCTCTCACACAATTAGATCATGTTTTCTAGCCGGGTTAGCTTTAAAAACTGTATTCATTTATGAAAAAAACTTTTTAAAAAAATCTGTTCAGGTTAGCTCATGTTAGCTTCAGCTGTAAAAATGATGAAATTTATAAAGAATTTCTTTTCAGAAATCCTGTCAAGTTAGCCCATGTTGGCTAGCTGAGTAGTGCTATTGGAACAAATTATGAAGAAAATTTTAATTTCATATCAGAAATCCTGTCAAGTTATCATGTTAGCTGACCTCAAAATTAAAATTATTATGGATATGATTAAAATTACTCTCATAAATCACTCTTTTGGTGCGAGCTAGCTAGCTATGTTAGCTTAATAACAGTGCTCATAACTAGCAGTGTGCTAGCAGGTGATAACTTAGCATTGGTTAGGTAATTTTTCCAGTGTAGTCGTAACTTTCACTTTGCCTCAGCAGGGTTTTAAAAAACTAATTTAATTTTCCATTTTACTCAATTTAATGGCTCGACTTTAGAAAACATTCCATAGTATGTAACCTTTAAACCTGTGCTAAATGGTTTCATCTGAGATAATTAACTACAAAGGGAAACATCCTCCCAGAAATCCTGTCGGATTAGCGCATGTTGGCTAGCTAGCTTGTATTGTGAAAAAAACTGAACATTTCTCTCAGGAATCCTGTCAGTTCAGTTCATATTAGCTAGCAGGTTGGCATCAGCAGTAAAAATTATGATATTTATGAATATGATTTGAAATTTCTCTCAGAAAACCATTCAGTATTAGCTTATGTTAGCTACTGAGTTAGCTTCAGCATTGAAAATATTAAATTGCTCAATATGAATTAAAGTTCTGCTCAGAAATCCTTTCAGGTTATCAAGTTAGCTCACGTTATCTATCTGGCTAAAGTTATATGATTTCAAGTTCCTCTCAGAAATCCTTTCAGACTAGCTTGTCTTAGCTAGTGAGTTAGTATTAGCCGTACAAATGACAAACATTTATAAACATAACTTTAAAATCTTCTCAGAAACCTTGTCAGGTTAGCGCATGTTCCCTAGCTAGCTAGTGCTGCTGTCATAAATTCTGAAAATTTATGAATACAACTTATAATTCCTTTCAGAAATTATTCTACATTAGCTCTTGTTAGCTAGCAGGTTAGCTTCAGCACAAAAAGTATGAAATTTATGAATAAGATGTAAAAATTCCACTCTGAAAAGTCTTTCAGGTTGATAAGTTAGCTCATGTTAGCTAACTGGTTAGCTTTAGCAGTGAAAATTATGGATATGATTTAAAATTTCTCTCAGATTAGCTCATGACAGTCCAAAAACAAAGTGTAATCCTCACCGTGCATTTGCTCAGCATGCACAGTGTAAACACACACACTCTCTGACTCATACTCCCTCTCTCTGTTTACCTCACAGTTTCACCTAGTGACTCAGGATGAATCTTCCCCCTCCTCCTCCACCTCGCTGCTGTTTCCTTGACGAGCCCTGGCGTGTACATCGTGATCAATCACGAATCGTTCTTTGTGCTTGGTTACATAACCACCGGTTCCCTGTAAGGTTCTTTTGTCGCAGGCCACTGTGAGAAGATCTCCCTTGTCCTGATCAAGTTGCAGAAAACACACCCATGGTTGTGATGGTATGTCCTGTCAGGATGAAAAATAAAAGTGTTTTGGGAGTAAAAAAAATTGTAAAACCAGTAATGTGACCTTTGACCTTTAACACAACATGCTGATGTAGCTTAGAATACAGTGCAACATCCTGTCATCTATAAACATGAACAAAACTTCACCATCTAGCTGAACATTATGGAGGCGGCCATTCTGGACAACCAGAATTCCCTAGCTCAGGTTCTTATGACTCCGCCCCTCCCATTTTTGCCCCGCCTCCACGTTTTATGCGTCGAAATGTCCCAAACTCACTTTTTCTTTCCATGTCCCATTCGACTTTTTAGATCCCTTCTGAGACTTGCTAAGGTCAAAGGTCACTGATTGCATCCTACAAGCATGATGCGTCCCAAAAATGAAGCACTCTGTCTTAGCATAGATTAGCAAATCCTATTTTGCTTGCATCAGGAAGCAGTTAATATGCTACACCCGTGAGCAAGAAGGACACAATATGGTGACTTTTAAACATCATTAGCTAACTAGTTAAAACAATCAATCAATCAATCAAAGTGGCCATTCAAATGTAGCTAGCTACTGCTTTGTGGGTAATAAACATTAAGATAATTAACTAACTAACTAACACTTCATGGATGGTAAACCCCTAACTATCTAGCTGTCACTTAGCGCTTATAAACTCTTAGGTAGCTAATACTTCCTAATGACCATATTAAACTCTTAAGCTAAAACGTCCTCATGCTTGGTTATACTCTTGCCTAGCTAGCTAACACTTCATTATGCATGGTCAGATCTGAACTAGCTACATAACACCTTACTGTTGCTGTTAAAATCTTAGCTAGCTAACAACATGAACCAAATTAACTAGCTGACACTTCACTGTGTTAAACAAGCTAGCTAGCTAAAACTTCCTCATGGCTGTTAAACTCTTAGCTAGCTAACGCATCATTGTGACTGTTGAACTCTTAAAGACTAGCTAGCACTTTACTGCGACTGTAAAACTAGATAACAACATGAACTAACTTAACTAGCTCACACTTCACAGTTGGTGTTAAAGTCACAGCTAGCTAGCTAATGCTTAACATTTAGAACATTTTGTGCAGTTGTATCCATCTTTTCCATGAGCACAGATTATTCTGCCCAGATAAATGTGCTTAAAAAAAGAAAAATCTTTCCCAGCCCAAAATAAAATGTAATAAAATAAATCTCTTGATGAGCCGTTCCCGTGGAACTCTACATTATCTCAAGGTTAATAGCACGTTGACATTCAGAAACACTTAATAACCCAATAAAACAGTGATTCCTGACTCACACACACAAGATGGCTGAGCCTTAATAATCTCTGACTCGCAGCACACAGCGCCTGATCAATTCGCACACACACACACAGCTTTTTTAATTTAATCCTCTGTGACTAGCGGTACGTTTAAATCCCACGATTTAAGGAACGAGGCGCTGCCGTTACAGAGACTGAGATGATAGCAGCATGATGAGCTCGAACAAGTTCAGGTCACAGTCGTTCATCTTGTGGGCGTGGCCTGTCCAGGATTTTTTTTTTTTTTATGACAAACAGTAGTAGCTATTATACATGTTCAAATGCTAATTAGTTTAATCAGTTGTTTGATTTACATGCTACGTGCTCGGCTTCGTACTAGCTTCGCTCTCAGATTAGATTAGCAAAGCAAGCTAACTGCACTAGCTACGTAACTTCACCAGAGACACCAACGATCTCTGCTACTTCCTTCCAAGCTTTACTTTACTTCGTAATGTCTTTATACATGTTTAATGAGAGGTCATGTACAACAGAGTAAGATAAAAATGTTTTTTGATTTTTGTGAATAAAAAAAACAGAAAATTCTTGAGTGGGGAATTGAAGCCAATTGTTTGGATTTTGTCACTTTACTTTGTACTATGGACGCTCAACATAAACGGTTTTTAAAAAGTGTGTAATTGTTGATGTGGTGAAGTTTTCTGGAAGATGTTTATGTAACATTAATGGGAGGAGCCTCCAGTGTCAGCGCTTTGTTACACTCAGTGGTAAAGCTGTAACTTTAAGTTTTCAGGACAGAGGAGTTAATGCTTCTTTGCGGTTTCTCGGAAAACATGGCAAGTAACTAAGAAACTAAGTACATATGGATAACTAAATACGGATAAAAAGTATGTTATTTTTTAATAAATGAATTGTAATCAGTGGAAAATTGCTGTAGTAAATGAGGAATAAAATATTTGGGAAACATGCTGTTTTGGGAAAATAATCAACTCTACCACACCACCACGTCACTCAATATTTTACTATAACATCAGCAGTCGTGTTAAAGATCAACATATATTGCTTAACCAAGTATCGGCATCACAACACAGGAAAACACCCCCTCACTCCCGCCCTCTCTCTGTCTCTGTCTCTCTCTCTCTCTCTCTCTCTCTCTCTCAGTATCTGTTCTGTCCATCCTTGAACTAATGTGAAAATAAAGGTCACTTTAAATGTCAAAAGTCTCTCTCTCTCTCTCATGTCTCTTTCTCTCTCTCAGTGTTTCTCTCTCTCAGTATGTCTCTCTCTTTCTCTGTCTCTTGCTCTCTCAGTATGTCTCTCTCTCTCTCTCTCTCTCTCTCTCTCTCTCTCAATATCTCTCTCTCTCTGTGTATGTGTTTGTCTGGGCAGCGTGGTGTTGTGAGGAAGCTCTGTGCTCTGTAGTGGACGAAGAACTCGGTACTGTACCAGAATTAGACTGAAAGAATCATTACAACTACATACTCAAACTGTTCTCTGTTATGTTTAGTCGAATTTATTGAAATGCTTTTTAATATTTATTTATTTATTAAGTCATTTTATTGTTCATAACGTGACTTGTGTATAGTAAAGTATTGTAAAGTTAAAGTCTCTCTCTCTCAGTATCTCTCAGATTCTCTCTGTATCTGTCTCTCTCAGTATCTCTCTCTCTCCCACTCTCTCTCTCCCACTCTCTCTCAGTATCTCAGTATGTCTCTCACCCTTCACAGAAACCAGGGCATGAACGCCAGCCTGGAAAGTCCCTTCCATGTAAACAGGCTGTAATCACAGAGGTGTGAGGTTTGGCAGCACATCGAGGTTCAGACGAGGCCTTCTTACACCAGGCGACCTTGCAGCATGTGTGTGTGTGTGTGTGTGTGTTTGCTCACTGTTTGAGTTTCTAGGCAGTTACACACAGTAATCGCTGCTTATAAAGGCAAATTAGCGCAAAGCTGAAGGGTGTTCTGGGTTCACTCTGACACTGATGACTTCTGCATTTTAACTGTTTTTTTTCTTTCCCACCTCCAATTCATCATCCCTCTTTTCAGACATTTGTAACTCTTCTTGTAACTCTTGTAACGGTATAAATGTCTGAAATGAGCCATATGAAAAAGTTTGGGCACCCCAGCCAATTTAAATTAATGCACAGTTACTTTACATTTGATGAACTAGAAACTAGAAGAAAAAAAAAGTAATTGTGGCATGTACAAAAGTTGGGCATTAATTGACTCACTAGGACTCATTAGGCAGGTCAAGAAGTGTCATTAGGAATCACAGTTCCAGATAATAAATACTCTGACTCGTCAAACCTTGTGCTCACACTCAGCAGCCACAGACTCCTATTCAGCTGACGGAGGACCTGAAAATGAAGTTAATTCATGCCTACAAAGCAGGGGAAGGCTATAAAAAGAAAGCGCTTCCAACTCACAATTTCCATTGTCCAAAAATGTCATTAAGAAACTGCAATTACGGTGAACTGTGGACAAGATCTGGAAGAGCAAGAAACCTCAGATAAAACTGTCTGTATGCTAAAGCAAAACCCCCAAATGACAGCAAGAACCTGCAGGAAGGTTTAGCTAACACAGGAGCTCTGCAGCATTGCTTGAACATACATGATCTGCATGGAAGAGTCATCAGAAGGAAACCTTACTTGCAACCTCATCACAAAACAACATATAGAAAAGACAGAGGCATTTGGGAAACAACCATGGACTGATGAAGTAAAAAAAAAGGAAATTTCCGGCCATGTTTGGAGAAAAATAAGGACCAGCATTTACTGAAAAAACACGTTGACAACCGTTAAGCATAAGGGTGGATCTGTTATGGAAGTCAGTGGCTCAGGAAACACTGAACAGGTAGATGGATGAATGAGTTCCTTTGCCTGTGACACAGTCAAGAAACTGAAGCTGAAGAGAGACTGGCTTTTACAACAAGACAACATTCCAAAACATACCTCAAAATCCACCATGAGGTACTTAGTGGAAACGCAAGCTGAAGCTTTTGGAACGGGCCTCACAGTCCCCTGGCTTGAACATCATTTAAAATCTGCGTGTAGATTTTAACCTTGCACAATACGGCCTGATAAGATCTCAGAACTAGAAATGTTCTGCAGTGAAGAGTGGTTGAAAATTCCTAAACCAAGAACAGAAAGACTAGATGGCTACAAAAAGCTTTGCAATGCCAGCTCACTTATTTAAACGCATGCTGATGCAGGTTACACAGATTGGTGAACAGTTTGGAAATTTTTAAAAAAATAATTCTAAAATGTCATTTATTTGATTCTGGCATGTGTATGAGGTCTGCAGGTGTATGAGTTCAGCCAATAAACAGTGTGTATGACATTAAACAGGACCACCACAGCCTCCACAGCAGAACCAGGAGCAAATTGTGAACTTAAAACACACCCACGTTCACAGCACCAGGTCTCCAGGTGGACCACAGATCCCTTCCCGTTTTCCTCCGGAAAAAAAGATTAAAGCTAGAGAACGCCTGCGAGTTTGATTGCTTTTACAAGCTGTGTATTTAGAGAAGCTCAGAGCGCCGAGCAGCGAACTCGCCTGAACCCCCGCCGCTGGAAAACCAACTCTCCTGCACCACAAATGGAGTTCATTAGCGTCCAGTAACAATCTCCCACAGGAATCTCCCTCACACACACACACACACAAAGCCTAAAACGACCTCTACTTGAACTGCATTCTACTATTTTATAGACATTTAAAGAAGAATGGTTGGTAGCATGCTGCTGTCTGGAACTATAGCTTAAAGAAGCTATAGTTAAAGAAGCTGGACTGTTTTAGCAGGAATTTTTTTTTTTATTTTGTAACAGATGATAAGAAGCAAATCAGAAATCAGTAGAGGCAGGAGGGAGGAAAGAAAGAAGGAAGGAACAGACAGACAGATAGACAGACAGACAAAAGTAAAAGCAGACAGATAGAAGGAGATACAGACAGAGAGTGAGACAGAACACTGGAGGGGAGACAGACAGACAGAAGTAGACAGATGGAGAGAGAAGAGAAGGAGTGACAGAAAGAGACTTATAGGAGACAGAAGGACAGAAGGTGACAGAAAGGAGACAGAAAGAGAGACAGACAAATAGAATTAGATAGATGGACAGATGGAGAGAGAGACAGAAGGAGAGATAGACAGATAGTAGGAGATAAGGGAGACAGAGAGAGAGATAGGAAGAGAGACAGACTGATAGCAGGAGATACCAGGAGATAGAAGAAGAGATAGGAGGAGAGGCAGATAGGTAGAGAGAGTCAGCAGGATAGAGAGATAGGAGGAAAGCAATCGAATGAGAGACAGACACAGAAGACACAGACACACATGGAGCGACAGGCAGAGAGACGGAAAGACAGTCAGACGGCAGTGACTGAAACATAGAAGGGAGACAGACATATAGGAGGAGCGACAGAGACAGAAGGAGAAAGAGACAGAGCGAATGAGAGACCATCGGATAAAGAGAGAGACAGAAGCAGAGACAGACAGATAGAAGGAGAGACAGATGGGAGCCAAATCGACACAGTAGGAGAGACAGACAGGCAGACAGACAGGAGGAGAGACAGACAGGAGTTGAGACAGACAAACAGGATGAGAGACAGAAGGAGAGAGAAACAGACAAGAGGAGAAACAGAGAAGCAGACAGACAGGAGGAGAGACAGACAGACAAGAGGAGAAACAGAGAAGCAGACAGACAGGAGGAGAGACAGACAGACAAGAGGAGAAACAGACAGGCAGACAGACAGGAGGAGAGACAGAAGGAGAAACAGACAGACAGACCAATTATCCCTGTAAATTAGATGTGAAAATTACACTCCTTTATCACAGTCTACGGTTCAGCATTTAATTTATAAGTAGCATATTTTTATTGTTGTTTTAATCACTGCTGCTATGGTAACACTAACACTAACTCCAGTGTATCTTTGCATAGTCTTCTCATAAACTCTGTTGCTTTTTGGTTACCATGAGGGATCTTCTGGGTTCCTCCTGGTTCTCCAGTTTCCTTCCACCTCTAAAATACATGCTGACTCTAAACTGCCCCTAGAGGTATGTGTGTATGTGTGTGTGTGTGTGTGTGTGTGAGATGGACACTTGATTTAGGGTGTATCCCTGAGTTACGCCCAGCGTATTCCAAGATAGGTTCTGAGTCCACCACAACCCTAAACCAGGAAGTTTAGGAAAAGGAGGATCTGAATAAACACGGTATGAGAGGAGGACGTCTAGATGTCTGGAGGACATTTTTGTATTTGTGAGTGACCGATGCAGGACGGCAGGATCACACTGTGTGGGAGATGAAAGAGGAAAGATGAGATAATCTTTGACAGGAAGTGGAGGACAAATTCAGCACTCACCCATTCTGATACATCTGGAATACTGATCAGATTCCAAACCATCCGATTCCTCGGGATTCTGTAACACAGAACAATAAGAATCAATGCCACAGGACTTTAAACTAGATGTGATTCATTCTCAGATGATTCAGTCTTATTGAAAGAGTCACTAAGGTGAACGAATCAGTATCGTTCACTACCGTGCACCGAGTCATTTGTGACCGAGATTCACTCCTCTCATGTTCAGTGGATCAGTATGAATCAGTGAATCATTACGTACTGATGACCTGCGTCTCAGGAGTGGAAGCTGAAAGTGTGTAACAGCTGCTGGTGAAACGTTATATACGAGGGAAAAACACAAAGTCAAAGTGCACGTAGAGACAATACACGTGTTCCACCTGGAGCACCAACTGCTGGTCCGAACCAGCTGAAAAGGCTTTTGTGTGTGTGTGTGTGTGTGTGTTGCCTCGAGGCACTACATCTGCTGAACATTCAGGAAACTCAATCACTTAATGACTTGCGCCTCACAGAAGGTTGAAACTCGGGTCGGCCCATTCGGATGAATTACGCAGGTCGGCTGTGTCCTAATCCATTAAACGGGACTCGGGCTCTGCTCGACATCTGTCACGCAACCGGATCCAAATCTGTTCTCCTCCGGTTACTGCAGCCGGACCACTAAGCTTCTCTGCCCTCGCTTTTCACCTCCCCGCCCCCTCAGCTCCGATTTCACCCGATATGCACAGATCGATTCTTATCTATAAATTCCTCACGCTTTTGGAGTGCTCCTCCAAAGTAACCACGCTACACAATGGACACGAAAGTCAACAATACTAGATCCTGAAGACAACTGAAAATCAGAACTGATGGTTTTTGTTTTTTTGTTTGATTTTTTTCTCTCATGTCCATAGTCAGATTATACAGGATTCATCAGCATCAGCCCATGACGGCTCAATAATTTTGAGGATTAAGTCTTAATATTTTGAGAAAAGACACAATACGTATTACGAGAAAAAAAGAGTCACAATATTTCGAGAGTATTTCGAGAGTAAGTCATAATCTTTTGGGAAAAAATCCACAATATATAACGAGAAAATTTTCATTTTATGAGAAAAAAGTAACAATAGTTCGAGAATAGATTTGCAATACTTTTTCAAGAATCACTGTATTTCGAGAATAACACTATATTTATTTATAATAAAACGTTCTGTGATATCACGATAAAAATCACTAGATTTCGAGAATAAAGTCATAATATTTTGAGAAAAATGTTATGAGAAAAAAATGAAATATTTTGAGAAAATATTCATTTTATGAGAAAAAAATGTTGAAAATTTTGAGAATAAATTTGTGATATTTTTTAGAGACTCGTATTTTGAGAATAAAAATTTCAGTAATATTACAAGAAAAAAGTTGCAATATTCTGAGAAAAATATATATTATGAGAAAAAAAATCACAATATTTTGAGAATAAATTTGCAATATTTTCGAGAAAAAAAAGTCAAAATATATATTATGAGCATAAAGTCATAATAAAGTTGAATAAAGTTGTAATAAAGTTTAAAATTTTTATAAGTTGAATTTGAATTTAATACTATGAGAGAATGGCGCATATGAGAGCAACGAAAATAAGGAAATACTTTACAAATAAAAAAAACTGCCTGCTTAATCTTCTGCCTCATCAGCACTTTATTCTCGAAATATTGTGATGTTTTTCCTCATAATATCAGATATGACAACTTTGTTCTTGACATATTATGACTTTATTCTCAAAATCTTATATTCTTCTTGTGTAAACAGCGGCCCTATCGCTCGTATCGCTCACTGCTGAAGCCTATAGATTTTTTTTTCATGTTTAAAAAGTGTGTGAACATCTTATGCAGAGATTCCAAACTTTATTTATTTCTCATTTTGGTTCGTTCTGAACAGAAAGGATATTTTTCCGCTCCTGCTCCAGCATTCCACGTCCACATCGTTATTCAGAAACAAAATACAGAACGGTTAATAAGGTTCCTGGAACAGAAACCTGGAACAATCAGAGTGATTTTGTTCGCATTTTCGATTATGTTAAATTTTCGTAACGTCACTAATCTCTGAATGTTCAGCTTCTGGTGCAAGGTTCATGACAAACACACTCCTTTACACCCGTTTCCTTGGCAACCACACAACTGATACCACTTTTTGCAAATCCCTATCTAGTTAAATGCACTTTAATACTAAGTAAAATGCGAGCATGCGCTGTTGCTAGCGGTCGGCTACAATAACCAGAAGTCACTGAAACTACGGCTAGATTTCACTAGCTAGCTAACGAAACACATTTAGTACAAGATGGTTTTGTTTACAAAATGTTTCCATTTATATATGTTTATTCTGGACATATTGATGTAACAGATATGTTAGCTGACTAACTTCTGACTTTCTTTTGCGTATTACGGCACACATCCTTGTCAGATCCACTCGCTTTCACACTTTCTAGCTAAATACTTCCAAACTTCATGCTAACACCGCTGGAAGCTAATGCGAATGAGATTAGCTCTTCACAATGAACCGCTCCTGGCAGATGATGTGGTTGACGCAGATTAAGACGAATGTGTCGGCGTTTCGAGCTAATTAAGGCCCGGAAGACCCGAAGTGAAAATAACACGTCAAACATGAATGTCTCTCTGAGACGGTTGGGGTAAAACTTCATCTCTGAAGCCCGAGACACGGACGAGAGAAACGCAGAGGGCCGAGCAAAGCCGGATTCACATGGCTGCTCGCTTTAATTAAGCACTCAGAGAGAACTAAGGTCACCTCTGAAGACCAGGAGGTGACGAGATCCCTCTCTCCATCTTGCTTTCTAACTGAAAGAGTGACTTAATGATCTACCAAACGAGGCATGGAGGAATTCGAGGACTTAATTAGCTCTAATCCTGAGTATTTGTAGACTCGACACAAAGGGACGATTGAAGAAATGTGTTTTTTGGAATGAGCTGCAGTGCTAGTCTCAGAGAATAAATATCTCTTGGTATATTTAATACACTAAAATTCACGTACAGTTAGTACAAACACCACGTACAAACACCAGCCATTTTTAGATAACTCTTCCTATAGGACACGTTATTATTGATTGTCAGATTTAATGCAAAAAAAATTCGGACATTTCTGGAAAAGTTAGCGTAGAATAGGCTTGTGCGATATAACAATTTTATTACATCATATTACACTGCTACGATGTCCAGTGACGATTATATTACTTTATATTGTATGACATTACTTGACAAACTTTCCGCATTTTGCGTAGGAGCTCTGCAATTTAACATCATTCAAAAATACAACAAAAGTTCAGCTGTCAGTTCTGGACGAATTTTTTAAAATGGGAAATCGAGAGCAGGGAAAAACAATCCTTGCGTAGTGTCTACTTTTACCTCACAAACCCTTGGAAATGCCAACACACAATAACGAGAGGGCGGAGCTATTGTCTCTTCTTTATAAAAAATAAAAAGTTTGATTGTTTCTCAAAAAGCAGCTCGCTGACGTTACATCACACCATAATCGCATGTTTCATCAGCATCAGCACCTGATTTTATCTCCACTTCTTTATTCTGATTGGCTGATCAATGTAGATTACCCCTAATTCCCTGTGAGCATATTAGTGTTAAGGCACTTTAACATTTGCAAAAGTATTTGCGAGCAGCAAGAAAATCCTCTATTGAGCTACAGAATTCAAAATGCCAGAATTCAGGAGAAGTGACTTGTAGTAGCAACAACAAAATAATAAAGTAAAAAAGTAAAAAAAAAAATTCATGTTATCTGTAACTTATAGCTAAACATTGTCCTTATTAACAAATTAGCTAGCTAATAGCATAAAGCTAGAGGTGTCATGTTTAGCATTCCTTTGTTCTCAGTCAGATTTATCTTATACACGAATACTAATTAGCCATTTATCTAGCAGGGTATTAGCTAGCTACTGTACAGACCAATAGCATACAGCTATTCCTGTTTTCTCAGTCAGGTTTATTTGGCATGCTCACACTAATTAGCATTTTAGCTTGTAGAGTATTAGCTAGCGACTCAATGGGGCACATCAACATAAAGTTCTTACGTTCTATTTTCTAGTGAATCATCTTTGTTACGACAAAAACACCCTTACGTCCTACTAGTTTCTCATTACAATGGATTAGTATAAAAACATTATTAAAGATAATTATACGTAAATCATGCTGTAATGTGTAATGACGATTATATAAAGGTAATTTGTCCTGATTTATCACTGCGGAGGTCAAACCGAACAGGAGCAAACGTCAAATGTGACAAACGACTTAACGATGCAAGTGTCTTCGTAGCGCAGCTTGGTCAGCGCTCGTCCCACCGGTCTATCCGTCATTTCATCCTATTTCAAGCACCATTTAGGATCTAGAATAAAGTATGAACTCTGTCCTGAGGAATTCATTGCTACATCTCCATCCTCTCATTACGTTGGGCAGAAATAGTAATAATAAGAATAATAATAATAATAATGATAATAATAATAATAAAAAACGTTTTTGGTTGTGACTTAATTAATTAACGTGACAGATCTTTTTTTTATTTGATGGAGGCGAGTTCAATATGCCTCATCAGCGCTTAGCGACAACTTTATTGTAATTATACTGTGTGTGTGTGTGTGTGTGTATGTTTCCATTTCCTCAGATACAGATATAAACAGAATTTATAGTTAATGATACCAATTCTGGATTGTGATTGGTCAGAAGCTGTTGTTTCATTTGTGTAAACAAAGTGTGTAATATATATATATAGCCCTGACCCTTCGAGGCATGGACTCCACTAGATCCCTGAAGGTGTGCTGTGGTGTCTGGCACAAAGACGTTAACAGCAGATCCTTTATGTCCTGTAAGTTGTGAGGTGGGGCCACCATGGATCGGACTTGATGGCCAGCACACCCCACAGATGTTCGACTGGATTGAGATTTGGGGAATTTGGAGGCCAAGTCAACAACTTGAACTCTTTGTCATGTTACTCGAACCATTCCTGAACAATTTTTACAGTGTGGCAGGGCGGATTATCCTGCCAAAAGAGGTCACTTCCATTAGGGAATACCGTTGCCATGAAGGGGTGTACCTGGTCTGCAACAATGTTCAAAATAGCATCCACATGATTGCCAGGACCCAGAGTTTCCCAGCAGAACATTGCCCAGAGCATCACACTGCCTCTGCCAGCTTGCGTTTTTCCCATAGTGCATGCTGGTGCCATCTCTTCCCCAGGTAAACGATGCACACGCACCCGGCCTTCCACATGATGTAAAAAAAAAATGTGATTTATCGGACTAGGCCACCTTCTTCCATTGCTCCGTGGTCCAGTTCTGATGCTCACCTGTCCAGTGTAGGCACTTTTGGCAGTGGGCAGACGTCAGCATGGGCACTCTGACAGGTCTGTGGTACGCAGCCCCATACGCAGCAAGCTGTGATGCACTGTGTGTTCTGACACCTTTCTATCATAGCAGAGCTTTATCTTTTCAGCAATTTGTGCTACAATAGCTCTTCTGTGGGATCGGACCAGATGGACTAGTCTTCACTCCCCACGCGCATCAGTGAGCCTTTGACGCCCATGACCCTGTCGCTAGTTCACCGGTTGTCCTTCCTTGGACCACTTTTGGTATGTACTAACCACTGCATCCCGAGAACACCCCACAAGGCCTGCTGTTTTAAAGATGTTCTGACCCAGTCATCTAACCATCACAATTTGGCCGTTGTCAAAGTCTCTCTAATCCTTACGCTTGCTCATTTTTCCTCTTTCCAACACATCAACTTCAAGAACCAACTGGTCACTTGCTGCCTAATATATCTCAACCCTTTTGTGCTATTGTAACGAGATAATCAATATTATTCACTTCACCTGTCAGTGGTCATAATGTTATGGCTGATCAGTGTATA
>CM075003.1:13606288-13624553 GCA_037576675.1 Pangasius sanitwongsei
CCTCTTCGCTGAGACTGACAGATACATAGGCCACGCCTCCTTCACTGAGACTGACACGTAAATAGGCCACACCTCCTTCACTGGGACTGACATGTACAAAGGCCACACTTCCTTCACTGAGACTGATAGATAAATAGGCCACGGCCTCTTCGCTGAGACTGACAGATACATAGGCCACGCCTCCTTCACTGAGACTGACACGTAAATAGGCCACACCTCCTTCACTGGGACTGACATGTACAAAGGCCACACCTCCTTCACTGAGACTGATAGATAAACAGGCCACGGCCCCTTCGTTGAGACTGAAAGATACCGAGGCCATGCCTCCTTCACTGAGACTGACACGTACAAAGGCCACACCTCCTTCACTGAGACATAGGCCACACCTCCTTTACTGAGACTGACACATACAAAGGCCACACCTCCTTAATTGAAACTGACAGATAAATAGGCCACGCCTCCTTCACTGGGACTGACATGAACAGAGGCCACACCTCCTTCACTGGGACTGACATGTACAAAGGCCATGCCTCCTTCCCCAGAACAGACAGTTCTCCTGATTTTCTTTTTGATAAAGCTAAATATGAATAACATTGTGAAACTAATTACACAGAACACCTTATCTAATTTTAAATTCACTGTTAGATTTCATAACAAAGCAAAAATCATAAAAACATGTTTTAAACCCCACAGAGTTGCTCTGGCAGGCTGCTATTAAAAAAACACAGCTACGACTGTTTTGATACCAACATTAATGCAAAAACAATTTCTCAAGCTGCTTTCATTTACTCTGTGATATTAAAATAAATGAGTAATGAAATGTGAGAAAAATTAATTAAACTACTCGTTAACACCTGAAGCAATAGCTTGTGTTTATCATTGTTTTAGAGTTTAGCACCGCAGCAGGAACGATGCTTAAATATCAGCAGTTCCTTCCTAATTACAATACACATTTTCCTGAAAATGGTGGGTAAGTAGATGGATGAAGGATGTGTGGGTAAATGGATGGGTAGATGAACTGAAAGATTGATAAAAGATGTATGGATGATGAGATGGGTGGGTGAATGTGTGGATGGATGATGATATGGGTGGGTGACTGAGCAGAAGGACGAATGGATGGGTAGGTGGGTGGAATAGATGAATGGATAAGTGTGTGGAATAGATTAATGGATTGATAGATGCGTGAAGAGATGGTTTGGTGAATATATGAATAGGTGAGTGCATGGCTGGGTGTGTGGATGAATGGATGGATACATTAATTGAATAGTGGGTGAGTGGATGGATGCTGGATAGATGGATGAACGTATGGGTGATGGATGGTAGCAAATGGCTCGATACATGGATGAATGGGAAAATAAATGGATGTGTGGGTGTATGAATGGATGAACTGATGAGGGAATGAATGGATGGGCAGATGAGTGGTGGGTTAGTGGATGAAAGGATGGGTGGAGGGATGAATAAATGAGTGGATGAACGGATGGTAGATGGATGGATACTGAATGGATGGATGAAGGAATTTGGAGATGGATGGATGAAAAATGGATAGATGAATAGATGGATGGATGAATGCATGTAAAAACAGGATGGACAGATGAGTGGGATGAGTGGTTGGGGTGAGTGGATGAACAGTTGTGTGGATAGTTGAATAGATGGGTAGAAGAATGGCTGGATGGATGGATGGGTAAATGAAGAGATGACTGGATGACCAAGTGTTTGGAGGAATGGATTGATGGATGGATTTCAACAGATGTATGGATTGATGGATTAGTCCTGTGATGAATACATGAGTGTGTGAATGAATAGATGGTTTATTGGTTCTTTACTCACACACTCAGTTTTTGGAGATTGGGATGGAACTGCAGTGTACGATGTAACCTCTGATATAACGTACGATGTATCGTACACTAAAGGTCCATCTGCTGCTGAGGGAAACTATCGGGATGAAGAAGCCAGGCACCACGCGGAACGCCAGCATGACGTGACCTTTTCACTGCGTGTTATAAAGGTTAACGTGCAGGTTAACGCTGTACGGCTGCGTTCCTTCCGTGCTACAGTTTGAACGTGAACGCATAATAAAGCCAAGCAAAGATCACAGCTACATTGTAAAGCATGAACACTCAATGTTGTTACGATCGTCATTAAACCTGCTGCGGTGTTTCATCAGATTCTGGATTCTGATTGGTCAGAACATTCTGACGGCAAATCACCGCTTTATATTAATGCAACTGTTCTAACACAGTATGCTGCCGTTTCTATAGTAACGGCTCAGTCACAGGGACCTGCGCTCTATAACTGATGAATAATAAAATCGAAATGTCAGTATCCAGCGTGTAAACGGGAACAGACTGGTTTAATATAAATAAAATAAAAACCAAGGGAGCCAAACTCCAGTCCTTTCTTCTGTAGCTTTGAGCCCAATCGCTGTCCAAAAGCCACCCTTTTCTTCCTGCAGATCTTTCCTCACCTTTTAGGACATTCGAGAAGTTGAAAATTGGCATCTTTTATAGAACCTCTTTACAAAAAAAATAAAAAGTGTAGCTCTGCCATGGTGCTAAAACATCTCCCTGTGGAGATAAACTTTAAAACCCCCTGGTGCTCCTTTCAAACTCCTCTCTCCTCAGACTCTTTGTTGATAAGCCATGGAAAGGTCTGCGAGGCGCTCGCTTCGGATTTTGACCATTTTTCCCTCACTGTAGTCTGAAATTGTATGAACTCTACTTTACTGGCCCTTACACTTTACTTTTTAAATGTTTATTCCGTGTGAAGCCTGGACGAGACGGACCGTGTGCAGGTAGATTAAAGGCAGATTAGCACGTCATGAGGTGCAGGAAAAAGAGGAGAGCGTGGTATAGAAACGTGAGCCAAGAAGCAGGCGTCGTCTGCAGGAGCAGCCGGAGTGGCGTGCTGAGACGGGAGGTGTGTATGTGGGTGTGAAGCTGGAGATATGCCCAGATGCTAGGTGTGAAACAGATGTAACTTCTAAAAAAAATAATAATAAAATGAATGTATAATGCAAAAAAAAAAAAAAAAGAAGAATTATGAAAGTGTTTACTTCTCGTGTCCTGGATTTCCTCATTCCTGATTTACTATTTTACTTCCCAGTTCTTTTAATTAGTCTCATTTCATCTCATTAATCTCCCAAAACACAATTTTCATTCCAGACACACAGAACACACGCCTACTAGCCACCTGAGGTTTATCACTGCATTCCTTGCTTCAGTACACACCTCTTTTACTTCTAGCGAACAGGAATCACAAATCAGCTCCATGCGTTATAGTCCTCCTGGTTTTAAAAAAACAGAGTAAAAATTATTCCACTTTCCCATTTCCCTTTACGCAATATCACGTAACACAGCGGTTCTCAAACCTTTTACACTTTTAACCAAACAAATATATTCACAGAATGTTCATAGTACTGATTTATTTTACATACAAACTATTTTTTTTTTTAAAAATAGCCATACTGTTAATGTACTATGCTATGTACACTAATATTTTGGCTATTTCCTGGCATTTTATTTTTATTTTTAAAAATATTTAAATGTATTTTTAACTTAATTTTCCACCAAACCATTTTTTTTTTTTAAATTAGAATTCATTCTATTTGACATTATTTATAGAGTAACATTCAAAATGGTGGCTTGGAATATCCATCACTGTAATAAATAAATAAATAAATAAATAAATAAATAAAGTTGCCGATCTACTTTCCTCGCTTGCCGCACCCCACATTTAGAACCATGGGCTTACGATATTGATTATGGATAAGCTTTAGAAATGACAAATCCACCATTATATCATGATTTCCAAAGAAACTTCCATGAAACGTGATCTGTAGGTTTGCGAAGGAACTTCCAGCAACAAACAGTAGCGCTATAGTTTTTTTTTTTTTTTTTTAAACATGGTCAGAACTCTCTTTAATGATTTCTGTAGACCTTAAATAAAAGTAATAAATATAACATAATATTGAAAATAAGGGAAAAAAGCAGTTTTTTAAAAAGAATTTTTTTTAAACTACACATTTATTAAACATATAGTAGAACGTGTAAAATAGACATCAGATAAACATCTCAAAAAGGAAACTTACAAAACAATTATTTCAAGCTGAAAAAACTACAGTAAGTAGTTTGAGAAATCCTAATACAATATTGGCAACTTTACCCTGTGTTTACCCCAGCAGGTGACAGGTCACTTGTGTCGCATGTAGTCTGTCAATTGTGGGCGTGGCCTTTTTTAATTACGAAGAGAAACAATAGCTATAGAAAGCTAACTAGTTATACACAAACTAAATAACACATTAATCAGTGTGAAGATAGTTGTTTTCATACTAGCTTCATTCTCATATTAACAAGCTTTCTGTACTAGCTATGTACACTCACCAGAAACACCAGTGATCTCTGCTACTTCCTTCCGGGCTGTATTTTTCTTCGTAATGTCACGTTTAATGACAGGATAAGATGAAAAAAATGTACGTTTTTCTTCCATTTTTGCGTCAAACAGACTAATTGCAGGTAGGAATTCAAGTCGTGAGTGGGGAACTGAAGAAACATCACACCACACGCGCCACAGGATTGGTCTGAGGAAGTTTGCGTGTCGTATCTAATTTGCATAAAATGAAGAAAATCTGGATACAAATGTCGCGTGTTGCTGAAATCGCGGCTCCATGTCATACACATACAGTACGTAGAAAATTAATAACTGCCTGTTGCTGCTGTTTGCTAGCTTACAAGCTTAAGCTTAAGTTTGTTAAACATAATCTAACACAGTATTGGTTTCGGTGTGTAAAAAATCTTGGTGACGTCACACATCTAACTGAAATGGTCACAAGTGTTCGTTCCTACTACACAGTGATAATTTGCGACATCTTAATAGCCAGCACCTGACATCGTCTCCTCCGTCATGGATAATTCATCTTTGTCATCTGATAATGGCTTTGTCGTCTGACGCGTGGGCCATTTTTATGGATTTGCCCTCAGGGCCATGTTCAAACACATTAGCCACTTTCCCTCTCCTCCCCAAAACCTCCATCAGATCCGGAGAAGCCGAGGGGGGCAAAGAAGGAGGTGAGGTTATTAGGAAGGGGAAAACGGAGCACCATGGGGCTGAGCCGGTGCGGAGACAAGCGACAGGATCATTGGATTCGGTCACGGAATTGTGGATAAAACTTATCTATGTGACTCTGGGAAGCGGGAGTGTGGTGTCTTTAGAGGAATGGGATACTCAGGCAGGATGTAATGCAATTGGGTAATGAGGCAAAGCGCTAACGGCTACACTGCAGGAACAGAAAGTTCTGCACAGTCAACACTAGGGTTTGTATAGTGAGCGCAGTGTACACTGAACACCGAACAAAGTGTAGAGCAAATAAGCAAATATTAGTGTTTCTACTTCTGAAGAAAAAGCTCAATGATATGGAAATTGTCGTTGTCCCATGTTGGCCCTGGAGCAGGTGTGTTAAAACTCGAGCTAGAGCAGGGACAGAAGAAAAAGAAAATACTGTAAGTTTACACTTCGTTGCAGTTTCTCGCCAACATGGCAAGCTGTGGTTATTTATTTATTTTATTTATTTTTTGGTGAGAGAAAAAAGTGAGCCTGGTGAGGGAACGATGTATGTGCAAATAGGAACTAACTTGTTTCGCTAACATTATGTGTAACTATAAACATAAAAATGATGACATATTGTTTGTTAGTAAATAAAAAATTGTAATCGTTGGCAACCTGCTGTGGTGTAAGAGAAGTAGAACACTTGGGGGCGTGCTGTTATAGGAAAATAATCAACTCTTGCATGGTAACAGTAACCCTGCTTCATCACGCCACCCCATTGTTGATTATTTTCCCATAACATCACTACACACTGTTGTTTATTACTTATATAAGATAAATAAGAAGATATATATGACAGTCACACATATAGCGAAAAATACTGTTTAATTTAAGGCTGTTTGATTTTATATAATAGTATATAATTTATTATTTGTTCAATATCCAAATCCTCCAAACAACTGACAAATTAAAATATGACAACAAACATACTAAACATTCCTAGAAGCACTTTAGTTTTTTATTGAACTTGTCTTGACACAGCTAGTTTAACACTAATAGTCAAATACAACCTAAAACTATAGCGTTATTATATGGGCGCCAAAATTTTTGTTTGAGAGCATTTGGTGCAAATCATTTAATAGTTAATGCTACATATTTGAATATTAAAAAATATTCACATGCAATCAGTAATGCTGGATTTTCAAAAATTTTTGATTAAATAAAAAAATATAAAAATTAAATTGTTACAAAATTATAATTAAATGTAAATAAAAATCAGAGCTATACATACTTTAAAGTTAAAATATTCAATATTTCAACATTTAAAATTTTTTTATTAAATAGCTATTTTCAATATTAGCACCTCATCGAGAACAATGATGGAAAAATTAACAGATAAACTTGAAATTGGTTTAAAAAAAAGAAATCCAGTTGGTTGCTGTGATCCTAAATCCGAGACTTAATGCAAGAACAAATCCATCCGAAAAAGGTGAATAATTTCACTCCATTTCAACATTCCACAGGGTGTTGAAAAGAGCTAATCAAAGAGCTAATCAATTTGAATACACCAAACCCACGAAGAGCTAATGTTCTGATTGGACAGAGGGGTCGAGTGACCTTTGACCCTGCAATTGGCAAATCCAGAGCAAATCCTTTACGTTTGAGCACACTGGGTTAATCGAGCGTGTGATTGGAGCATTTTGAGTGCAATTTGAGCGCTCACTCAACCCCTGACTGTTTTCTCTCACGTCACTGAGTGTTGCACGTCTGACGACGTCAAAATGTCTGAACAGCCACAAGACGCAGGTGTTTCGGTCTCGTCTACACCCAGACCCGTCACATTCGCCGTTTTCTAACCAGATTTTTCATTTAAGAAAGTATTTATCTTATCTTATCTTATCTTATCTTGTCTTATCTTATCTTATCTTATCTTTTCTAACAAGCCTTATTCTTCAACAGTCGATTGCTGATATTCTTACAACTATTTTTTGGTACTGGATCTTTTTTCAAAAATGTACATTTTTTTAAAATTTACAACTTTGCATACATAATAAAAACAAAAAATCTAATCTTGTGATGTTAGAAATAAAATATTTATTTCACACTGAGTGAAGACTCTTAAGAGAAAGACATTTGCAGAAATGTTTGTTGGAAAATTATTTCTTTATTGTTTAACCAAGAAAATACCACACACTGTTATAAAACCTTTACGCTTTGCCAACAAAAAAATCTAACAACAATCAACATTTTAAGAAATTCCTCTGTAATAGGATATAATTAGGGATAGGAATGAACATTTCATGTCAAATTTCATGAATGCGTCTAGAAACTGGGATTTTTTGTGCGTTGTGATAGAGGAAAATAAACTTTTACATTTTGAGGAGAAAAGATTTAAAATTACACAACATGATTTCATGCATTTCCGCTCGAGTTAGTGTGGTTTATATAGGAAGGTTTTTAATATAAATTGACGCATGTATCATAATGACATGTACATTAGCACGTATTTCACGAAACAAGCTTTTCAGTTATATATGAAACGATGTTATTGTGAAGTGGGCGGAGCTTCAGATAATGTGACGGTTACATTATCAGTGAAATTAGACATTCTTCTGTTGAGTTTCGATATTTTTTGTTACTGAAGTTTAAGAGAAGACGTGATATAAACTCAACATCAAAAAATGTGAAGAATTTTCTGGAGTCTCGCCTTAAATAATACCATTTTCTCTTAAAAATGACCATAAATTATATTTGAAATAAATGCAAACAAATGATCATCCTTAAAAAGTGTCCTATTTTATAAAATTGCTCTCTGTTTCCAGAAATTTCCAGTTCACCTCCAGTACACTAGCTTGCACTAGTGTAAAACTGATTCCTTGTCCATCACCATGGAGACAACGAACGAGGAATAGTTCAGGAGGTTCAGGAATTTGACACATTTCTGATTTTAATTTTAGAAGATTTATCATGATAATGATATTATAATCATCATATCGCCCAGCTCTACATCAGACAAGCCCAAAATACAACTTTCTGGTTGCCTCTGCCAGAAAGTTCCAGCTGCAGATGTAGATAATGAGCATCAGCAGTGAATCAGTGTTTTGAGACATCTATGTGCACAAATATTCGAATATGAAAGAGATTAAACATTGTGGATGGAGGAGGAGTCCGAGATCATCAACCTCATTAGAAAGCACAGAAACAACTCTTCCAATAAATGGGACACCAATAATTTTGCAGCCAGGAACAAATTGGCGCTACTTAGGAAATTCAAGTACTAAATAAAACTAATGCAGTGTCTCCATGTGTTGAGAGTAAAATTATCTCTCGCCATATGTATTAATTGTTTTATAAGTATTGTGTATTGTAAATGAAGTTTTATGTTACATTTCATTCATCATTCTTGTGTTTTTTTTTTCTTCATAAAGCTTCATAAAAGAGATGATTTCCATCTTTCCCCATCCTCACGCTGCCGTGTTTCATCATCTCTTGGCTCGCTCACTTTGGCTGCCAGCGTGATAAAAATATGCGAGTGTCCCGGAGGGGTCTGTGGGTGGGCGCCGCCCTGCTAACCACCCCATCCCACTCCCCCCGCCCCCAACCCCCCGAAAGCATTTCATTGGCTCCTGATGACATCATCACAAGCCAGCAAGCTCTCAGTGCAACTTCACCAAGTACGCTTTGTCCCGAGACGTCTGCAGTGAAACGTTTGCTCAAAATCCCAGTTATAAAATTCCAAAATATACAAATATACAGCGGAGTGCAGAAGTTTGTACAACCCATGGTTTCTAGGTGAAAAAGATATAGTTACAAAAATAAATAATAAGAAATTATAAAATTTATTTGTGGGTGTATCCCTCAATAATCCAAAACATAAACAAATAAAAAACCTAAATATACTTTTATTGCTATTTAATATTTAATCAATCACAGAACTAATTTTTTTACTATTAAAATCCAATGTTAATTATAATATTAATGTTAATTTTAATATTAACTATTTGGCCATTTGATTACTTATGAAGGAATATCTGAGAAATAGAAAAATGTGCTGTTATTATTAAATATAACAATAAATAATATAATAAATAAATAAAGTATTAAATAAGTAAAATTATTCTGTCCTAAGGATATACACATTTGCTTAAATTTAAAATATATATAATTTATATTTTACAATATAATTATACATTATGAAAAAAATATATATATATATTATTATAATTTATATATACAAAAAATCACAGTTAACTTCTTCAATACTGATTTGTTCACTTGAATTCGAAATACAAAAGTGGGCAGAATGGGGAAAAAAAGGGGGAATTCACTTCCTGTAGCAGCTAATTTCACCTATAAAATTTAACAAAATGGAGGAAGTGTTAATGTCTTAGCTACAAAAAACAAACCATGTAGCTAACACTGCGCCTCACCTATCAAAACAGTTACAAACAAATGTATTCATAAACTGTTTGTACGTTCGTGCCCTACGTTTCTCTCCTGAGTTTGTGTAAATTTGTGTATAAGGCGACTCACTAACGTGAACCTCGATTGATCGGCTTCAAATCGTATAACTGTCAATGAGTTACTGCTATTTTATATATGGACTACACTCTCAAGATTAAATCACTTACTTATTTAATTAATTGTTTATTTTAACATTTTGTGAAATCAATCATTGAAAGAAAGCGCTTCCAAAACAAATCCATAATTAAGGCCACACAAAACTAGCTATTCAATCAAGACAAAAGTAATGGAGTTAGTGTGTGTCTATGGACACGCTGCAGTGGCTGAGCTGTATTATTGGAAGATTTAGCTCTTTGATGGTTTAGTTATCACTTCCTTCACTCTCTGTGAGTTTTGTGGGCATGGCTAAATGTAAATGTGCTGTGAATGCACTTGGTTATTTAGTACAAAGAAAATCAGCAAGTAAACAAAGGTGTTTTTTTTATTCAGTTTGGTGTAAAATATTTACACACAGCTTCAATAAAAGATTAATAAAGACTGATGAGGCTCATAAACAGAACATTTCAGTCCTTTAAACACTGGGCTTTTTTTTTTACTAAAAATGTAGCGTGTAATTTAACATAAGATTTTTATATTTCACTCATATTACAAGGCTAACGTTTTGTGTTTTTTAAAACGCTGATTTTGGTTTGATTTGTCTTCACAAAGATCACATTTCAACAAATCAAATTTCTAAATGAAACCTGCAGCTTGATACTCACAATAAGCTCCACGCTGTTTTCCCGTCATGGATGGTGCAATAATCCCATAGCAAATTAATAATCCAGTATTGGAAAAGAGAATTGTGGGTAATCCTTAATCTGTAAAACGTTCCCAAGTCGATAAAATCCAAAATCCTGAAGCTGAGCGCAGTTTTGAAATGGAGTCTTCTTATAAAATCCCGCAGATCTGAAAGAGATTTACACATTTATAATTATCACCTGCAGCACTAATAAACACTCATTCATTAGAAAGCTTTCTATTTAAATTACTGGCCACGCCTCCTTCACCAAGACTGACAGTGCGTTCCTTTAATAACATGCATAATGTGTTGAATTCCGGATTCTGATTGTTCCAAGACGTTATCGTTTCTGTAGTATCAGCTCATTAAAAACGTGTCATCGTCAATACGGTGAAGTTTTCTATCTGTATGGAGGCGTTTATGGAACAGTTATGGAAGGAGTCTCCCATCTCAGCACTTTGTAACAGTCAGAGGAAAGCTGTGACTTTTCTGTGAAGTTTAAGCTGTGAAGTTTTCCAACATTTTCCCCAAGTGCTTTCTCTTCTCCTTTCTTTTGCAGAAAAAGGAACAGAGGTCCAGGTTCTTGCAATATTAATGGTTCTTTAAAGAACCCTAATTTTAACAAGAACCCATAAAGATTCCTAGATAACATATATATATATGTGTGTGTGTGTGTGTGTGTGTATACATTTATACATATATACATATATATATATATATATATATATATATATATATATGTATACACACACACACATACACACACACACACATATATATATATATATATATATATTTTCATGGAGGGAAACCAAAAAAAACATTTAGGGTGCCAAATGCAACCTTATTTGTAAGAGTACAGCAAAGGATTTTCTCAGAGACAGAATCCTTAAAAGTGCTTCAGTGTTCTTGAAACATTATTGGTTCCTGTAAAATTAATTTTTAAACCCATATATTATTAGTGTATATCAAAAAAGTTCCTCTGATCTCCATGAACATCTCAAATAAGGGCTTAACAGTTCTGCATTCTAAAGAGGTTCTACTTGGAATGTTTTCTCGAAATGTAGAATCTCATAGAACCTTTCCCTCAGTGAGACAAATCCTTTAGGAGCTGCTAAATGTAACCTTCTTTCTAACAGTTAACCGATATTTTCCAAACATAGATGTTATATTCAACTCAGTAATACTTTCTGTGATCTCCATGTACAATTCATGTTTAATGGTTCTAACTTTCTAAAAAAGGTTTACTCTGAAGCTCTCTGAAAAGAAATGCTTTGTTGGAACATTACTTCTTCTAGTTTGGGAACCCTGCTTTGGAACGCTAGGAAGAACCTTCTTTTTTTAAGACATGTAACAAAATGGTTCCTTAAGGGTTCTTTGGATCGTTAAAATGTCTTAAGGGTAAATTTTCTCAAAGGAAAACCCTCTGTTGTGGTGCTCTAGAACCTTTACATATTCCCTTGAAGAAACAAACCAAAAGAATATTTAGGGTGCATTCTAAAAATAAAACAAAGGATTCATGGAAGCTCTTTGGATTTTCTCATCAGTGGAACCTTTATGAGTGCCTCTTGAAACATTAATGCTTCCTAAAAGAACCCTGATTTTAATAAGAACCCTAATATAAACCTATATTAGATGTTGTACAGAACTCAATAATGTTCTGCACATCTCAACTAACGAGGCTTCGGATGTTTCACAGTTCTAGTTTGGATAATACTTGGAATTTTTTCTGAAAAGGAAGCCCTACTAACAACATTTAAACATTTTCCCCAGAGAGACAAACTGATCATTTCAAAGTGCTAAGTGGAACCTTCATTTTGCACGTAACTCAATCATTCTCCCTGTGATTTTGTGCAGATATACACTCATAGAACTAAGGTTTCTCAAGAGTTCTTTGGACAGTTGTACTTGGAACCTGTCCTGCCAGGGATGTTCTCTGTAATAAGGTTCTACATAGCGATTTCTTAGAGGGATGAATTGTGGAACAGTTCTTAAAATTGGTGTTGATTAAATAAATCTGTACTAAGAGAATCCATGGATTTCTTTTTAATTAAAGGACTGCAAGAAATTGAGAACCCTACTTTAGAATGCTAGATAGAATCTTCTTTTATAAGATGGGAAAACAAAATGGTTCCTGAAGGGTTTTTTGGATAGTTAGTTTGATATAGATGTCTAAAGGGAACCTTCTCTAAAAAGTCAAAAAAAAAAAAAAAAAAAAAAAAGAGATTCTTAAAAGATATTTTCTTTTGGTTGTCCATCTGATGGAATTCTTAACAACTGCCTTCAGGAGCCTCTCTGCAAAGAATAACAGTTCTTAAAAAAAATAAGAAGAAGAAGAAGAAGAAGAAGAAGAACCCATAAAGACTCCTAGTGAGAGCTGTATTTGCTGAGTGCAGATGTTTAGATGTTGCATACAACTCATTAACGCTTCCTATGATCTCCATGTACACTTCAACTTAGGGTCCTTTGGATGTTTGAACGGTTCTAGATTTCTGAAGAGGTTCTAGTTCTCTGAAAAGAAAATGCTCATTAGACTCGCTGTAAGTCGCTGTGGGGTTTCAGTAAACTCGATGCTGCAGAGTGACAAAGTTATAAATACATTTTCCAGTGTAAATGTTTACAGCGTAAAGTTTTACAGTTAATCAAAACACACAGATATTGTTATTAATAATGTGAATGTAAAGTGCATTAGAGGTGTGTGTGTGTGTGTGTGTGTGTGGTCAGGGCAAAACAAAGGAAAGTTATAAAACTCACAGTTTAGTATGAGAAATTTTCATCACTAAAAAGGACAAAATGTACAAGAACAGAAAAATCCACACATCATATTTCAAAGTGTTAGTTCAACTTAATTTTGTTTATTTATTTATGTAAAATTAACACACTAATTGTGTTACTAAAGCACCTCTGAAGCGCACTTATCTCATCTCACTCATCTCACGCACAAACTTCTCTTTTTTAATCATAAAATGGGGTGAAATGTGTACACACACAAAAAAGTTAGTAAATGATAGTAATGATGTAAAGTGCATTACAGCAGTGCGTGTGTGTGTGTGTGTGTGTGTGTGTGTGTGTGTGTGTGTGTGGTCGATGCAGAACAAAGGAAAAAAGGAAAAGAGGGAACAAAGCACTTGGGCTTCGTTGTACCTGTTGCTCATTTGCTCATTTTTGTGCATTTTTATCATGCAAATCTTGTAAAAGTTGCACAAAACTCTACCTGCGCGTGCGATAGCAATGTTTATATTTATTTTGATAAATATAATCATTTAAAAAACTATGAAATAATTTACATTTTGTAAGGTTACATGATTGCAAATGCATCATTTCGTATTGTCTCGCGAGTGAAAACTATTGGCATTTTTGTTTTTCGATCATTTCGATAAAGTAACTTTTTTTTTTTTTTTTAACAACTTCGTGCATCATCCAGGAAAAAAAAAACAGAGCGCGAGAGCAGACACACAACATCCTCTGAAGTTGTAATGCAACCAAACAGATCCGGTGCATGCATAAAACCAATCCTCGCGCCAAACACCAACAAACAAACAAGCAAGCAAACAAACAAAAACAAATAAACAAGCAAAAATTCCCGGTTTGATGGACTGGAATGGATAATCACACGAGCGCGCGCGGTGTATCTTGTTTTTCCTCCAAAGGCGACAGAATGGGAGCGCCCAACTTTGCAGCAAAAACTTTTTTTTCCTAATTAAAAAAAAAACAAAAAACAATTCCTAAAACAAACTCCGCGTGCTTCAAAACAAAAGTGCGCGCACGCGAAAAGAAAAACAAAAAGAAGCACTCACCTGGACAGAGTGGAGCAGCTCGCGCCTCTCGGTGGCATCCGCTGGGTGGATAACAAAAAAAGTTGGAGCGCGTGCGTGTCCGTGCTAGTATTGATGGGTCCCTTTGTTTCTCTCCGTGTGCGCGCGCGCGCGTTTGTGTGTATGTGTGTGTGTGCACGTGCGGCGGAAAGATCGCGCCTTCTTCCTTTGAGCGCGAGTCCCGCCCTTGCGCGCGCGCAACACCAACACTAACATCCGAGCTGTTAATCGATGCGCGTGCGGAAAATAAATAACTGGCATTAAAGTCAGAAATAAATTACACTCTTATTAAAAAAAAATAGGGTTCCTCAAGGGTTCTTTGGATGGTTAACGATTCTAAACGAGTTCTAAACGGGTTCTACTGTAACCTGAAGTGTTCTGTGGATTTTTTTTTTCAATTAAAGGACTCAAAAAGTTTGAGAAACCTGGTTCTTGAAATAGTTCCTCAGAAAACCCATTAAAATAATTTTAAGTATAGATGTTGTATCCCATTCAGCGATGCTCTCCGTGATCTCCTTGAACATCTCAACTAAGGCTTTTTTTCATAATTTTGAATGGTTCTAGGTTGAAGAGTTCTGTGAAGAACTTTTAAAGGTTTTAGGTGGCCACGTTTTTTTAGAATGCTAAGTGGAACCTTCATTTTGCATCCTAAAAGTAAAGCAATTAGTTCCTTTGAAGTTCTATGGATTTCTTACTGATGGAACCCTTAAAAGTGCCTCCAGGCTCTTGAAATGTAAAATGTAAAAAGAACTCAACTTTTAATAAGAACCATAAAAATATTTCTGAGTATAGATGTTTAGATGTTGTATACAACTCAATAACGTTCCCTGTGATCTTCAGGTACACCTCAGATAATGGTTCTTTAGAAGTTTAATGGTTTTAGCTTTCTAAAGGGTGCTACTTAGAACCTTTTCTGAAAAGGAAACCCTTGTTGTAGGGCTGTACTAAGAACATTTAAGGCTTTTCCCCAGAAGGACAAACTGACAAGTTTTTAGAGTGCTAAGTGGAACCTTCATTTTGCATCCTAAAAGTAAAACAACAGGTTCCTAGTTCTTTGGATTTCTCAACAATGGAACCCTTAAAAGAGTCCTTAAAACCCATTAATGGCTCCTAAAAGAACCCTAATTTTAACAAGAACTTATAAAACTATTTTTGAGTGTAGATGTTATATACAACTCAGTAACACGCCCCATGATCTCAAGGTACATCTTAACTAAGGGTTCTTTGGATTTTGAGTGGTTCTAGCTTTCCAAAGAGGTTGTAGAGTTCCACTTTTAAAGAACTTTTAAGGGTTCTCCCAGAGAGACAAACTGACAATCAAAGAACCCTTTAGATGCATGGTTCTGAAAATGGTATTCATAAAGCTGTACTTTGTTCCAAGGGGTCTTTAGGGGAAAAAAGTTTGAGAACCCTGCTGGTGACTTCTTGATGGAACCTTCTTTTTAAAGATAATATGTAATATAATGTTTCTTAAAGTGTTCTTTGGATTTTTAATGGTTCTAGCTTTCTCAAGAGGTTGTAGAATTACAGTATACACAAAGAACATTTAAGGATTTTCCCGAAGAGACAAACTGACATCCAAAGAACCCTTCAGAGCCATGGTTCTCAAAAATGGTGCTCATAAACTAAATCTTTGTCTGCAAAAAGTTAGAAAACCCTACATTAGAGTTCTTGGAATATTAAGAACCCTAATTTTAATAAGAACCTCTAAAGACTGCTAGTTAACCCACTATTTTTTGAGAGCAGATGTTGTGTAGAACTCAGGTCAGGGCTCTTTGGATGTTGAAAGGATCTAGCTTTACAAAGAGGTTCTACTCACCTTACTTCCTTTTCAGAAAAGGAAACCCTGTTGTAGAGTTCTACTACTTTTTTGTACTTCAGAGCAAGATGGAACCATAGTTTTTACAACAATAAAATAAAATGACTCCTGAAAGGTTCTTTGGACATTTAAGGGGAAACCCTCTGTTGTAGGGTTCTACATTCCCCTGCAGGGACAAATCAAAGAATCCTTTACGCTGCTGAATGCAAAGGGTTCCTGGAAGTTCACTGGATCTTCTCACTGACCTTTAAATGTCAAAAGGTTCTTGGAACATTAAAAGTTACTAAAAGAACCCATAAAGATTTCTAGTCAGCCCTGTATATTCTGAGGGTAGATAATCTCCACGTGATCTCCACTTACGTCTCAAGCAAGGGTTCTAGCTTTCCAAAGATGTTGTCCTTGGAACCTTTTCTGAAAAGTAAAACTTTGTTGACACAACATTAAATATAACTATAAACGGATTTTAAAAAGTATGAAGCGTCAGCAAATTGCTGTGGTATAAAAGGAGTAAAGGACCTAGTATCTATCTATCTATCTATCTATCTATCTATCTATCTATCTATCTATCTATCTATCTATCTATGTGGCCTAAACACATATATTTGTGTTATTTATTAGATTTAAATTCCGATTATTTGCTGTAAAACAAGATCTTTGCAGACATGGAGAATTATCAAACTAGCTGAATTTGGTGTAAAAATCTTAACCCTGGCAACCCAGGCACTAACTGTCATGTCCGTTGCTCCTCCTTCACTGAAAAATGTTCACAGAGTGAGCATGGGGCAGCGTGAATCGTGCCTCACTGGACCTCTATTAGCGCTTGTTGCAGTTCCCTTGTTTGACCACTAGGTGCAATAATAACTCTATGGAGAGTTGTGCAAAGATGGCATGTTATGGAACAGTCATCATGGTTATAACGTACAAAACCAAACCCTGCAATACGAACTTTTATCATAACATAAAGAAAGGCATAACGTTAAATAGTCTGTTATTATGAATAGTATCATGTATGGTGGTCTAAAATCCCTCCATTTTGCATCCTTGTAAAAGACATTTAATATTTACCTAAGAGAATAGCCCTTACTTCATGCGGAATATTATTTCCAATTTTGTAAGTGGGCGGTCTCCAGTCATTTTGTTACATAATTACAACGTATCTAAGCTAATCCATTTTCCATAATCAAGTGTTTTATTTGTATTCAGATTGTTTATTACAATATTTGATTGAGTGATTGATTGATTGATTGATTGATTGATTGATCGTGTTTAAGCTAGTGGACTAAGCTAGAGTTCTAGCAGATGTTAGCGCTAGAAACCCAGAGTGGTGATTGAGTAGCTAAGTTACTGTATATACAATATATTTATGTGTAAGTCAGCTACTATTAAGGTAAACCTGACCTATGCTGTTTAAATTATAATTATGCTTTATTAAGCTACTTTAACGATCATGTTTAAGTACTTTACTAATACAGGCTAGTGAGCTAACAGAGCAGATCAAGGCATGCTAATTTGAACTAGTGGCATATCAGTAACCTGAGTTTATCATGGAGTTCATAGAGTTTTGTTGTTTAAGCGTTCTTTAAAGGTTCACTGAATAATTAACGGTTCTTAGCACATTATTAATTAGTTATAAGCAGCTAGCAGCCCAAAGTGGTGACTCAATAGGCAGAGCTACACCCGAGTTAGCTGTTTCATTTTTGTTTAAGTTTTCAAGCAGCTCAAGCAAGTGGACTGATTGATTTTTTATCTATCTATCTATCTATCTATCTATCTATCTATCTATCTATCTATCTATCTGCTTGTTTGTTTGTCTATTATTACTATCTATCTATCTATCTGGCCTAAGCTAGTGACCTAATGGAACAGACCTAGTTTTTATTTATGTATCTGTTTGCTTGTTTGTTTCTTCAATTCTATCTATCTATCTATCTATCTATCTATCTATCTACAGTAATCTACAGTATTGTGCAAAAGTCTTAGGCAAAGATACCTTCAAAAGTAATGAAATTAAATGTCTCTACATTAAAGTAGTACTATAAAGAACAGAAAACAGTAATAAATGAAGTGAAGTGACGTGTGGCCAAGTATGGTGACCCATAAACAAACTCAGTATTTAATGTGAAGACCCTTTGCTTTAAATAAAAAAAGAGTAGTCTCAGGTACACTGTGTGCAGTTTTATAAGGAAATGAGCTGTACGTTTTACTGAGCATCTTGCAGAAGCAGCCACAGTTCTTCTGGAGACTTTGACTGTCACACTTGCTTCTTATGTTTTGCAGCAAAACCCAGCAGCCTTCATTATGTTTTTGTCTGAAAAGTGGTCTCTTATGTAATATGCTGCTTTCTTT
>CM075003.1:13634729-13669074 GCA_037576675.1 Pangasius sanitwongsei
AATGGAATATTCTTCAATGGCCAAGTCAGTCGCCTGATCTCAACCCAATACAGCATGCTTTTCACTTACTGAAGACAAGACTGAAGGCAGAAAGACCCACAAACAAGCAGTAACGTGTGTAACCCAACTCTGAATACTAGGAACTTTACCCAAAGTAAATATTGATGTAACTTTTGTTGTAAGTCAAATGACCAACTCTGAGTACACTGTAACACATTTAGGGTTTTTACTCATCGTCCATTTCTACAATGAGTAACTTGTTCAAAAATATGATGGTAATATTTTACCACCTTCACATTTCCTTTCTGAATGCTACACAAAAAAGTTTTAACCTTATAACCTCATGATTGTAACAACTGTCTTCTCTTACTGCTTTATTGTCGATTAAGTATTTATGTCCTTTAAAATTAATGCTGGAACACGCTATAAAAAGATCTCTTCTGAATATTCTCCACAATTTGTAGCTTGGAGTAAAAGCATGTTCCTGTCACTAGATAGATAGATAGATAGATAGATAGATAGATAGATAGATAGATAGACTCCTTACCCCAAATACATGTTTGGTGTGTTTTTTAAGTAAAAGACACAAAAAAACTTTTAGCCTTCAGTTTAGCATTAGTCAAAGAACAATATCTAAATTTTTTGTAATATAGTGAGTAATTTTTTTTCTTAATTTGTTTATGGGGGTGATGGTGTTTTGAGAATGGAGAAAGAGTGCATTCTGGGAGACAATTATCACAACATATGGTGTATAAGGGGCTGTCACGTGATCTGGACAATTACCCATAATCCCTCCGAATGTGTGCTGTGGTATCTGGCACCAAGACATTAGCAGCAGATCCTTTAAGTCCTGTAAGTTGCGAGGTGGAGCCTCCATGGATTGGACTTGTTTGTCCAGCACATCCCACAGATGCTCAAGCCGATTGAGATCTGGGGAATTTGGAGGCCAAGTCAACACCTTGAACTCTTTATCATGTTTCTGAAACCATTCCTGAACAATATTTGCAGTGTGACAGGACGCATTGCCCTGCTGAAAGAGGCCACTGCCATTAGAGAATACCATTGCCATGAAGGGGTGTATTTGGTCTGCAACAATGTTTAGGTAGGTGGTACGTGCCAAAGTGCCTTCTTCCCATAATGCATCCTGATGCCATCTCTTCCCCAGGTAAGCGACGCACACACACCCGGCCATCCACATGATGCAAAAGAAAACGTGATTCGTCAGACCAGGCCACATTCTTTCATTGCTCCATGGTCCAGTTCTGATGCTCATGTCACCACTGTGGGTGCTTTTGGCGGTGGGTAGGGGTCAGCATGGGCACTGTGTACAGCCTGCAGCTACGCAGCCCCATACACAGCAAGTTGCGAAGCACTGTGTGTTCTGACACCTATCTATCATAGCCAACATTAACCTTTTCAGCACTTTGTGCTACAGTAGCTTTTCTGTGGGATCGGACCAGGCGGGCTAGCCTTCGTTCCCCACGTGCATCAATGTGTCTTGGGTGCCCATGACCCTGTCGCCGATCCACCAGTTGTCGTTTCCTTGGACCACTTTTGGTAGGTACTAACCACTGCATCCCGGGAACAGCCCACAAGACCTGCCATTTCGGAGATGCTCTGACCCAGTCATCTAGCCATCACAATTTGACCCCGGTCAAAGTCACTCAGATCCTTACACTTGCCCATTTTTCCTGCTTCCAACACATCAACTTCAAGAACTGACCGTTCACTTGCTGCCTAATATATCCCACCCTTTATACAGGTGCCATTGTAAAGAGATAATCAATGTTATTCACTTCACCTGTCAGTGGTTTTAATGTTATAGCTGATTGGTATATATTCAAATATTCAATATATTACTTATGATGTCACAAAAACTGAATAAGTTGCTATTCTAAATAATGTTGTTTTTTTTTTTTGTAAGAGACAATTTCTTGCCCACAAATCAGGATTTATCTCATTATAATAATTCATAATAGTGAGAAATTAAACTTCTCAAGTCAGATCTCATCCTTCATATCGAGTGACAACTGTTTGGACGATGATGCGTAACCCTTAGAGAGAGGAAGTCCAATCATGAATTTGCTGTTGCTTTTTTGGTGTGTGTCTACAGACAAAGTCAGGGCTTCTCTCTGCCCTTCCCCTCCTCTGAGGCTGCCAGAACACACACACACACACACACACACACACAGAGCAGCAGCACTTACTTCTGCTTTCGCCAGCGAGCGAGCAAAGCATCTCCGCCTCGTCCGCTGTTCCTCTTCCCACCTCTCGCCTTGCCTCGCCTCGTCTCATCTCATCTCTCTTCCTTGGAAAATTAGGACTCAGCCAAGAAACTGGAAAGAAATAACAAAAAAAAACCGATTGGGAGCTTGGATGAAGGTGGCACTGAAGGGAGAATTCTAATGCTTTGGGATGCAGCAGTAGATGCCATTTGTACATCGATGATGTGATTTCAGGCCTGTGGATGCTCAGCTGCAGAGAGGAGAGGGCGAGAGAGATATACAGATAGAGGAAAGTAAGCGAGAGAGAGGGAGAGAGAGAGAACAAGAGAGAGGCATTGAACAACTAGCACAGCTCTCTCGGAAACACCGCAGCTCTCCGGAATTTTTAACTCTTCGCCCCTCCTGTCTGTTTTTCTTTTCCGTCACGACACATATACTGTGGATTAGCGCTCACTCTGATCCATCATCAACATCATCATCAAAAATCAGTAAGAGAGAAATTTCAGGAGAACCACGACACCATCATGACGTCTCAAATTTCCTCTGGATTACACCACAAATCTCAGTTTTGGACCATTACGAGGAATTTCATATAACACTTGCGAAGGTTTAGAGTTAGGATGAATTACCAGTTACTTTTTTCCCCCCAAGATGTTTTTCCTCTTCAGGTAAAATGACGCTCATCACGTTCTTCTGGAATGAATCCTTTGTCTTAATTTATTAAATTTATTTAATCCTGGGACAATAAGAATCATATAATTAACATAAAAATTTATAATAAATGTCTTCACTTTTGACTCATTTGCATGTTTTTTTTGCTCTTTATTAGCCTTGGGTGTTGCCTTGTAACCATAGAAACGTGATATTTCATCTTTAGAAACCTGGACGGTGGGATGATAAAACAGGAACTATGTCGAGGTTGAGAAAAGAGTGAGCTTTTTCCCTACCATTTTAATTCCCATGATTAAAGCGGCAGTAAGTAACTTTTTTTTTGTCAAAAATTACATTAGCATAATCTAAATAGAGGGAAAATACTTTGGTGTTTAAGTGAGTTGCTGCCAAAAGGGGCAGAGCTTAATTAATATTAATGAGCCGGAGTATTTTCTCTGTGTGCATCACTTTGCCTCAATATTTTCACTGTGTATTATTTTGCCTGAGTATTTTACCTATAGCTATTATTTTCCCTGAATATAGTTTAGCATGAGTGTTTTCTCTGTGTGTGTTATGTCACCTGAGTATTTTCTCTGTATGTATTATTTTACCTTTTTTTTCATCAAAGGGTTTGCTTAATTAATTTGAATGAACCTGAGTATTTTCTCCATATGTATTATTTTCGCTGAGTATTTTTCCTTATGTATGATTTTGCCTGAGTATTTTCTCCATATGTATTATTTTGCTGGAGTATTTTCTTTATATGTATGATTTGGCCTGAATATTTCCTCCATATGTAATATTTTGTTTGAGTATTTTGTTTATATGTATTATTTTGCCTGAGTATTTTCTCCAAATGTATTATTTTGCCTGAGTATTTTCTCTGTATGTAATATGTATTAATTTGTCTGAGTATTTTCTAAGTATGTAATATTTCACCTGAGTACTTCCTCTGTGTGTATTTTTTGACCTGAGTATCTTCTAAGTATCTATTACTTTGCCTGACTATTTTCTCAGTATGTATTAATTTATCTGAGTGTTTTCTAAGTATGTTTGTTTTTCACCTGAGTATCTTGTAAGTATGTATCCCCTTTTCAGTATTTTCTTATTATGCATTATTTCACCTGAGAATTTTCTCAGTATTTATTAATTTATCTGAGTATGTTCTAACTATGTATTATTTCACGTCAGTATTTTCTCAGTATGAATTGCTTTTCCTGAGTATTTTGTCTCTGGCACTGTTTTAGAAGACCTATATGTTTATATATTTATATACATTTACTTTTATTACTTGTTATAATAAAAGTATATTACATTAGATACATTTATATATTTACATTTATATTTATATCATGAAAGTTCCCAGTGTTAATTATTATTATCATCATATTACTAATAAAATATTTATCAGTCGCTGATTCTGCCATGTTTGTTAACCATGTTTTTAACTGTCACTGTCACTGTAACAGGATACAAACCTGATCTCATGAGGAATCTGTTCTAATATGAATCAGTGCTTTCATTCTTTTTTATACTCATTATGTTATAAGGAATGATATGAATACTGGCTCTGCCCCCAACCTTAACTTTTAGACATTTAGATTTAGAAATAAAGACATTAGTCTTTATTTCAGGAGTGCAAACGCTAACCAGCCAAAAAAAAAAAAAAAACAAACAAACAAACAAAAAAAACATGGTTGAAGCATCGAAATCTAATTTAAAACATAAAATGGAACTAAATAGACAAATAACAAACTGTAAAGTCCAAAAGCCAAAACTGTAGCAGCAATCAAATGTCTAATTACATCTAATTATAGAACAATAACATTTTATTTATTTATATTTCACTATATTCTAATTTTAGAACAATATAGCTGGTTTATTATGTTTTTTGAGTGACAAGTGTAGTATGGATTTGAACAAAATTTTGTTTAGAATTGGAAAAGAATTATTAAAAATATTAGAAAAGTGGGAAAAATATCAGAAACAGACAGACAAAAGTTCTAATTTTTTTCTAAGTAACTAAAAGACAACCTTTCATCTTTCGATGCTAAAGACAATTTGATGTTAAGAGTACACTGTATCGTTCAGGGAAAGTGTTCTTCAGTGGGTTCTTTGTATAGTGAAAGGTTAAAAGCACTATAATAGGATTCTAATTTGGAATAATAACCAAATCATATTAATGACCAAACTAGCAGCCAGAACTGTAGTTAAAGTTCTGATTCATTTGAATCAGCATTCAAATGAATGGACAACAGTCTAATTACTGATTGAACGGATCATGATTATAGAATAGATGGTTACTTCTTGTAAGATGGATTTTTTTTTCCAGAGTAAGTATTAATACCAGCTGATTGAGGAGGATTGTTGAAGGCAAACCTTGTGGAGATGTTTTTGTTGAAAACATTGACAACTAGCGATTAAAAGACTGATGCTAGCTAGCTTTACATGCCTAAAGTACTCTGGTGCACAAACTTCTTGGATATTAGGATGAGGGATGTAATTATTATTTATTTATTTATTAAACCAAGTGTCCGTAATATCAGATTATAAGAATATATCTCTACAAGAAAGCTATTATTATTAATTCTGTTAATTCCCTGTGTTACTGTTATAATTCTATCCATGTTCTTGTTAAATAGTAAAATATACTGTGTGCGCTCTCACAGTTCTCTAATGATACTCTACTGTGTTAAATGATCGGCTCATATCCATTTCAGCCTTATGCTTTCGATTCCATAACCAGCATTTAATTTCTGAAAGCGAGTTCCATCAGAGTGCACTGCAGATGTTCATCTCTCTGCGTAGCTAATAATAATTTAAATCATGAGCTAAAGTGTGTGTGGCGTCAAAGGCGAGGCCCGAGAACCACTACACAGTGCAGGCAGCAGATGTAGTGAGCGAAGAAGGAGGATGTCAAAGCAACAGTCTTCCTCTGAACTCTCCACAACCTTGTCTGATCATCGTAGATGGAGGGAATGAGATCTGAAGGGCGCCTGATGGATTTGAAATAGGCCCACAGACGCCTGGGCCTCGTCCCCAACGGAGCCACAGTGTTTCAGCTGGATGTCTGTGTTTCGTTGGCAAATCTGGACTTTCCCAGAACTGCTCAAGATGACAGAAACTCTAACTATTAACCGCTTTTCATCGCCACATGCTGTTAGAAGTCATTTCCTGTCTTCTCTCTTCATCAAGGGTCTATTGTAAAAGGCGAGACGAGCCAGAAGGGACCGGAAAAGAAAAAAAAACATAGAAGAGCCTTAAGTCTGCTTCATTCAACACCTTGAGCTGAACTTGATTCCCACAGTGCAGCCGAGAAAAAGAAGCCTGGAGATGACATGAGCATTTATATTAAACTAATAAAAAGAATAGAGGTGAAATGCAAAGATCATATTTTGATTTTGGTGATTTTGGATAGTGAGGTCACCTTCAATTCTATGCCACTGGAAGTAGAGGATACAGGAAGTACACCTCCTAAAGGTAAGATGACAGGTGGACACTTCATTCAAGAGTCTCTATAATTCATGAAAGTGCTCTTTAGAAGGACAAAATGATCATTTCCAAGATTAGGCTGAAAAATATCACTGATACAACAACTTCAAACAGTCAAGCCATAATACATTTCATTAAAAAAAAAAATATATATATATGTATGGCTCACAGGTCACAGGTTTTAACACTCACATGGAGGATTTACAAATAAATAAATAAATAAATAAAGTTGCCTTTTTATGTCACCTACTACATTAAGGAGTAAAATATGATGATCTGTAATTAAATTATTGATAATGATAAGTGTTTTTCAGCATTATCTGCATATCTGAAGTGTTGGACTTAAATGAGACCACAATAACAAACAAACACACAGTGCTGTGGTATAAGAGGAATAAAACACTTCCTGTTGTAGGAAAACAATCAGCTTTGTATGGTAAAAGTAACTCGGCTTCGTCACATCACTCCATCCTTGATTATTTTACTAAAACAGCACAACATGGAGTAATTTATTATAATCTATATGTCATCACTCGAACCTTTTAGAAGTAGTCACTGAAAGCCAACTAAATTCACACCATAGTTATAATTTAGTTTTCTGTTAAACATCCTACTGAACAAATATAGAATTATTTTTGTGGAATTTGAAAGCTAGTACATGGTTTTGTTTTTTTTGAGCAAGGAAATGAATTTTGAGCTGCGAATTTGATCAAGTGATCACTAATTGGCTGTCCAATCACGTCGCTCTGCTTAATTGAAGTTATTCACGAAATTACCAGAAAGTTTGTTGAAAAAGTGGAGCTAAAGAGTGAAGAAAGTCTGAGGATTAGTAAAAGTTTATTTTGCAGGCGCTCCTTCTGGAATCTCAGAAGTCTGCTTCCTCCTGCAGTTTGATAAATCTCAATAATTGCTTAGGAAAAGCTAATTACTGAATAATTACTTCTCTAATTGATAATATATTGATATGTTTTTATTTAAATGCCACCGTTTTCTGAAAATGAGCAAGTAATCTGAGTGATTTTGCTCTTTTTATGGGTTTATTTTCTTTCTCATGGCCACACAGTGCAGTGGGTGCCATTATTTATGCTTGCTTGGTTATGCTGTTTATCGCTGCCACAATGTTGAATCTTAAGCAGATGTAAACACCACTACTAACCATAACAGCACTTTGTACAGCCACAATAACTGACTTTTATTGACATGATGCCATGCACAAAGTATTGGCACCCCCAATAACACACCGAATGGATTATTGTTATATTATCAGGCTATTGGTTTAGTGTGTGGATTAAATTTAATATACAGCAAAAAATATGGATATTTTTAGCATTAATTTTTTAAAAATTAAGTGAGACATTGAACAAGTTTATTATCGTGTTGTAGGAGAAGCACGTAATGACAAGTCTTACTCTTAACCAATTAACAACAAACAACAACAACAGCAAAAACTTGCATGTTTTTGCAACAAACTGAAGACTTTTTTTCAAAAACATTTTAAAACTCAAACATTTTTCACATACAGTTTCTGGGATCAAAAAAACTAAAAAAAAAAAAAAAAAGAGTAATTAATTAATTAATTTTATGATTTTTCATCATTTGAGGCATTTGACTGTGATTTTTAAAGCACTTGATTGTAGGGAATTATCTGCCTATCTACATCTCAAGCCAGCTTTACACTGTTTTTTAATTTTTCATCCTGATTTTGTGACAAAATTACACATCATAAAAGAATTCTTTGCTCTTGGTTTCAGATCTTAGAATACATAAAGTGAAGATTTCATGCCACTGTGATTAAAGATGGCTGATCTACCAAAGTGGCAGTGTGAGAAATTTCTGAGTAAAATTCTGCAACGACGCTTCTCTAAAATCCGACCAATAGGAGGATGGCAATCTCATGGTACAGCTATAGATATGTTAGCGCCGATGGAGAAACATAAACAAAACATGCTAAAAATCTCCTTCTTGCCTCAAGCTCACGCTGAATAATGTCCGTGTTTATCTCAGAACCCTTAATTATTAAGAGAGATGCCACGGAACCAGTGGCAGTGTGCAGAACTCCAAATCCAACAAATTAAACAACTGAAACATTTTCCCCACATAAAATGTACAGATAGTCCAGGAGTTTTGCACATTTTTATAACATTCCATTGCAGGGAACAATTTGGAAGAACTCTGAAGAAAATGTTCCAAAACAACTTCCAAAATAGTTGAATTTGGTTGAATTTTTCTTCTTGTTTGCCTGAAAAAAAGGAAAAAAGGGAAGAACACTCTTCAGAGTTCTTTGTTTGACCCTCTAGGAGAACCCTTAAAGGCTTTAAGCAGAACCCTACCACTGAATGAAAGAATTCTAAGAACTCTTAGACCTTCAAAGATAATTCTTGGAAAATTATCTAATGATCCTTTGAAGTATCCTAAAAGAACTTTCAAATGTTTACATATTTTTCGCCCTCTGGTGAAAGCTAAGAGCCTTGAACCCTTAAAGAACTACTGAAGAACCCTTTGTCTAAAAGTGTATGGAATAGTTCTTGAAAGGTTCACTGGATAGCTAAGCATTTGTAGTTTCTTAAAAGTGTTTCACTTGGAAATGGAGAACACTCTATTGTAGGGTCCTCCATTCCCCCGAGGGACAACCGAAGAACCCTTAAACATTCTGCTTTTCCGGAGGGGTACACTATTAGAAAAATGGGCTCTTCAAAGGTTCCTTAAGGCTTCATTGGATAATTAAGGGTTCTTAGCTAGTAGATCACACCTAGTTATTTAATTCTAAGAAATTCTAAGCAATGGTCACCTAACTATCCAATGAATCCTTATGGAACCCTTAAAGAACTACTTTTTTCTAAGAAACTTCAAATTATTGCTGATTATTTTCTTCTTTATCTAGAACCGGTCAGGAGTTTAATATTTAAGCTAAACTCTTAGAAAAACAATCTTAGAAAAAAGGGCTCTTTATGGGTTCATTGGATAATTAAGGGTTCTTAGCCTCGAGGTAAAAAGTTTCTACTAGGAACCCTTTCTGATAGGGATACCCTGCATTGTAAGGTTCTACATAGACTCCAGTGCATATCCAATGAACCCTTAAAGAATTATTTGCCTTCACATTTTTCTTCTCAACACCTAGAATGTGTCCGGCTTGGTGCTCTCTAAGAAAAGGCATTCTTCAAGGGTTTATTGGATAATTAAACTTTCTACTTGGAATCCTTTCTGATAGGAAACCCTCTGTTATACAGCTCTGCATAGAACTTTTAAAGGTCTTTAAATTTTCATACATACCATTCTTTCATACATCATTGATTAATTAAGGATTATTAGCTAGTTAATTGTATCTAGATATTTAATTCTAAGTAAGCTAGTGGCCTAATGATCTAGTGAACCCTTGAAAAACCCTTTTTTTTGTAAGAGTATAGATAGCATGATGAGCCAGAAACTCGGATGTTGGTTCACAGTGTTTGTGTTCTAGTCGGATCTGATTTTCTTTTTTGCTAGCCGTAATTCACTCGAGAACGTTTATTTAACCTCCTCATGCGTGAACAAAGACGTGTTTTCCAACGTGATCATCTTTTATAGAGACACAAAGGCGCTCACACACACACACACTTCCCAGAGTGGAGGGCAGCTTCCTGGCAGGCAGTGTTATTAATCCAGAACATTATTTATGCAGAGATTGTGCCGCCGTCTGTTTCAGCTCATGAAATGTTAATATATTCATAAGGAAATTGTTCAGGTCTAATCGGAGACTCAGACACTTATCACCGAGTGCCACTTGATTCTCATCTGTGCTCGTGTTACCTGAACGCCTTGCTATTACAAAGCTGCTACGTCTCACCGCTCACCTATCATAGGAAATATATTGACGTCTGGCTGGCTGGATCTTCTGAGCTGGGAAAGTGTGATTTCCTCCACATCACTCATCAATAAAAGCAATCAAAAATCAGAAATAAAAACAAACATCTAAATAAAACATGTAACCATTCATTCGTTTATAAAAAAAAAAAAAACATCACATAATATTTGAAAATATTTTACATTAATAATATTTATGTAAAATATTTATTGGTTAGTTAGTTAGTTAATTATTAATTTATTTTTTATATTTTATTTATTGATAAATGAAGTTGGCTGGATTTTCTAAGCTGGGAAGTATGATCCATATGATCCAAAATATAATGACCTCATTTTAAATCCACTAAAATGTGAAAATCTAACCCAGGAAAATGCATGTTAATACCTAGTACTGAGAATTTGACCTGATGACTACAGATGAAAATCCAGTGGCCATGCCCCAATTACACATACTGCAGTACTAAAGAGCAATAAATACATTACTAAAGAGTAATAAGTACAGTACTAATGAGTAATAAGTACAGTACTAAAGAGCATGTAGTATTCCAGCTATAGGAAAATAAGAAGCAATGGCTATATCCCAAACCACTTACTGGTGAACTTAATCTAAACACAGGTATTGTAGCCTTCATGTATTTTATCAGTATTTAGTGCAGTAGTGTGTGGTTTGGTGCTGAACCAATTCCATCATGCATTTAAAAATGTTTAAAATAAACATTCACATGTGTGTGTGTGTGTGTGTGTTAGATGTCATTTAAGCAAGAGGATAATTACTTCTTTTCCTGGCACATGTAACCTTGAACTTTTCTCAAATTAAAAAAAAAAATCAATGTTGGCATGAATTCAAAATGACAAGATGCATTAAGAGAGAGAGAGAGAAATACTATTAATAATAAAGCAGACAGATGTTTTCCAGTTCAACTCCAAGCCTTTGCTAGCTGAAAATTACTTTTTTTGACAGTCGCATAGCAACTGGCGAGGCGGAATAAACCCTCATCATTTGCACAGCCGAGGCAATATGATGAAATAAGCCGACACCAAGGTAAGAGTGTGAGCGCCAGGCTGCGTGTGATTGCATCTTGTCTCTGCGAGTGAGAGATAGCGGCCTTTAGCCAGCCGAAAGAAGAAAAAAAACAAGGAAAGAGTGTTGGAGAATTTATCTGTTCTCTCAAGCGCCTGATCATATACTGAAAAATATCATACAGCGCAAGTTGAAAGAGAAACTTCAACCAGTCAAAAAAACAAATATTATTATGAATATTATCCTAACAGGTAGACATTAAGGGTCAAGGACTCCTTGTAGGCAGATATCAGGGGTCGAGGATACTTACAGGCAGATGTTAAGGAGTTGAGATTGCTTGCAGGCAGAGTGAGATGGTTTGGATATTCATCATAAGCAGAATTTAAGTTTCAAGGTCTCCTTGTAGGCAGATATTAAGGGTCTATGATGCTTGTTGGAAGACACTAAAAGTCCAGGACCCTTTGCAGGCACATATTCTGGGGCTCGGACTCCTTGTAGGCAGACGTTAAGGGTGTAGGATTCCTTGACGACAGACATTAAGGGACCAGGACAATTTGTAAGCGGATAAGGGCAGATGGGATGGAGATTCCTTTCAGGAATCTTTCATTTAAGATTCCTTGAAGGCAGAGTTTGAGGTTCTAGGACACTTGATGTGACGGTATTAAATGTTTAGGATGCTTAGGATGCTTATAGGCAGAACTTAAACATTTATGATTCTTGGAGGCAGATATTAAGAGGCTAGAGTGCCTTGTAGGCAGATAAGAGTCACTGTGTTCCTGCAGGCAGATGTTAAGAATGTATGATGCCTTGTAATCAGATATTAAGGGTCTAGGATGCTTACAGGCAGACATAAAAAGTCTAGGACTCATTGAAAGCAGATTTACAGGGTCCCTGTTTCCTTGTAGGCAGATATTAAGGAGTTGAGATTGCTTGCAGGCAGATTGAGATGGTTTGGATACTCATCGTAAGCAGACTTTAAGGGTCAAGGTCTCCTAGGCAGATATTAAGGGTCTAAGATGCTGGTTGGACACTAAAAGTCCAGGACCCGTTGCAAGCACATATTCTGCTAGAACTCCTTGTAAGCAGATATTAATGGTGTAGCTGACAGATGTCAAGGGGCCAGGACAATTTGTAGGCAGATAAGGACTCCTACTATAAAAGGTGTCTAGGATGCTTATAGGCAGGCCATAAAGGTTTATGATTCTTAGAGGCAGATATTAAGAGGCTAGAGTGCCTTGTAGGCAGATAAGAGTCACTGTGTTCCTGCAGGTAGATATTAGGGATGTATGACTCCTTGTAGGCAGACATAACAAGTCTAGGACTGCTTGAAGGCATATTTTTAGGGTTTGGTACTTCTTGCAGGCAGACTGATAGACTTTGGGAGTCCTTGAAGGCCATCACAAAGGGACTAGTTCTCCTTGTAGACAGACATTAAGGGTCTAGGATGCTTGTTAGTAGACATTAAAAGTCCAGAACTCCTTATCTGTGTAGGACTCCCATTTCTTCTATGCAGATATTAGGGGGTCCAAGGCTCCTTGTAGGCAGCTAGTAAGGGTCAAGGCCTTCTTGCAGGCAGACAGAAAAGATCTAGGAGTCCATGAAGGCAAAGGGTTTAAAGCAGCAGGCAGTAATTGAGTTATTAAATGTCCAGGACTCCTTGCAAACAGACTTTGCTTATATGCAGACCCTAAAGGTCTAAGATCCTTAAAGGCAGATACTGAGAGGCTGGGACTCCTTCCAGGCAGATATTGAAAGTCAAAGTCACCTTGCAGACAGACAGAAAATGTTTGAGGAAAATTTGTATGCAGACATTATATTATTATATGCAGACAGAGATCTATGGCTCCTTGAAGGCAAGTGCAGAAGGTCTAGATAGTATGCAGTTATAGAGAGGTTGGGAGGCCTGGCAGGCAGACGTTAAGGGCGTAGGACTTCTTGGAGGCAAGTACAAAGGGTTTTTGTGGTAGGTAGTTGCTGAGGGGCTGGGATTCTTCGTAAGCACATATAAAGGGTCTAGGAAGCTTGGAAGAAGAGAAGACATTACATTCTTGAGAATGCTTAGAAACAATATGGAACACCTTGGATGCTAAAGAAAGGGTCTAAGACTCATAGGAGAAAGTCATCTGTTTTATTTCATGCCATTTTATATAGCTATTCACACAGAAATGAAGTAAAGGTCATAGGTCAGACACCAAGTCCGCATGCCCAGCATGACATTTTCTCCCGTTTTTGTGTTTCATCAGGGACAGGAAACTTGGGAAATAAACTAAAAACACGAGTTTGGCTAAAATATAAAAACATTTTCAAATGTACCCATGTTACTGTACATCTCCTGAGTATTAATAGTTTTTCTCTTGAAACACCAGAATAGGAAAACGAAAGTCTCAAGACAGACATAAAAAAACGAGGTGAGTCTCGAGACAGCTGTCCTGTTGTTCTTGCTCAGTGTGTTGTGAGATCCCCCGGGTGTGTGCACATGTGAAGATGTGACGAGAACATTCTGAGTGCGGCTTCCAGCTTCCTGTAGCATGTATTTATAGCTGCTTCCGAGCAGGTCCAGGAAGCCACTCGCCAGTGAAGCATGCACACACACACACACACACAGCTCAAGCTTGACTGAAGCGATAATGTGCAAATTGCACAGGTGTCGACTTTCTCATGTTTTATAATGTTAGTGTGGAGGAGGCATGCACCTTTCTCCGTGTTGGATTGCATTGTGTGTGTGTGTGTGTATGTACCTTTCTTTTGTTCTCTGTAATCAGATATTAGTGTGTGTTTATGCTGCATCTTTATATTTCTGGACCTCCATCAGACAATCGAGCGCTCTTTAATGGAAAAGGGTCTGCAGAAGCTTTTTGCATGTCTGGCTGTGGATATATTTACTGCAATTGATTTTTTAGTTCCCCCTTTCAGCTAGAATATATTGCCATAAATTGTCTTGGGAAATGATACTTGTTTCCATCTATGCTGGACCCTTATCATGATTGCGACAGCACTCAGTCGCAAAACAGCAAACAAGCAAAGACAGCCAAATGAATAAAGCGACACAGCTGATTCAAAATTGATTTCACTCAAATTTGTGGCAGGATCATCTTAATAGTCGTTACTCTCTTCTAGGTTTAGTCTTTCCACGTTTCAGAAAAAAGCATCAGATTTCACTTGTTATATTCAACACAGCTCGTAGTATAAGGCGTTGAAGACGTAGGATGAAGAGCGCTCACTTTCCAGCGTCTTTATTTTCTCAGTGAGGTGACTCCTTGTGTCCACATAACTGTGTTCCCTATTCTGAAAAGATCGTTCGTCATCACTCATGCTAATTCATCTGACACGGAAACGTTGTTCTACCGTCAGCCAGGTCGCTCGTTGAACGTTGTGTTTGTCGCAGCAGGAGGTGGGATTTGGAATGATTAGCATGTGTTAGAGTTACGTAAAATGAAATTTTCTGTTTTGCGAAAGTTAATACGGATTATTTTTTCTGGTTGTTGAAATGCCAGACAATTATGGGGAAAAAAAACTAATAACCTGAACAAGTAATCTACCTGTTCCTTCACCCAGAGTACTGATTTGTGCTCCCCTGATTCATGTCCTTAAAAGTAACCCACAGATGCCAAAGAATTTATGGACCTTGTTTTGCTGATTGTCCTATGTAGAGCAGGATTGTGTGTTTGTTTTTTTTTGTAAGGTAATTTGATTATCACAGAAGCTCATTTGTGCATGACTCAGTATGGGAGAACCACAAAGCACACAGGACACAGCAGGGCACGCAACAAATTGGCTGCTGTGAAACACTATTTGGTCGCCTTTTATTTTAACGGCCTTGACCTCCAAAAATCACTCCTCGCAAATGAACTCTTTTTGTGTGTGTGTGTGTGTGTGTGTGTGAATGCCGTAAATAAAGTATTCATGAATTCCATTTGCAGAGCTCGCGGTGCCAGGACTAATTATTTTCACAGAACGCTCGCTAATGCGGTTCCATTTCCCAGTCACAACGACTCGATGGCATTAAATGTTTAATTTTTTAAACATTTGCCCAGAACAATAACCAATCAGAGAGCCGAATGGTTTGCAGTTTGGTTTTTGGAATAAAATGTTCTGTGTTATTAGCACCATGCTGGTTTTATTAATGAGTTCATTTTGATGTGGTAATAGGTTAACTCTTGATAGTAGTCAAAACTAGCTCAATTCATGAAATAATCCTCTGTGTATGTCGCCGAGTTACAAATGAGTAGCTGTCATATTCCACATTGTTCTAATATGTTATTGTTTCTATAGTAACAGCTCTTTCAGAAAAAGTGTGTAATCGTTGACATGGTGAGGATTTATGTAAAGAGATGTTTATTTAACATTTATGGAAGGAGTCTCCAGTGTCAACAGTAAAGTTGTAACTTTTCCAACATCCAACAAAAAAGGAAAAACTGGAGGTTTTTTTTTTTTTTTTGTCTTCTTGGAAGAGTGACTGTTTATAGCTGCTATAACGTGAGTGAGAGCAGGAAATACCTTGTTTCCACAACAATAAAAGTAACCAAACAGTTTTTTAAAAAAAGTACAAAGTAACGTTTCTTCAATAACAGTCTCTCACTGATTATTTCACTAGTACAGCACCACACAAAGTGTTTTATTCTTTACTTATATATACATATGTTTTTAAGACAGCAATTCTCCACTCAGTGTTTATAGAGCTCGTTGATTAGCGTGCTGAATATTTGTCACTGGTTTCTGATTAATTAGCTGTGCAGCAGAAACAGCAGTTAGTCCTCAGTAATTGCTGCACTTGTGTCACTTTCCGCACACTCTAATAACCTCCACGTGTTCATAAGTCTGTAAATTCACAGGATCTCTCTGTCTCTCTCTCTCTCACTCATTAAGGTCCTGTGCAGAGTTAAATCATTCACACTGCACTTTCCAATTAGTGCCTTTCATGTCTAGGTGTAAAATATGGCAACTTTTGACACAGCTGGTAAACAGAAACAGAAAGAAACACTCATTGATACCAAACGACATATTCGTAATCATTATCATATCACTTAAATTAATTATTATTAACATTATTCTAAGTCAGAAGCAGAAGTCCTTCTGTGAAAAACTAGTTTGGGGGCGGGGCTACGCATGAGCTCAGTTTGTGATGTCACTAAATAAACTGCACAGCTTTGGACCTATCATATCTGGAATTAGCCAAGTCAAGCTAGCTAACTCACCTAATGTTAGTGATGAACGATACTGAAGATGCCATGGTTACATTATATTCTGACAGAATTCGGCTATGAAAGTGAGGATGCAAATCAAGTTTAAAACTGCACGGTCAGGAAAAACTTGAGGTTTGACAGAAAAAAAAAAATCATAAATGGTAAAAAGCTGTATGGTATAAAAATGGAGGATGAGTTTGTGGCGCTTGACACCAGAGTGTTTAAGGTTGCTGAATTTGTAAACGTGGAGTCTTTAACGCGCCGCTTAAACCCGCTATAACTCGATTTTAGCCGAGGCATTAAATCAGTTTTTTTTCTCTTTAATTGGATTGGGGCACTTTTTAAATATTTAATGCGCTAATCAAAAATTCACACTTGCTAATGTGACGATGAGGTGACGGTACTCGTGTGTCGGAGGGGAGAAACGGAAAAGTGGTTCTCAGGCTTTAAGTAAATTTCCTTCCTAATAACGCTCTGTCTCTCTGAGACGTGTTTCAATATCTATTCATGAATATTTTAAAATGTACATTTGCAAGGAAAGTTTTTTCTTAAAAAGTTAAAAACCTTAAGGCTTCTTTGGTTTCCCCTTTGCAGCAACCCTTAAAAATCCCAAGTGTTTCTCTATTAGAGTTTCAAGAACGCATCAGTGTCACTTCAATCCAATTTTATTAATATAGCGCTTTTAACAATGGACATTCTTACAAAGCAGCTTTACAGAAATCTGGATAGAAAATTAAAATTAAAACTTTTAATTAAAAAAAATTAAAATTAAAAAAATTTAAAGCCAAATGCGAAAGTGGCAAGGAAAACTTCCTTAAAGAACCCATGAGGAACCCATTTTCTAACAGTGCACCAAGTACCCAGAAGCTAAACGTTAATCTCCTGACAGGTTCTAGATATTAAGAAGAAAATAATGAGCAATAATTTGGAATTTGTTCTGAAATCTTATCCAGTTTATATGCACACACACTTAGAAAAAAGGGTTCTTTAAGAGGAGTTTGAATTATTACAGGTTCTTAGCCTCCAAAAAAAGTGTTAAAGGGTCCTTTAAGTGCTCCTTGGATAAATAAAGGTTCTTAGCTTCCAAAAAAAGGTTCTTTGAGGGTTCCTTGGGTAATTAAGGGTTCTTGGGTTTCCAAAAAGTGTTTTCCAAGGGTTCATTGGGTGATTAAGGGTTTTTATATTCCAATACATTTTATTTTGAGGGTTCTTAGGCTCTTTAAGGGGTCTTTGGACAATTAAAGGTTCTTAGTTTTCAAAAAGGGTTCTTTAAGGGTTCATTAGGTAACTAAGGGATCTTCTATTCCAATAAATCTTTCTTTGAGGGTTCTTAGCTTCCTAAGACGGTTCAAGGGTTCTGTATGCGTTCTTTGGATAATTAAGGGTTCTTAGCTTTCAAAAAAATGGTTCTTTAAGGGTTCCTTGGGTGATTAAGAGTTCTTATATTCCAATACATTTTTCTTTAAGAGTTCTCAAAAAAGGGGCTCAAGGGTTCTTAAAGAATACATTGGATAATTAAAGGTTCTTAGCTTCCAAAAAATGGTTCTTTGAGGGTTCTTTGGGTAAATAAGGGTTCTTAGCTTCCATAAAGTGTTCAAGGATTCTTTAAGGTACTAAGCTTCCTAAGAAGCTATTTTTCTTTAATGTATATTGCCGTTATCTATATGCAAACTTTTACTCGTCCAAGCACAAATTTATTTTATGGCATTCAAATTTTAAAACTGAACATGTGTGGATGGAAAGCATGCTAACACAGAACACGTGATCATATACATCATGTCACATTCGACTGTTTTCCCACCACAAGTCCATTCGCACTTGTTATTGTTTGTGCAACTGCCGTCCAAGACAGTAGGACACGCGTTTCAGCAGGACACGCATGTAAACTGTGACGTTGGATGTTATTTCTGTAGAACCACCTCATCTTTTCTCATCTTGCCATCTGATCTCTCTAAGCAGGAGCGACAAACCATTAGGGATTCTGTGAGGTGCTAGTGAAGCTACTGAACATCAAATTCTAATTCAATTTAGAATTTCAATAATTCAATAATTCAATAATTCTTCAATACGCAGGAATAGCGTGAAGTAAAGGTGTAAAAGGCGTACGGAAGATGAGCTGTGGTGTTTTATCTAGTGTGACATCATTATTACAGTGTGACAAACTTTTTTTTTTAAATAAAACTATGTATTTTAATGGTTTTTAAAATGTTCTGATATCAAGTTTTACTTCTTTAATATTTTGCATTTAATTTTTTAAAAACATTTTATTAAAACAACAAAAAACAAAGACATAAGATGAAATGTGTGTTTTTCATGCTAAGTTGATTTATTTTTTTTAATTACAAGACATTAATCTTGACATCTTTATAACAGCTTGATACTGATATAAGAATAATGAAACAAAAATAAATTAATAAATAATACAATAACAGTAAAAAATTTGTGAGTCTCATGTAAATCCATGTAAAATGTGATATTTTCTGAGCAATTATTTAAAAATACAGTAAGATTATTTTCTACTTTAATATTTTCATGTAATATTTTAATTTTAAGTATTACTATAATTGTAGTAATTATCATAATATTTTACATAATTAATGGTGATTAATAACATTCCTTTAATTCAGGCATTTAATTACTATTATTTAATAATAATAATAATAATAATAATAATAATAATAATAATAATAATAATAATAATAATAATGCATTTATTATTAAATGCTTATTATTGAATTTATTTAAAATTATATATATATATATATACTTATTTGCATTTATTTAAAAAAAATCATTTTAAAACCCTTTCTGATTCTCCAGTAAACACTTACAGAATGTGTATAATGTAAAAATCAATTAATAAAAGGAAACATGTTAATGATGCAGTAAATCTTGTGCTTTTGGAAGTCAGTGACATCGCTGTGCGTTATGACCTCCACACGACCAGCACCTGACACCTGGCACACACACGCCAACGAGACATCAAACGCCTCACAGAACCCTTCAGATCCGTCGCCTGGAGAGAGGGGGAAAAAATCACTGTAAGGAAGGTCAACCAGAAACGCTTCATGCCAAAGAGTTGCATTCTACTAGTTGAAATGTACCTAAAAATGGATAAAAATGTTTGTAATAAATGAAGAATTGAAATTGTTGGCACATCGGTGTGATGTAAGAGGAATAAAACACTCGTGCAGGGACGTGCTGTTATAGCAAACTTTAGGGTGGTAACATTAATGCCACTTCATCACTTTTTACTTTTTACTATTTTACTAGAACAGCACAACACATAGGGGGTTATTACCTACTTTCTTTTTCATAGAACACCTTCTTTTTATTTATCAGTCTAACAGCAAAGTGAGCGCTAGTTTAGCGTCTTCATCCACCTCTGAATGTCTGACAAGTTCTTAGATTTTCACGTGCTTCCTTAACGAAAATTGACTTTGTGTAAGGTAATAGTTATGAAAAAAAAAAAAAAAAAAAAATCTCCCCCAAATGTAGTCAGTTAACCAAGTTTCTGAAGTGTACTTCTGGAGTTATGAGGCTAACTTAGATTCAAGAAGTAAAGAAAGTCAGTTTGAACCAAAACGCAACCTTATGGGGGCCAGTTTGGTATAACCCCGCCCCCTTCCATGCCCTGCCCCCTAACGTTTGAAGGAATTGTCATGAAACATTTACCAGTTAAGCAGATATGTTTGCACTCCGAACTTGAATTTGTAATTAATTCCTCTTGTTTATTGCACTGATTAAACCAGGGGAATTTTTGTAGGCAGAGTCAATTTGGAATAACTCCACCCGCTTCCAGGCGTCGCCCCCTAAAGTTTGAAGGGATTGTAGCAAAAAATTTGGGAGCAATGGATATACTTCCACTCTAGTTTTGAATCTGCGAATAAATCCTCTCAATTTTATATCAATTATAGCATGTATACAAAAAATTGTGATAGGCAGTGCCAGTTTGGTATAACCCCACCCACTTTCAGGCCCCGCCTCCTAAAGTTTGAAAGAATTCTAACAAAAAAGTCAGGAGTTACGCAGATATACCCTTGTTTATTATGTTGATTGAAGCAACTGTATGAAAATATTGGTAGGTGGGGCCAGTTTGGTATAGTTTTGAAGGAATTGTAGCAAAAATCTGGTAGTAAACTGATATACTTCCTCTCTAAACTTGAATTTATAAATAAAGGCTCTCAAGTTTTATGTCTGAAGTAAATGCATGAAAAATTTGGCAGATTTCCTAAGATAATGCAAATTGAGCTAGCTAACTGCGCTAATGTTACTGACAGTAAAAAATAAAAAAGCGTTCTCATAAGTCAACAATTTTCTCTGGGAGTCTCTCACACAATTTGTTTCGCAGTTCTGTACCAGGAGTTGTAGCAGCACATCAAAGCTAATAGCATAACATAAGGTGGTGTGGAAGGGAAGGGGCATGGTCACGATGGTAGGATAACAAGCTGTCTTTTATAAAATTTACATACCATGCATATTCAGGGATCATAGCTCACAGGCCAGGCTAGGAGCTTCCTGATCCATTTTTATGTAACCTTTATTCATGATTGTTTTCTGTCACAATCTTGGAGAATTCCCCACAGAAAGCTGAAGAAGAGACAGAATAAGGAAGGGATGAGTGTGAAGAGAGAGAAAGAAAGTGAGAGCAGAGGGCGATAACAATCTGTCACTTGGCGTAAAGATCAGAGAGACAGCTCAGCTGGTGTTCTGTGTCACTTCACATCACTCATCACAGGTGATGTCTCTGAGAAAAGATAAACGAGAGGAAGCGTCTCTCTCTCTCTCTCTCACACACACACACACACTTTCTTTAAATGCCAATAAAGACCAAGAGCACAGGGAAATGCCAGTCATGGTGAAGGAGGTCAGGTGGGGAAGTGACTGGATTTTTCACCTCGTCCAGTCTGAATGAATTCAGACGTGTGGAAATGATCTGATCTCTGAGGAGAGGAAGCTCAGTCTGCACCAGATTGTGTGGAAAAGGTTAGCGTGAGCTAAGATGTGGGTTTAACGTTCGACTTTAGTTACAGCTTCCTCCTCTCTCGTTAAAATTTCAACACATGAACTTTGTCAAATTCTTGAAAACCATCTTTCCTGTTGCTTTAGCACTTTAATCAGCTGTGGGCTAATGTAACAGGAAGTAGTAACTTATAGCCTCCAGTTTAGCAACTAGCAAACTGTATGTGTAAATAATTAGCTCAGAAACAGTTATTACATAAATTGTTTCATGAAATAATTTAAAAAAATTCCACCATCAGACATTTAGGCCATGCTCCCTACCTGAGTGAGTTTGTGACGCCGAACAAATCCGCCTCAGGAGACGCTAGTGTAGGACACAGATTTAGTGCGCAATGCTAAACTGGTGGCTCTAAGCATCTATGAACTGGTTAATATATATAATATTAGCCTCCTAACTCCAAAGTCACTAAATGAAGAAGAGAACATGTCTCAGCTGATTAGCTTTATATCGCACTCCTCAAACCGAAGGTTGCGTTCTTTAAAAAGTCCATGACATAAATCAGAAATGACACACCTGCGACAAAATAATGTCAAAATAAATACTTTCCCCTGCATTACGTGGTTCTATGGACTTGGCTTCTTTTTCCTTAACATCTAACATTTATGACATCATTAAACTTCATAATCTCATAAAAAAGAGAAAATATTAGTGAGTCCACATGTACATATATGGATTAAATGTATATTTATAATAAAAAAAAAAGACAAAAAAGCAAAATAAATCCCTGATGACGACACAACATGATTATCCATCAGGCTCGGACTGGCCGGTATGATATACGATAGGATATGATATATTCAATTCAATTCTATTCTATTCGTATAGTGCTTTTAACAGTGGACATTGTCACAAAGCAGCTTTACAGAAATAAATGGATTCAAAATATATTGTAAATATGTGAATTTATCCATAATGAGAAAGCCAGTGGCGATGGTGGCAAGGAAAAACTCCCTGAGACAACATGAGGAAGAAACCTTGAGAGGAACCAGGCTCAAAAGGGAACCCATCCTCATCTGGGCGCAACGGATAGTGCGATTATAAATAAATCTCTTCTATTATTGTGTACTATAAGGACAAATAGTGCAAATGTGCAACCAATAAATTCATCATAGTTTTTGCAAGAAGTTCGGTTGGTTAAAATCTATCCACTGTCCATTGATGGAGTCCTGAGTACGAAGCTGCTCGTGGCAACCGCAGCCCCAGAGCCACCACAGCAATCGCAGTCATTGGGACTCGAAGTCATATATCATGATATATGATGATATAATATTGATATTGTGATAAAGTCTAGCACTATACACTTTTCTGAGATATTGTGGGTATCTTTTTATAATTTGATTCGTATTTATTTATTTATTTATTTATTTATTTATTTATTCATACAGATTTTTTTTACATTTTCCCTCCTTTTCAGTATTGATTTATTTTTGTACACCTTAAATAAATGTATCTTTAAACTCTTTTTTAAAAGGTCTATTTTTAAATGTTTTGCTGGCAGTTTGTTAGGAAGCCTGTACATCACAATGCTTGTTGTGTATTGTAGAAATGTCTTGAACTATCATATATGATATGATATTTTTGTGATATTTTTGTGATATTTTTGTGATGTCACTCACCCCTGGATTTCAGGGTCAGAGGTTTTATTGGTAATATTATTATTATTATTATTATTATTATTATTATTATTATTATTATTATTATTATTATGCTTTACAGGTTTATGTAGCGCGCATATTTCCCACAATGCCCCTTCGATTGAGTGGACAGCATACGGAGTGAGTGGAGGACAATGACGGCATCTTGTTCCAGTAAACGTCAGGATTAATGTTCCTGAAAGCTAATATGACCCACGCTGCATGGATTACATATGATGCTGTAGAGCTCCTGACCCGCTGATGGCCGGGTTTGGGCTTTCTTTGCATTTAGCGATTATAGACGCTCACTCATGCAACTTAAATTCCACAAAATCCCATTTAGACTTGAAACTCAATTTGGAAATAGCATGAGCTCGGTGCATTACGCAGTGCTGAGGGGGCACGGCCGACATTTATGTTCATTTACTCTGTAAAAATGGCGGAAACGTGAAGGCTAGTGCACGCTTTACTAGTGGCTAGTGGCACACGGCCTGCTGAGTCGCATTACAGAAACGCGGCAACATATAAAACACCACAGTGAAAACACTGTTCCTCTTCTATCACCTTTTTATACGTGGAATAAATAAATAAACATGAAAGAAGGATGACGAGGTGATTCGAGACGCACTGTTGTAGAAATCTTGCACATTATCACGTGCTCTCTCTCTAAATGAGTGCTGAATTTTAGGCTAGGTAACCGGAAAAACCAAAAATAAAAAAAATTGTTCTTTAAAAAAAAGAGATCTATTCAGAGCGATTTTATTGGTCAGATGATGTAAGAAAAGCTGTGAACGCGAACAGTAACAATTCAGTTCAGAATTAATTAAAAATTTTAAAACTTCTTAAACTTTCTTTTAAAAAATATGAAATTATAAATTTAGTGTTTAAAATGTTATTTTTCTTTTATAGCAATTTTGTAGAAGAAATGTAAAGAACAAGAATAATTTAATTGGATTTCATGCAAAGAAAGTCATTAATAATAATAAACAAGTAACCAAGTAAACAAACAAACAAACAAACAAATAAATAAATAAAAGCTGACAGCTACCCTTTGATTTTTCAAGTGGAGTTGCAGAACATTAATTAATTAATTAATTTGTTTGTTTGTTTGTTTGTTTGACATGATTTACATAAGGTGCATCAGAACACGTTTTTGGAATTATTTCTTGGATTGATTAATTACTTAATTATCTATCTGTTTTTCGTAATAAATTTTGTGGGTAAAAATAAGCAAATGCAATATTTGTTTGTTTATTTTATTTTACTTTCTATTTTTCTTTTGCTTTTTTCAGTAACTTCTGGTAGCCTTTGGACTTTTGACTTTTTTGATTAAACTTTTAGCTTGATTTTTATTTGGACATTTGACTTGATTTTTAAAGACTTTTTTGACTTGACTCTTGACTCAACTTGATTCCTGTATTTTTTTCTTTTTAGAAAACATAGTAAATGTAATGAAAGCTATGTGCACTAACCTTATCTCCTACCCAAACCACAACAATTCACAACTTTTCATACGACTTTCATGCATCTTTTCTATTTATTTTTTGTGCTACAAATTTCAAATAAAATCAGTAGGAGTTTTATTGTGCTGTGAATGAAGGTGAAAGCTATACTTGCTAACATACTAGCTGTTGCGACATGAATTTGAAGTGGATTTAGTGGACATTGTAGGTATGAGATCAAACAAACAAAAACCTGACCCTTACACTAATCTCTAACATTCATCATTATACAATATTTTCCTGAATTTTCTAGTTTCTGATAACATTTATATTTTCTTGACTGTATATCAAGAAACGACAACCTAAAAAAGAAAAAAGTCCTTCAAGTCATCAGACGAGCATGTCTCATGGATTTTGCACTGAATTAGCATAAGCTAAATTTCTGACTTATTAAACCAGTAAGTGATAAAACACAGGAATGAGTTTTCTTTTGGAAATAAATCCCACACGCAGCTCTCACACTCGTTCTCGCTCTCGCGGGCTCTCAGACTGGATCATGGGGGAAGTGAACTTGTTTCAGGGTTTTGATGGGAGAAGGCGAGCAGTCACATGCACACCCACGCTTCCACACGAGGGAACGGAGACGCTACACGTCAGATAATGCGACATGATGGAATCCTCCTCCTCCTCCTCGCTGTGGAAAAGTCTCACCATGAACTCTGGAGCCCGCTGGCAATCATTACGCATTCCCTTTTAACAAAAGATGCAGAGATGTGAAGCGTTTCTCACCATGTCTGTGAATTATTCAAAGAAATTTTCAAATCAGAAGTGTGGAGAGCTGGAATTTGGGGAAATAACGGATCTGATGCAGGATGCAGATAAATAAAATAAAAGTCTGCAGGTTTAGATGCAGAGCAATGACAATTTGATGTTTCATCTCTGAAACGTATGAAATCCTGGCCTTGTTGAGTCATAATAAGTGTCTACCACATACTGAGTGACTTTCTATCACTTTCTGTTTTTCTTTTTCTTTTTTCAATAACTTCTGGTAGCTGTTGGTCCACTTTCAGGCTTCCAAGTCTCATTTTGAAGTGAGTTTATCCATACCAGACAAACCAGCAGCTCAGTGAAGATCATAGATAATGGGGGGAGGAGAAAGAAATTCCTGTAGAAAAGAAAAAAAGCACACTGCAGGCACTGAGAGAAGAAAACACCAGCATGTAGCAGAAGATGTGGAGACAAGGTCAGGTTCCAGTAGCAGAGGGTGGCTTCATCAAAGCTGTCAAAAACACAATGTTGTCTCCAGGCGATCAAAACTGCTGCTGATTTAATCGACACGCTGACAAAAGTTTTTATGAAGAGAATCTTACATGCAATCAGAGCATGTGCAGCTATCTGGTGTCTGTGTGCATGGAATTAAAAAAATAACACTCAAATTCTTAATAAATTCAGTGAAATAACAAGAATAGATAAAATCTGACACCACACACACACACAGCCAAATAAAGTCTGGACTGCAAATACCAAAAGTCGAGTTGAATATCAAGTAAAAAAAATCAAGTAGAGTCAAAAGTCTAAAAAAAAAAAAAAAAAAAAATCAAGTCAAAATCTAAAGTCAAAAGGAAAAAAGCTCAAATGTTGAGTCCAAAGTCAAAAGTCTGAAATAAAAATCAAGTTAAAAGTTAAATTAAAAGTTGAGTCAAAAAATTCAAGTGAAAAATTAAGTTCAAAAGTTGTCAAAAATCAAGTGGTCAAAAGTCTAAAAATAAAAAAAAATCATGTCAAAAGATGAGTCAAATTTAGAGTTAAAAAAACTCAAAAATCAAGCCGAATCAAGAGTCTAACGTCAAACTTTGAGTCAAGTTAAAAGTCGATTTAAAAAAAAAAGGCAAGTCAAAGCAATAGTCAAAAAATCAAGTCAAGAGTCAAGGCTAAAGTCAAAAGCTAAGTCGAGGCAACATTCAAGTAAAATGTTATCAAAAAGTCATCAAGTCAAAAGTTCAAAACAAAAATCTAATTAAAATTTAAGTCAAAAGTTGAGTCAAAAAAGACAAGTGAAAAATTAAGTTTAGCCAAAAATCTAAGTTCAAAACTTGGATCAAAAGTCAAGTTAAAAATGTAGTGGAGTCAAAAGTCTAAAATAAAAAATCAAGTCAAAAGATGAGTCAAAGGTAGAGTCAAAAAAGTACAAACTCAAGTCGAGTCAATAAGTCAATAAAAACGTCAAGTCAAAAAAAGTAATCAAAATTCAAGTCAAAAGTCAAAATAATAAGTAAAAATTGAAGTCAAAAAAGTCAAGTGAAAAATTAAGTTGAGCCAAAAGTCTAAGTTCAAAAGTCGAGTTGAGTCAAAAGTCTAACATCAAAAGCTGAGTCTGGTTAAAAGTCAATTTGAAAAAGTCAAGTCAAAACAATTGTCAAAAATTAAGTCGAGTCAAGAGTCAGGGCTAAAGTCATAAGCTAAGTCGAGTCAAAGTTGAGCCAAAGTCTTAAGTATCAAAAGTCAACTTAAAAATCAAGTTTTGTTATTGAATTGTGTGTAAAATTCACAATTCTAGTCCAACTAGTCGTAACTAGTCCAAGAAAATTGGATTTGGGCTCAGTGGAGATCTCAATATCAGGTGCGTCATCTGAGCTCTGATATCACCTAGTGAAAATGGAGAGATGGGTTTATTTCTAATTAATAGTCTAACTGTTATTGAAAATAAAAAAGCACAACAACGAATCAATTTACTACACATTAGCTAGATAAATATAAAGAACAAAATAGTATTAAAATGGCTCAGGGACAGAATAACGAGGAGGAGTTTCAGCGTTTTTCATGTGGATAAAGATACAAAAGTAGTTCTTTATCTTAAAATGTCATTTATTTCACATTACTGGTGTGTGTTATAAATGTGTTGTGCTGTGTACTTTATATTCTGAACCAGCACTAAGCTAGCTTCCCTCACGGGACCATAAAGCAGAGCAAACATTCTTCATGCCTGCTTTATTTGAGATGTAAAGTGCAGAGATGGCCTGCACCATCTAACAAGAAAAAAAACAAAAACAAAAAAAAAAACCAAAAAAAAAACGCTCCCTGTCGCGATAAGCTCTGATGAAATATAGTTCAAGGCGAGAGTGAGTATTCGTCTATAAGTAATGGGAGGCAGCGAGGTTCATAAATAAAGCGAGGGGAAGAATTGCGCTCACGCTGGGTCATAAATGTTATTAAGCAGGTGACTTGCTGGACTAGAGAAATGTGTAAAAAAAAAAAAATAAACAAGCCAAAGCACCAGCAGCACTCACACGTCCATCTGACACATTAGCTGAGCACATATCAAACGCAGCGTAGCTCAGAAACCCTGGTGGAATGCACAAGTTTGAGAAAGAGAGCTCGTAACTCAGTTAGCGCACGCTCTGGAGGTTTCCGTATCCTCCTGTGGGACGGTTCTTTGAGGTGATGTGTAAATTTTTGATATCGTCTCCCCTCGAGTCAAACAAATTACAGCAGATTCAAACAGAGCGAGGCGGAGAGAGCGCACTCCCTGCCAGACCTCTGAGATCAATACATTCATTATTTAGCATCTCTCTCTCTCTCTCTCTCTCTCACACACACACACACACCATATATATATCACACAACAGCAGCAAAACCCAACACTCTTCTGTTTTCACACAACAAAATCTCTGATCAACAATTTTAACTTTTTCTGATAACAATTCAATAAAAAAAAAACCTGGGAGAAAAAAGCTAAAGAATCTTGAAAATGGCTCCTAATATAAACATGGTGCCGGTTCATCAGCTCCACCTATAATAAGGACCCTTGCTGCAAAGGTATTGGCATCCCCTCTACCTCCATCTATCAAGGGAAACCCAGCAGCACTGCACTATTATTCTTAGCCTATGTCCACATTAATCCAGATAAATTTGAAAACATATCATTTTCTTAATGTTTTGGTCTTCAGTCCACACTGAGATGGCGTTTTTGTCCAATGAAAACGGAGCTTTTCGAAAAGCTCTCCCAAGTGGATTCATTTGAAAACGTCATTTCGCGTTATAGTGTGGACTGAGAAAATGGAGATCTTCAAAAGCAATGACGTATTTTTAGTCATGTGATGGAGTCATGTGACCCATTCAACTCAAAACAAACAACTTTATAATCTTGGGTTATCCACAGCAACAACTCCACCTCTTCGTCTGTCTATTAAAAAAATTCAGTGCTTTTCCTTGACATTGCCGCATCAATTCAAAGAGGCGGAAAGTAAATAAACGCCTGAAGGAAATGATGTAGGCCAAAGCTTCTTACATTGTTACACATGTGCAGTATGGGGATGTAAGCGTTTTCAGATGTTTTTCAGATGTTTTTCAGGCGTTTTCAAGTTTTGAAAACGTTTGAAAACGCCAGTGTAGACAGAGAGCATTTTAAAACGAAAATGCAGTTTTCAGATCTATCCAGATTCAGGTGGACATAGCCTTATTCTTATTATTTGGTGGTAGTTCACATGGTATATTTTCAGTAGAGCAGTCACACCTACATGGAAGTGTGTGTGTCTGTGTATGTGGAGAATATGCAAGTGTATCATCTACATCAGTGTTTTTACTGGAATTTTAATTTTATTAACACCGCATCCTTTTCATAGTTGGATGAGGGAAAAAGGGGTGCCAATACTTTGTGCATAACAACAGAAAAAAGCCACCACTGAATATATGATTTGTGATTGTTGATTAATTAGCTGTGGATTGTTTTCTTGTTACGATCAGGGCAGTAAAAGTGAATGTTGAAACAAGATCTGTAAACATTATTAAAAAAATAACTGCTGGTACACAGTAAAAGACATCTAGAGTTAATGAGGCAGTAAATCAGAGTTTATAATAAGGAAATGTCTTAACGTTTAATTGCACAACATGATTTTAATTAGGATATTACATTTTAATTAGTATGCTTGCTTGCTAGCTAAATGGTATATATGGGTTTTTCCAACATGTAAAATTTGTGAACAAATTTTGTTTTGGCTTCACAGAGATCACTAAACACATTTAAGGATCTGATGCATCGATACTACAACATTATTATTGACTTTAGACAAATTCACAATATGATGTTCCTGTAAACTTTTCTCATTAGGGGTCCAAGCACCAAGTTTGCATTTCAGGGTTTCTTGCTTTAAACTGTTAAAAGGTTAAGTTAGAAATCTTTTAGGTTAAAAGCTTATAATTAAAAAAGGCTATAGATTAAAATGGTACAAAGTTAAAAAGTTGTAAATTAAAAGGTTAAAACAAAGACATTCTGCTCATTAGGGGTCCAAGCACCAAATCCATGCGTCATGGTTTCTTGCTTTAAACTATTGAAAGGTTATATAACAGGTTATAAGTCAAAAGTTAGATTTTAAGTAAAAGGTTAGATTTTAAAAGGTTAAAGGTTTAAAGGGTTAAAATAGTGTACTGCATGTTTTCATTAAAGGTCCAAACACCAATCTATGTTTCATAGTTTAAACCATTAAAAGATAAAAAGTGAAAAAGGCTGTATGTTAAAATGTTCCCATTAGGGGTCCAAGCACCAGTCTACATTTCTAGGTTTCTTGCTCCAACCGGTAAGAGGTTATAAGTTAAAAAGCTTCTAAGTGAAAAGTTTCAACATGTTCTCAGGGGGCCAAGCACCAAGTGAAGCTGAACAGTTTTTTTTTCTCTTTAGTTAGATATTTTGCCCACTAGATGTGTATTTTTTTTTTTTTTTCCACTGAGACAGTAGATATGTCTAATAACCTGGTAACTATGTAGACTTAGCATTGCTACCTTCATAGACAGCACAATTTACAGAAGCCAACTTTGGACACTTGAAATGTCAGGAGTGTGTTGTGCAAATACACGAAATGCCATTAAAAATGAGTGTGTGAAAAAAGTGTGTGAAAAGGATATTCAGATATTATTCCATTTCTCAAACAGCTAAACTGGATTTGTTTTAGTTTTCAATAATAATTAAAGTTTGTATTAGTTAGACTTGTGTAGAAAACGCTGAAAGGATGCAGCAGGTTGCATTTCTTTAAGTAAGACTGAGGCTGATTTATTGAGCAATAGCGTGGACAGTTTGTTAAACAGCCTGACAGTTTATTTCTAAGGGTCAGTCATAGATTTACTGAGAGAAAAAAGAGAGAGAGAAAGAGAGAGAGAGAGAACTAAATTGACTGGCAGAAAGGTCACTTTCAGGGGTCGGCCATCAGCACTATTGAAAATGTCACTGAAATGAGACGGACAGTTTCTATTCAGTGGCACGGAGTGAAAGCACAGGCCGCTCGTTGCCTTAAAGTCAAATTTAATTGCTGAAGTCCCACAAGTAAATAAAAAGGTGACATTTCATGCCTTGTCCGGGTCCCGAATGCTAAATCAGCCACTGGCCTCAAATGTCAAGGTGGAATAATTTGTGCTGGTATTCCCGACTTAAAGTTTCCCTTCCGGCCCGAGAAAATCACAAAGGTCAAAGCACGCGTTTGACTCCGCTCGTGTCAGCGGCTCGTGCGGAGAATCGAGCGATCACAAATAAGGAGCTGAGTCCTGAGGAACTTGTCGAAACACAAACGAGGATTTAATCAGCTGAACATGAGGAAATGAGCATCGCCGAGCAGCTCGGATTAGGATAAGGACACGTTAGATTCCCTTTGGGCTGAGAGCTTTCTGATACCCCACCCCGATTACGAGCCGCTTCAGCAACACAGTAAATCTGCTCACAACAAACTCGTACACGCAATGCACATTAGCTAGCTTTACGAGCTCTCTCGAGCTCAGCTTTATGAGTGTTTATATTTGGACTATTACACATTCTATGCTAGCTGTGCTAACTGTTAAATATGTGCCTGATTTGTGCCACAAATAAAAGACAACAAATAAAACAAAAAGTATAGTTAGATCAATCGATCAATGAGTAATTAATACATACATAAATGTTAATTTAAAAAAAAAAACGAACATATACCTGTACCATACAGACATTGATAAACAAAAAAGTTTTTTGGAATTTTGGGGAATGACTGAGCGATAGTTTATCTGAAGTTTGCTAGCTTGCTTTTTGGTTTTATTTGAGCAGTAAAATAAATAAAGTAAAAATATATAACGTAAAATAAATGTAATAATAAAGTAAGTAAAAAAATAAGTAAAAAATACATTAAAGTAAAGCATGATTAAGTAAGGTAAAATAAAGTAAAAGAAAAATCAAGTAAAATTATATAAAGTAAATTTAAATAAAAGAAAAATCACGTAAAATTAAGTAAAAAATTAAAGTTAAATAAAGTAAAAAGGAAACTTAAAATTAAGCAAAGTAAACTCATGTCAAAGAAAATTAAAGTAAAATTATATCAAATAAAGTAAAATAAAAAAAGTATAGTAAGTTGAAGTTAAATAAAGTGAAAAGGTAAAGTAAAAAATAAACTAAATAAAATTAAGTAAAGTGAAACAAAAAAGTAAAGAAAAATTATGTAAAATAAAAAAGTAAATTGAAATTTTAAAAAATGAAGTAAAATAGAATCGGGGAGGACAGCAGCTTAAAACACTGGAGGTTATTTATAATCATCAATCAAGTGCTATCATATAACATTAATAAAATTATTTCTTTATTTATTTGAGTTTTTTTTTTTTAAAACAATGACTTTGAGTGTTAGAAAGGCTCTCTATAAACGGAATACATTCCTCGTCTTCTTCTCGCTACTCGAGACGTGATGTTAAGATTAGCCGGATAATTAGCTTGTTAACATCACAGTAGTTATGTTTAGATCTTGGCTATGTTAGCTAGCATTGTTTATGACAAACACTACGTCCTGACATCATTTGATGAAGTTTAGCTGTGAATTTTAATGAAGTGTTGATCAAGAAAATAAAATTTTAAAAAAGATACATACCGAGATGTTTCGCACAAGTCAAATTCCTTTCAAGCATTTGTTTAGAATGAACATCTCGCCACACAATGAGAGTAATAAACACTCTGACACACATTAAATTAGCCTCACTAGCGCTCTGTTAACTTATTCCACTTAAGCGTTGTGTGAGAGATTAACAAACACACCCTTAATGCACTTTGATTGCTGAGTGATGGCGCGCTTTGGGGATAATTAGGCATGAAATGGCCGCCTCGGGGACGGCTGGACCACAGCGGGACGTGGTGTTAGCACAGGTCAGTGGCGTTGAGCTTCACTTGATGGGATAATGATTTCTGCACAGCTTCGTTTAAGGCTGCTGATTGCGGAGACGCTGTAGATTCAGCAAATGAGTTGAGAACTACTTAATTAGGTAGAACGAACTTTTCAGCAGGCGAGGGAGCAGAGAGAGAGAGAGAGAGAGGGAAGGAGAGCAATAATGTGTGTTGTGCTGTTCTAGTAAAATAATCAGTGACGGTGTGGTGTGATGAAGCGGAGTTACTCTTACCACCATAAAGTTGATTATTTTCCTATAACAGCATGTCTGCGAGTGTTTTATTCCTCATTCATAGGGATTTTTGCAGTGTATATAATGCTGTGCTTAAAATGCTAATTTAAACTAGATAATATAACAGTAATAATATATTACTATATTAGCCAAGCTAGCAGGCTACCTGTGCTAATGTTAAACAGCTAGCTTTAACTTAGCATTAAAGGTTTAGTATTAGTATTAGAAGCTAGCTGAGTTCATTCTCGCCAACAAGCTAGCTAAATTATTTTGTGTAGCTAATTTTCATAGGTACATTTACAGTTCGCAAAACAAGTTCTCAGTTACGTTTTAGCAGCGATAAACACTCGTTCCCTCACCAGCCTCTCTTTTTCTTTCCTCTCTAGAAGTTAAAAAGACAAAAAAATAAAACACAGCTTGTCCTCTGTCCTGAAGATGTTGGAAAAATTAAAGTTACAGCTTTACCTCTGACTTATCTCTAAAAGTGCTGACACTGGAGGCTCCTTCCATAAAGGAGGTCTCGTTACGGAACACTTCACCATATTAACGATTCTTTTAATCTGTTTACGTGGAGCCATACAAGTCCCTGTGAACGAACTGTTGCTATACAAACCATAACATGTTAGAACGAATGCATTAATATAAACCTTCTGACCAATCAGAACTAAGATATTCATTCTAACACTTAAATAAATGTACGCTCTTAAGCTCATTACATCAATTTCATTTTGGACTTTGATAACAAATGATGGAATCTCATGCGAGAATTGTATTTTTGTAGCAGAGTAACACAGGGTTCAGAATGCTAAAATTAACACTAAGTTAAGACTATAATGTTAGCACAGGTAGTTCACTAGCTTGACAGCATCACTATTATAAAAACCTGTTTTTATTTCACCATTTGATTCCCACAGAAATTTTAATTCCAGTAGAAAATAACAATAACAGAAAAACAACGTTAAAGAAACATTAATGGTCACCGAGATGCTTTAAGACAAATATTTGTGTGCTCCAGTGATGATATTTCAATCATGTAGAGTTGAGATTCCTCATATTTTTGGAGATATAGTGTGAAGCCGTGCTGCAGCTTCACCCTGCATGATGTTCAGAGGTGGATTCAGCAGCTGCATCAACACTCCGCGTTGTGAGTTCAGCAGCTCGGCTCAGGCATGCGGGCGGAGGATTAAATCTGAAAACAAGTTGTGCTTTGTGGCCGGGTTGAGCGAGGGCAGCTGGTGACACCAATGACTCTGTCTGATAAATCATAAATGATTTGGGCGGAGCTTATTGCAGAACTTTCTTTCACTCAGGGAGACAAAAACATCACATCACCATTCTCAAAGATTTTTCTGAGATACACAACATCTACAGTTAGGTCCTGAAGTATTTGGACAATGACAGAGTTTTTGTGATTTTGCCTTTATACACCACCACAATGGATTT
>CM075003.1:13669174-13720331 GCA_037576675.1 Pangasius sanitwongsei
ATGGCTGTAATTCCTAAATGGTAAATGCTATATTTTTGTGGAACCTCTTAAAATAAAGCTGAAAGTCTACACTTCGAACACATCTTGATTGCTTTATTTCAAATCCATTGTGGTGGTGTATAAAGGCAAAATCACAAAATCTCATTGTCCAAATACTTCCAGACCTAACTGTATCACGAGATACACGTTTTCCATTTCAATAGTGCTGCATTTAAAAAATAAATAAATTAAAAATACACAAAACAAAAATAACCACCACCCATGATACTTTATTGATTTAAAAATTTTTAATTAAAAAAAATATATTTATTTTTAATATTTTTATAAAACATTTATTTTTATCTTTCATATTTTTATACTTTAATGCTAAATTTAATATTTAATTTTTAAAATCCTTTGTTGTGTTTTTTTAAATATAAAACTTAAATGAGAAAAAAAAATCTGTCAATTTTCATATTTTCAAACTATATTGATTCAGTCCAACATTTAACATCAGATCAGCTGCTTTCAGTCAGTTTGTAATTAATTTTAAAAAATGATCTTTATAAATCTTATAAAGATATCATGATATCTAGCACCTATCTGATATCTAGTTACTATGGTTGCTTGTGGGCGTGGCCTGTCCAGCATTTGAGAAACAGTAGTAGCTTGTGATTTCTACACACAAGTATTTGTTAAGATTTGTTTTTCCATCACTGTATTTCTGACCAATGACTGAAAGAGGTTTTACGAGGACTCCACACTCCTCAGACAATGTTTTTAGTTTTTTTGGCTCATTTAATAATGTGTAGCACAAAAACCAAACTAAATAACTAGTATACAAAGCAAACTGGTCCATTTTGCTCTGATTCAGAGTAATAGGTGTGAGAACGCTGTAAGATTAGAACACTACATGACGGTGTTTAAACTTTTAAACAATTACAGCAGATTATCCGCTCCTCCTCCACTCCTTATCAGCTGAATTTAATTTTCCAGCTTGGATAACTAAACTCTTCCTCTTGAGCCGCACGCTGCCTTTTCTTCAGTCAAGTCAGGTTAATTTTGCGGTGTGCAGACAGTGTATGCATGGTGAAAAATAAAAAGGGAAAAATGTTAGAGCAAAAGGAATGTGGAGAAGGTCGCGAGCGCAAAAACCGAGGAACAAACATTAACCACGCTGATTAATCTCCACCGGCCATGCCTGCAGGGTAGTCTGATCACCATGGCGACGTTTTCTAGTGTGCATTAAAGGCAGGAGGGACTGACCTGACCCGAGATCATCAGCAATATGTACTTGTCCCAGTGTCTCATAAATCTGCTCTAAATGGGATGACGGATAATCAGCGCTTGATCCACCATGGCTTTCAGTACTAATATCGCAGAAATACAGTTTAAAGGCAACATGGAATCAAAACTGACGTTTATGTCCTTTAGAATACATACAATTTTTGTTTTAAAATCTGAATTCATCACTTAAAAGACAGAAAGTGCAGTGACTTTTTCTTGCCTCACAATTGTTTAAGTATCACAGTAAATGTCACAAAAATGTCACAACATTCGAGTTTCCACCTCCTTTACCAACTGGACGTACAGGTGCGAATAAACATGGATGCATTAACAGGATGAAATTTTCTTCTTATTCCTCTGTCTCCGCCTACTCGAGTGCCAGTGGTGGTGTAGCGGGAGTCATCCTCCACAATCGACTGCATCGCGGGGGGAAAAAACATTTGTGTATCTGTTTCCTGTTATCATTAAAAATACAATGCTGTTGGATTGAATTTCAGGACATCTCACATGATTAGAGTAATGTAACATTGATTCAATGACAACTGGCAAAGAAAAGTGGGCGGGGCAAGTAATTTAAAAAAAAAAGCTTGGTGGAGGTTTTTTTCTTCTTTCAATTACATCACAGTAGTATTGTGGGCGAAACTGAAAAATATAATAACCAGTTATTTTGTCAGGTTTCACCTCCATCTTCTCCCCAAGTTGCTCAAGATGGTCATCAGGGTGAGCGCAGACGTTGGCCTCGACATTCGAGTCTCGGCCTCCGTTACTGACTGGACATACAGGTTCGAATAAACACAGCTGCATTAACATGGTCTCAGCCTCCTCAGCTGCAGGTTAGCATTTCCATGTTTGTTTTTGGAATACCCACCTTACTCACTAGCCAATCAATCCTGAGTCCCACCCACTCACACAGAAATATGTCACAATGTGGGAAAAAAAAATCTCTTTTAGCTAAGAATTCTGTTGGAGCGAATTTCAGCAAATCTTATATTTTATTAGTGGAAAAATAGCTTCAACAATGTGTTGATTATATTAAAGCAAAATGGGCAGGGCAAGCAGAAAAAAGCTAAGTGGAGTTTATGCAAAGTGATGTGGCGATGGCTAATGGCAGCGAGGGGCAGTGCAACAGTGGTACGGTTATTATTTTTAGCATGGACACATCATCTTTGTGATCAAATGGATGGTTTTGCATAAATTTTGTGGGGAAAAATGGCAACCAGCAGGAAAGTCCGACTAACGAATCTAGCGAAGAGTGACACGAAGGGAAAAATTGCACTCTTGTTGTCAAAAATAAATCTGGTTAAGATCTAGAAGAAAATCGGATCTCCACACTGCTCAGTGAGTCATCAATTTTATACCATGATTCTCCATTCCCAGAATCCACAAAAGGTTCTTCGACATTGCAAGCCGGAGGAAATACAGGGTGTAGATGACGACAGATCAATACATCAAAATCAAATGGGATCTGACGATCAAATGAGTATCACAGGGTCAGAGTTCACGGACGTGGGTCTCTTTGTCAATATCAAATAGCCGGTTCCTCAGGGGCCCGGGGCAGCCCTGTTGTGCATGATGCGATGTTTGCACTGTGTATGGCATGTATCGATGTCATTGATCTGAGACGGTTCAAAAGGAGCTCTTCATGCTGCCAAGGAGCAGAGACGAGAACTCTGTGTTCCACTTTAGAGAAGAGGCTTTGCAGGAAGGGTAGCTTCTCCACAACCTCTCATTACCAATTCCAGGAGATTTCTGAGATCTTCTCTTCTAGGAGCAAGAGAAGACTGAGTGCAGACTTCCATGAAAGAGATCAAAAGGAACTTAGATGCATATCTGAAAAAATAAGCGCTCTTGCTTTCATGGTGACTGAAAAAATCTGTTCTGGGGAGCATTCAGAAGTGTGGAGAGATCATATAGACCTTAAAAGTCATTACAAAAGCTGGAACAAACACACGGTTCCTGCTGCATGTTTACTCAGAAACCAAATCTAAATATTCGAAATATATAGATCTTTCATGCTACTTGCCTGAGGTGTGGTGGCTCCTATTCATTTGAAGCCGTCAGGCTTTCATGTGCATTTCTATACATCCCAAAGACTTGGTGTGGATCAGATACCCATGTGCTGCTTTTGTTAGGGGGAAAAATCAATACACATGCTTTTGTGTTGAAAATGTATTTACGGTTTAAACCACTTCCTTTTACTCTAAAGTAACTGATTTTACAAGAACCGTGTAGGCTTCGAGCTGTGGAGAGTCTTGTGCAACAGCAAAAATGTTTCTTCGAAGGTGGAACGTGCCCATTAAAAGCTGGTCAGCACCAAAAAAATTCCCATCCACACGACAAGAGCGCTTTTAAAACCCTCATAACAACAACGATCATAAACAGTTACATCATAAACTGTTACATCAAACTTCACAAGAATAACATTAAGTGCTGTGCACTGATTGATAGAGAAGGCAAAACGCAGAAAAACGCCAAATTTGTAAAGCGTCCTAGCTAGCTCGTAGTTCTCCTGGATCGTATCCAAAATCTGTTTTCGCAGATCGATCGTATTCTGGCGTGGAATAATAAAACAATGAAATTGAACCGCAAATGTTATCAAATAAGAAATTACATAAAAAGATAAAGAAATCACACACGCAAGTTAGCATTTTACTTTTAAAAAAAAAAGGCGCTTTTTGTGTCCGCACACACAGTGCGACAAAAATATCCGGATGCGTGTGGGCGGAGCCTGGGTGTGAGTTGTTAACTAAATTGTCACTTGTTTGTGAAGGTAAAAGCTTTGGTGCTGAACTTGGAGCTGATTTCCGAATTGTGAGTGAACACCCATGATCAATTTCCAACGATTACATCAACCTCGATTCTCAAACCTCGAGCGATCACCAACAGTACGTCTCCTGAAGAAAAACAGAATTGGATCTCGCTTTGAGATGAAAATGTGTTCATTAATTTAAGCTTACATATGGTGACATTTCCAGCCTTTTACCCCAAAGATAATCCAGCTTCCTTGCTTTGATGTCTATTTTCACTCTCGCTATAAATGTCTCTGCGCTGTTAATTGACATTATTTGCTAACCAAGCAAGCAGCAGAGAAACGAGGGAAAGGAAAATGCGAAAGTGTTGCGCGGATAGCTCGGAGGTGACAGTGAGAAGCAGGCTGTTAACATGGTAATGTGCCTGCGCTGCACTGCTGCAACACGTCTTTACAATGTCAGGGAGAAGACGCCGTGATCGAGGCCTGTGACAGTGCGCAAAGAACCATTAGCCCGTCTCAAACTGACATCTCGCCATCTTGTTATTGTGAACTGATGCAATGAGAATGCAACTCCATTGCTCCAGTGTCTCTCTTGCAGCTCTCATACTGGCGCTAATCAGCGGTAGGGGACCTCGTCTCGCTCGGTGGGGGGTCTCCGCGGGTTCACAGTTTCTCCGAGATGAAAACCCCGGGTTTAATCAAAGAGCAAGCCGCATAGGATCCCGGTCCCTCGGCAGCCGTGTCGCGTCTGTCTCAGAGAGCAGTGGTTGTTTTGTACAATCGAGTGATTACCTCCATCCGTTTCGAGGATGGATTACACACAGAATCAGAGCAAGAGGTGTAGGGTGAGCAACAGCCGAGCCGAATCACACGACCCTCGAGAGTGTCCTCCGAGACGGATGTTTCTAGAAGCTCATTCATCGTACTCGCTTGGAAACTCCGGGGAAGACGACTGTCACAGAAAAGGGCGCTGTAGGTTGGGGAAGCGAGACAGGAGGAAGCAGTGGGCCTCTTCCTCTCTCGAGCCTGTCTAAAGATATGCTCATTAAGGGTGTGAGAGCGCAGGAAGTGACAGGAATCGAGAGCTAGTCATGACAAGTCTCACTGTCTAAAAAAAGGTTACAGGACTCAAAAGCAATATCTCACCTTTCCTTTGCTTCAATTTGGCGCATGCTGGCCTGTGTAGCTGCCCGTCAATATTCTCGTCTTGTAGATCAAAACAGCGCTACGGTGCATTTGTGGTGTTAAATATATGTAAGGGTATAAATGAGGTATAAATGAGGTCCAGTAAGCATGAGAATACTTAAAGCCTGATTGTGTGTTGATGTATTTCCTTTTGAGACTGGAAATCAATACTGACTGCGTGCTGAAGTGACTGATTTAAGCTAAACAATATTTAATCTAATCCAAACAAACTTGACTGTAGTGTAGCATGCTAGCTAAATATGGAGGACAGTGAAGAGTGGTTTTTTTTTTTATACAGTGGAGGATTTCTCACCCATGCCTGTCCACTTTAACCAGGACGATATCCTAGATGCTGAAACATCATGTTTTTTTGACATTACATTGTACATGCAGGCGAAGTCGAGCGTCAACGGCGCTGATGGTGACGGAGAGCCGGAGAATCATCACCGCGAGTCATCTGACGCCTCTGAGTGGTAAATAAAATGACATCACTGACTTGTACTGATGGAGACGGTGTATAAAGAGTGTATTCTGGGACTGAACATCCCCAAGATTTCTCAAGAGTCACAAAACCTCCAGCTCCCACAAACTCCGCCCATTTCCACATAAATAAACTCCAAACAAAGTGATGGTTAGAAAAAGTGTGTGTGCAGAATCAGAGCCTAAAACCGAGAGTCTAATGAACCATGTTTACTGCTAATGAGCTGCTAGTGTAGAGCAAGACACGCCCCATGGGGGCGGGGCATATACGTTCAAGAGAGCATTTAATTGGAAGAACACAAGACCTAGTACAGTATGAGTAATGAAAACAATTTAATCATTATTTTTTGTATTTTTTTTTTTAGGTACACCATCATACTGGTGTCCTTAAAGCTAAGGGACACGAAGAAAAAGTTCAGAAACACAGATTCTGATTTAACAAGATGATGAGAATATAAATGACTTGGATGCTGTTTGAGAATAGTCACACATGACAATTGATTTAGAACAAAATTGGGTTTTTATGCCTATAAAATAAAGTTCTACTTTAACAAATCATAAATACATTTCACTAAAATGTCGTGGAAATGTTTCTATTTATTTTTTGATCATGCCTGCAAGGATCCTAGCCAATGTAAGTCAATCCCCATAAAAATCTCTCAAACCTCGCTAGCTAAGTGTCAGTTCCTCACGATTTAAATGAGAGTTGTGTGATGTAAACACGCCGAAATGGCTGGGGTTTAAACGCCGCTACCTCAGGTGATGAGACAGACTGCACTCATTTCCTGTTGTAAACTTATAATCCTTTCAAGTTCATCAGTAATGTTCATCAGTAGAGGTAGGCGTGGGGTCTCACTGGAATTTAAATTAAATCTTTAAATGATTTTTTTTCCCCTTTTCACTTTAAAATGATAGAACTTTACAGAAAAAGTCAAAATTTTACTCGTGTATATGAAACTCCGGAGGAACAGCAGTGCATGGCTGTTTTTTTAAGAAAATAGTTTTGCAGATTAAGGCATAAGGATTCGGCTGGTTTGTTTGATGATTTGTTAGGACACTGCTCTCAGGTGGGATCTTGCGCCTGTTGGTTGATTCTCTCTCCATATTTGCTTGTGTTTCATTCATTTCCCTGATAGCAAACCTGACGGAACACAAGCCACGCCTCGGCATCTGTGGTCATCCGAAAGAATAATCGCTGGAGGCCGTTTGCAGAGGGACGTTTGTCTAAGCACAGAGTTCATATGAAAAGAAAATGAGGACTGCTTTTGTTATCAAACTGCCTATGCAAAAACGCAACGTCGACTTGTTGTCGTGGGCTTCAGACACGCAAATGGCAAATCTATTCAAAACATCTTTTGCAGAACAGCTAGTGTGGAGTGAACGTGTGGATCATCACAAGCAGGTACAACAACGTCCAAACATCTGAGGACGACATCGCAGTGTCTACACATTGAAATGTATGGCATAGCAACAATTAAAGGGAAAAAAACAATACAAATGGTGGGATAATTAGCTTCAGCTTTGTGTTTTATGTGAACAGCTTGTAGTTTTCTGTTACTGAGAAACCGTAAAGAAGCGCAAACTTTTCCGTCCTGAAGAAATCACAGCTTTAGCTCTGACTGTTACAAAGCGCTGACACTGGAGACTCCTTCCATCAAGGTTAAATAAATAAATAAATAAATAAATAAATAAATAAATAAATAAACATGTCCTTGCAGAAAGAAAATGATTTTTGTAATCCATGCTTGTATGGTGGAGGAGTGAATGAACGGTTACAATGGAAACGGTAATGTATTACAACGGGCGCATTAACATAAACCTGGCATTTGCAGCTGGAAATTAATCAGCACTGTGATGTATTCTTGAATTAGGATTATTCTTGCGTATCATACATAAGAACTCCTGGCCTCCTTCCACTCAGACGGTGAAGTATATAGCATATCCTCTGTTTGGGATCCGTCATCAGCAAACAGCGTTACGTGTTTCTGCTGATGAGGCTTTTTCCTTTTCCTCCTCCGTAAAACCTGGCTCGGCTGTGGAAGGAGCCATGCTTCTCTCAGAAGCGAGACCCGGAATCTTATCTGAGGAACACTGGAGGAGGAGGAGGAGGAGGAGGCGGCTGTGTACCATCCTGAGCTCTGGAGAATGTCCTGGCTGGAAATCAAACAGCGAGGCCGTGACTAACCTGATTAGGCATGTCGGGGGGCAGCAGTTGGGCCCATCCTGGATCAAGTGAGTGTCGAAAGAGCGAGGGAGATTATCCAGCCTTATTAGACGAGGAGGGATGGGAGGAGGAGGAGGAGGAGGAGGGATGAAGTGCGAAAGTACAATCTTGTTTTTGTCCTGTTACAGATGCCACCTGGTATGGCGAGGAAAACTCAGAGTCAGCGGTTTTAAAGCAATGGCAGAATCCCATCCAAACACGAGGCAAGTCTAATGCCACTGTACGCCACACAGAATGGTCTCAAGTGTCTTAATTGGCACAAGTTGTGGTCCAGAAATCATAGATATGCTGAAGTTTTCCGTAAGGAGACTTCTGTTTATCATTGATGGAAGGAGTCGCCAGTGTCAGTGGTAAAGCTGTAACTTCTTCAGGACAGAGGAGCTGATGCTTTTCAGGTTTCTTGGTAACAAAAAAGATGACAAGCTGCATTTTTTGTCTTTTTAATTTCAAGAGAGAAAAAAAGAGACAGGCTGGTGAGGAAACGAGTGTTTATAGCCGCTCCGTGACAACAGGAACCAGCTGGTTTCACTGACATTAAATACATTTTCCACACAAATTTTTTAAAAAAAGAAAGCAATGATCAAAAACTCTGGAAACAGCTGATTTAAAAAAATTGTAACAATGTAAGTGTAAACATATATATATATATATATATTTAAATTTATTAGAATTTATTTTTATCCCTTTAAGTTAATCATTTACTTGGTAAGCAATTTTTTTATGGTTTTGTGAAGTATATATTTTTTGAAAATGCACACTGACAGTTGGTTAGCAAACCTAAATATTATGTATATAATATGATTTTTTTTTTTTTTTGGTTATATCACTCCCCCCTACTTTGACATCAAAAAGGCTAATGACAAGTCTGAACAGTTAAATTTTCACTTCCTGTTTGGTCCTGAATCAAGTCGGACCCCATTTCTGGAGCTAATTTGTGTTAAAATAACATCACAATTACTCCTTGCGAACTAGCAAAGCTCGTGTCTTTCACTGGCACTATGTTCCTGTAAAAGATGTACAGATCTAAGCCTGAGGAGCGCATGCATACATGATGAAAAGGGTTCTGTCATTTCCCTGCACTACTTTTGTCTGACTAGATAAACTCAAGGCGGGAAAATGGAAATTAATCCTTTTCAGCGAGAAACCCTTGGCCTCTGTAGACTCTGAAATCCTGAGATATCGTTCATTAAATATACTGCGACCTAGAAACGTTTGCTTTCAGAACTAAAAGAGGATTGTTCGCTTGACACTGCTCCTTTTGCTGCATCATCACAATATCATATACTTATTTATTTATTTATTTCATTTGTTATTGGCAGCATGTTCGATCTCAGGATGGTGGGAGATAAACAGCTTCACTCTGACAGCTTGTGTTACTCCATCATCCACCGCATGAGATTTTAATTTCAACCTGAAAAATGTAACTGCGTCTCCAGCAGCACTGGAGGATTGTGGGTAACTCCTGTCAGCAGGGCCCTATATGAGTCTTTTTTTTTTTATTGTTGTTCTATCTATCCTTGAATAGACTTCAGGTTCCTGTGAGAAGGAACGAGAGCTGCAGTGATGGCGTTGACGTTAAATTAACCGAAGATGTCAGGAGACTCTGGGAGCAGTGCCACAACACATGACAAAACACGATGACTATCTCAGCAGGGTACGTTTCAACTTCCTCTTTTCTTTTTCTATTTGTTCTGGATTCTTTCTCTCTCTCTGTTTTTTTGTTCCCGTCTTCTGTTTTCACGACATTAATTGTTTGCCACCACTGAGCCAAAAATAAAGGGAGCGCTGGTTAATTAGTAAAGACCACAACAAACAGCAATTAATTCTGCAGAAACCCACCACAACCTTGATGAAGATAGAGATCTTTTTACAGCACACACACACACACACACACACACGCTCAAATCTGCTTGTACTGGAAAAGTTCAAAGGTCAAGATGTTTTTGGACCAGTGTGAGAGTCACTCTCCAGTTCCCTCTTGGCTGATCTTTACAAGTGATGGACAGAAAGCAGGTCAGGAAGTGAAGAACAAGTGGAGATGGACATTGTTTGGAGGTTGTGATGTCTTCAACATGGGACAACCGGCATGGCATTCAGAAATGTCAGAAATGCTGTGTCCCAATTCGCCTACTATCCGTCCTACATAGTATCCGAGATGAGAATTAGTGTGTCCCAAATCGTCATATGTTGAAATGAGGATCTCCGGATGGTCAACTATTTCCAGTAGATTTTCAAATTATGGATCCATGGACACTTTTTCAGCTAATATTACCCACAACTCCTTGAGCAAGGGACGAGGAGTTTTGTGTGTGGTTTGTTTTGCCAAATTATTTCGCAAACATGGAGGACCTGCATCTGGTAGATCTGCGACGACATGCTGCTTCTCTCAGCAATAATGCAGGACGCATTTCAGAGAGGTGTGAATGGTAATAATGATATAGTATAAATGATATAAGGAATAATGAATGAAGAAAAGCTGAACTGCAGAGAGGAGTTTGTTTACGGTGACAACGTGCATAACTAAGCAATAATGCTCTCTTCCGTCCATTACAAGACGTGTTAGTTAGTATGTCCCAGTACTCGCATACTCTTTTGCTACACACTCAAAAGTATGTACTTTTTCTTCATAAAGAGAGTACATATGTTCTGATCGACTCACACTTATTAGTGATCGCTGTATTAATCATAGAGTGGGCGTGTCTTCATTCCATGAAAGTCCATGTGTACTACACACTCCTCGTTTTAACACAAACTGATTGGTTTGATCTCCATTATAAACCCATCTTGTAGTGGGCGTGGCCATGCAAGGTGATCATTAGTAGGTCACATGACCAAAACATGTCTTTAGGAACTCCATAACTTACCTAAAAACCCCACCGGAAGCATCGCTTTTCCAACAGGCCCCTTTAAACATCATCTATATTTCATTGTTCTGCATTTAAACTTGGTTTTGTTTTAGTTTATGGAGACGAGAGAAGAGAGTGAGCGCTTCCTGTAGTGTCTACATACTGGAAAAAAAGGACATAGTGCATATCTTTACCAAAGTCAATTCAGAAAGGATGTATATGTATATATTTATTAATTTCCTGGAGTTATTTCTACTGCTCACTTTATATCTTTAAAGATACATTCCTTAAGAATTCCTGAAATGACAGATTCAGACAGGACTAAGAATCCCAGAGATACTAAATTAGAGAAACTAATCCCATCCAAGTAGAGATAATACTCAGCTTGGTCAGCTTTATAAACCATAACACACACTCCAGATTTCTCTGGAACTTGTCCTTCTCCAAACGAGTCCCAAAACACTCATTTGTTTTTCCAGTTAAACGCAAATTAAACAAAGTGGATGCGTCGTAAAAGCAGACGCAATTAGCCCTCACAATCAGTCTGAAACACGGACGACGATCCATCTTCGGTCTGCATTTAATTTCACCCCCCATTATGTCCTCGTAACGTCATTACAGCAAAGCAAATGGTGTAACTTATCTTCAATTAGTCAGAGCTGTTGGTCATTAGGCCAGATCGGGATGGAGAGCTAAGTGCCACAGGGCCTCGTGTCAGCGCTAATTAGACAGCTTAGCTTTACAGTGGCTGAGCGTGTCTTCAGTCACATGCTTGAGAGATTAAACCATAACGCAGTGCGAGTCTGAACCTCTAGTTTAGGGAATAATCCGAGGTTGAGGAGAACCAGATGGTCATTTTCAGAAGATCCTGTAACTCCACCTGTTAGAGTAACATAATGAATGTGATGGAGCAGAGTTACTGTTACCATACCGACATTGATTACTTTTCTCTATCAGCACATCCCAAAGTGTTTTATTCCTCTTACACCAAACAATTTGCCCAAATTTGATAAGTTTTTCTTTTTATCCATTTAGTTACATTTAGTTTTGTGGAAGTTACTTCCTGTTCTCATTTACGTTATAGCAGCTAGAAACAGTCGTTCTGTCACCAGCCTCTTTTTTTCTCTCTCTCTTGAAGTTAATAAGATTAAAAAAAAGGCAACCTGTTATCTTCTGATACTAAGAAACTGTAAATTGTCTGAGGTCCTGAAGAAGACTTAAAGACTGTTATGACACCCTGACACTGGAGACTCCTTCCATAAATGTTACAGAAAACTTCACTATATCGATGATTAAACACGTTTTTTTAATCCATTTATGTGGATCGTCCACAGTACAAGCTGTAACCATAGAAACGCATTATTATAAACCAGAACGCCAACTACTAGTCTAATGTGGACGGAGTAATGTTCAGTAGTGACACATTTTGGGCCCGGCTCTGTATTTCAGTTAAAATTCCAGCATTCCAGTGTACATGATCTCTTACATACGTGTTTTAATACAAATGAACATTTTTTTTTAAAACATCGCAGTCCATAATCCAATCAGTGAGCAAGCCGCCACAGGGATGTTCTGACAGAGCTGAAAATGATCTAACTATTTTCTTCCAGAACCAACAAACAAAGGCGTCCAACTAAACCCAACTTGTTCAAAGTCAAAGACGTAATCCAAAACACGTGAGGGACCAGCGCTCTCTCTCCAACAATGGATCCTGCAAATCCCAGAGTGCACGGCGACAACAGAGGAGCGTGCATGGATTAGATAACGAGGCGTGAGACTCGAACGTGAGACACAAGGGCCACCCGGCTGAAAAATCCACACACACACACACACACACACACATCGCTTTACTCACATCCCTGCCAAGTCATTTCCCTACAGAGCCAACCGCTGCAGCACTAAACACACACAGATTTCCACAGAGGAACAGACAGGAAGCAACACATTTGCAGAAAATTTATCAGCTGATACTTGGTAATGCGATTTTGCGTGTGGCGAGGGACGCTTCTCTTTTGCAATCTTGACTCTCCTTTCATTACAGCAAACAGAATACCTTTGTGCCTCATGGAAATCAGTTTGGTTATTGGTGTCCACAATGAGAGCACTTTCAGATGAAAGCAAAGAACCTGATGATTTTTTTCCCCAAACTCATTCACCATTTATACCAATTATACACAGAGCTCTTTATTTATTTAGCTTGGACGAGAAAGTTTTGCATCCAGCAAGGGAGATCTTTCAATCCAGTTCTCTTTTCCAATGATGCTCTTTTCATCACCGCAAACAGAATACACTTCTGATTCATGGAAATCAAAGTTCAACGTTTTCAGTTTCTTTTCAGTTGAGAGTATGCTGTGAATGTTTTTGCCGCAGGAGCTTGTTTCTTTCTTTTGGCTTCTTTTTTTCTTGCGTTTGTATGTTTGACGTTTGCTTTTGAGTCTCTCTTAGGTTGCTCGTCGAATTTGAACACTGGGTGCCGGTTGTGTTGGAGCTCAGGACCCGGGCTTGAGCGGCAGATTTTTCCCCTTGGCCTTGATCACTAGGGCATGATAGAGTGCTCGCCATGGATAGAGTGCAGCGCTCAAACACTGCTCCAACACTGTAAAATGGCCTTGGGTCTGAGAAAGGCGCTTTATAAATGAAACATTATTATTATTATTAGTCACAGATTCAGGCGGCGAAGTGAAAGCGAGGAATCTTTGACTCAGTTTTTTTTCCAAGCTCATCAGTGACCAATTATTAGAGCTATCTTGATGTACACACAAACTCTTCATTTACTGTAAAGAAAAACCTCAGAAGATAAAACATGAAAATGACGTGCAGGTATAAACCAGACCTGAGAAGCGAGCTTTGTTTTTTCCTCGTATCCTTGAGGGAAAACTGACAGAACCTCTCCACACAGCTCTATTTGCAGGAATGAACTTTCAGCACCTCCAATAAGCCGGCGAGTTGGCAGCAGTGGGTCATCTCTAGATCACAGCCTCAGTTTTTTATTATTTTTTTCACCCCCCCCCAAAAAGCCAGTCTTCCACTTTATGCATAATGTATGTGAATCTTCTTCAGCAGCAATAACCGCTCGAGCCGCCCTCCCGGTACAGAACAATTCCCCTTTTGCTGTGTTTACCGAGAACAAATAGCGTTTTTATATTCACTTGCACGCCAACATTGACCCGTCAATCTGTCCCTGCGCGTTCCCCGCCGGAGCGACGTTTTTTTGCTAAGCTGCCAATTAAACAGCAATCTCAGCAGCACAGCAGGGGGAAGGGAGGGAAGTGGACCCCTAGAAAGATGTGGAATCTGCTGCACACTGACTGGCAGCGGGGGGAAATTGTTTGTTTAAAATTAATTGACAACATGCCTGGAGGTCTCGGATGTGACATGCTGTCATTCAGAAGCAAACAAGCACGCAGGGTCTAAGCAGTCATTAAATATGGACATGAGCCATCAAAGACTGATGAGCAGCCTGTCAGTCACAGAGGTGCGTCATCTCCTAAAGCACTTTCCACTCAGTGTGGTAAAATCAGGGAAATCCTACACCATCCTCCTCGTCTGCCTCCCTGAATTCTCAGAGGCAGTTTTCCCTCGTGCCACTTCACACCATCCCTGTGGACGGAGATCAGAGGTGCTTAAGGCTCCAGCTGAGACAGACGTCCCTGTTCAGTGATGCTCTCAGACAGCAGGAAGTTCTGTTATCCTCCAGAGATGCCTCATGTCGTACAACAGATGACGTAGAGAGGCTAGGGACCGAATTCCAAGGCGTGGGACAGACAGAAGCACCTTGTGAGCATAGATTTTGGTGTAGCAGGACGACATTAACAGCAACATAGCCTCAGAAAATGAAGTCAAGAGGCTATCACACTTGACTTATGCTATACCCTACTGTCTAGTCTTTTTTTTTTTTTAAAGGAAAACCCTGTAATTTATGTCACATGAGAGTCGACAATATACAGCTCATCTCATTTTGGGACATACATGTTCAAATGTGTTCCATACAGCAGGTCTGTTTTAGCAAAAGTTCCATCCTAAATACATTCCAAAGACCTGAAAATAGCCTAAAGAATTCAGCCATTGAAAAAGCAGACACTTTTCTTCTTTTTCCTCAGCCTTTGCGTAGGACACAAGGTCACTGTGGTGCGTGCGCATTTTTGATGTACGGACATTATCCACTCCATACTCCCCCCATCCCTTTCCCAATCTTTGCAATAGAAATGGCTCTGTATATCATACACACACTTTGCATTTGTTTGTTGAAATTTATTAGAATTAAATCCAATTATTTGCTGTAAATCAAAGTTTTGGTGGATGCATAGTATTTTTAAACTAGCCCAATTTGGTGGAAAAAACAATGCTGGCAACCCTGTAATTAACTGTCAAGTCTGCTGTTAGAGTGAGCATGGGGCAGTGTAATTCCTGCCCCAATGGGCCTCCATTAGTGCTTGTTGAAGTTCCCATTTTTTGAGCACTAGGATGAGCTGCCACTGGGAACAGCACGCTTCAAATAGAGAGTTAGAGAGTTTTCACACTTTGTTTATGTCGGGTGTGCACCAACAACCCTTTTTTTGGTGTGTCAAAGTTAATAGAGCCGAAAAGATAAATTATCAAAGTGAAACTAACGTCAAAAGACGTTCATTCGCACATTCATCAGCACATCCCTAACCAGGAAAAAAACACTGTGTGGCTAATTATTTATTCTGAACTCTGAGGATAACCGTGCTATCCAACAGCTAAATTTCTCTAAATAAATCTATATCATGGCAAAATGTACTATTTCTTAAAACCTAATGCATTACAAACTTTACATTTAACTGAGACGTCATGAGACCTCATGAAATACTGCATTGTTTTGTGCTAATGTTGTGGAATGTGAATCCACAGAGAAAGAAAGAGAAAGAGAAAGAACTGGACCAGACAACGCTCTCAGGATTAGATACTTTTTTTTTTTTTAACATCTGGTCCTTCTGGTACTTCATCTCCATAGCTCCTCAATAACAGATTCTGACTCCTGAACTTTCATAACTCGACCTTCTCCAGGTTCTTCACAGTTCACTTCTTTCTTCCAGTGGTGTTCCTGGATCTGAACACGTTTGCAGGCAGTGCTAAGGTGAGTTCCTCATGACATATGGCCTCAGGTGGTTAGGAGGGTTGAAACAGGACACAAGTCATGTATGTAATTTCCAGCGTTCCCTGTCATCAATTGAGTCAAAATGGCGCTGCACCAATCCAGTGGGAACTTCGCGATAATGGTTCCAGGGAAAAATATTTGTATGACATTGGTATTTATTTTGAATTGTACATCGTATGGTGAGGTCGTAACTGTGGGGAAGGTCTCAGCATGCAAGAAGGCATAAAGGTGATTCTCCGGTGTTCACAGAACCACAGTTCCATATGTAACTAGAGTTCACGCTCATTTCTGAGTACAGAAATGCACAGTATTATAGCAATATTTCGACCACTTCTCATTAATAGCATCCTGAATAACACTTTGCGTTTATGCAATTAATTAGGTTATTATGCCGTTCTTTTGGCGAGAACTGCACTGCCATAAAAAACACCCGAGTGACACTTCACTGAAATGAACATTCAAAAAAATAAAATAAAATAAAATTCCAGGAGACGGAGAGGAGAGAGTAGAGTTTTGTTTAATAAGGTTGACATGGACAGAGATGTTGAACAGAAAAGGCAAAAAAAACCCATACACATCGGTTTTAAAAGCAAAATAAAAAGAAGTAATAAAAAAACCAAACAGAACTCAATGGTGTTTTCAGGACGTCCTTGAAGTCTGATTTCTAAATGTGTGCCTTCAACAGATAAAAAAGATCCTGATAATTGAATAAAGAAATGAAAAACAGTACAGAATCCTTTCAGTGTTGAAGGCAAACTTTACAATAAATAGTAAAATCCTTTGCAGTGTCCTCAGTTATTTCAGTGAACTCAAAAGCTCATGAAGTACATTGCCTCGGTTTGACCTTAACTCTCAGACGCTTCGCAGATGTGTGGCGTTTGGCAGATCCTGTCATTCACACACTCACAACACAATACGCCGGGCTCCATTTCAATGTCACTGAAGTTTCTCAAAGATGAAAACCACTACAACAGCCAGGAGAGTCAATCCTACAGAGAGCACCTTTAGTCCTTGACCATCCAGGATCCATGAGCAGCCAATTGATGCTGGCGGCAGGGGGGCATGGATGCCATTCTGACTAGAAGCTTTCAGTTTCTGTGGAAAAAAAAAAAAAATCAGAACAGTACTATAAAGTCAAAGCTTTACCTTGAACATTCAAGCTCCCACAGGACCTTACAAAGCCTTTAAGATCATCATCATCGCTGGCTCTTAATGTTATGCACCAAGAACATGACAAGAATTAATCTAACGTGATAAAAATCAACACTTTACGACAAATGTTTTACATTATATTACCTAATACTCAAATACAATGCAATTTGGTGGCAAAGCAACAAGACACCAAGGGCTTTATTCCTTACATAGTCCATAACTCAAACATAGTGTCTGTTTCTGCTCAAACTAGTTTACCCTAGAGCTTATGCTCTACAAACATTTGGCATATGGATAAAGAATAAGGAGTAAAAGTCAAAAAATAAAACAAAAAACAGCTGTGAAGGAACTGTCAGTGGCAATGGTATTGCAGCCGGTGTTCCTGGGATAAACTCTGGATTCCACCGTGACCCTGACCAGGAAAAAGTGCTTACTAAACTGAATGAAAATGAACAGGTGGTTTTTGTCTCGACCTTGTCCTCTTACCAAAGGGTAAAGATAAGACCTGTTTGATAAATAGTTATATCTTCACCAAACATCTCCAACTGGTCCAACACAACACTCTCTATTCAGACGAGGTACGATCCATCACCATGTCCCTGATGTAAACGACCCACGGCTTTCATGGCCAGAGATCGAGTACACCCGCTTCTGTGGACTAGACTCGCTGGGTAAAATGGCCCAACCATTGGGACTCTGATCTTCTATAATGTGTTAGGCCATTAAAGTCTCGTTTAAAATGAACAGAGTAATGGAGAGGCATCTCCCAGCAGGACGGCCATGACAGCCGACCCGATAATATGTTCATTTACAGTGTGGGGGTGAAAAGGAGGGGTATCGCTGCCATTAGAGATAGAGGATCAATCTGAATGACCATTTTATGAGCTCAATATTTCACCCACACTATGGAGGCAATTGTAATGTGCTGCAGGTGGAGATACCCGTCATGAGATTGCTGCTCTGATGTACACCGTCTATCTGCATTTCAAAGGAAAGTCCTGCACCGTCTTTATGAAGTCAGGGGCCAGAGAAAAACTGAGATCATGTTCTTAAGCCATGACAGCCTTCTGGCCATTAAATCCAATTATTAGAAGATAGTGTGGAGATGTTTTAACCAACCTTTACACATCTAAATGGGGCTCACTGATAGCCCAAAGGAAGTGTGTCTAAGAGGAAAGTGGGGCACTCTAGAGTCGGGAAGGCCTCCGTTATCCAAATCCATCTGATAGATTTTAAGAGTCTATCTTGTTCCACTCTGCCGCATTTCATCTCTTTCTCTAATTCTTCTACTTTCACCCGTAGATGCTCTCAGCTATAATGTCTTTCTTTCAAGCCCCTTTCTAGCTTGGCTAGACCCTTTAGGCCTGCTGGAATTGATATGACTGTGAAATTGATATTCCTGCCTTCAGAGCATGAGAAGCTCAAATTTTGATCAGTTATATGAAAGCTTAACACTCTTCTTCCTCATTGTGGAAAAAAAAAATTCATAGCTAAGCAGAGAGAAGAGAGATCAGTGGTGTGTATGGAAAGGTGGAAGAGAATGAAGGGACATAGAAGGAAGAAAGAAAAACAAAACAAATGAAGTACATGCGGTACATGGAAGAAGTAGAAATCAAACTCTGGCTACAACAAACTGAACATGACACAATACCAATTATCTGGCTAAACTGTCCTCATCTAAGCTTTGAAGATACACAAGAAGGCAAATCTGTAGTTCAAAGACATTCGTAAACATCAGATGTGAGGCTGAGGTCATCTGCATACTGCAGTTGAGGATACTGGGTCGGATTTTCTACAGAATTTTCTAGAACAGCAGCTCTGATAGTAGCTGCAAATCACAGGTTTATATTAATATGCTTGTTCTAATATGTTATTGTTTCTGTAGTAACAGTTAATACAGAGACTCATACATATCCTTTTCTGTAGCATTTATGGAAGGAGTCTCCAGTGTCAGCACTTTCTAACAATCAGAAGTAAAGCTCTGCGGTTTCTCAGTAACATAACAAGCTGCACTTTTTTGTCTTATTAACTTCATGAGCGAGAAAAAAGAGAAGCTGGTGAGGGCATGAGTGTTTATACGTGCTATAGCGGTTATAAGGAGCCATAAGTCACAGGATCCCAACCCTAGTCCTGGAGTACAACCTGTCCTGCACATTTTATTGATCCTATTAATGAGCTGATTAACAGCCCTTCCTGAGCTGAAGCCTTTGCCTTTGTTCTGTGTTGTAGCCTCTCAGCAAGGCCGACAAAAATGTTCCAGAGTCTTCCTTTCAATCTCGCACTCGTACACGATGAACTTCATTCGTTTCAACGCTGCATGAATCGCTTCTTTGTGGTGGTGATATCTGCATCATCGAGTGCTAGAAGCTTCTTCTGACATGGAAAGATTCAAAAAGCAAACGAGTGCCTGTTCTTGGGGTACTCACATTCCAGCAGTGAAACGTTCAGGATTATCAAGCTCTTCATCACAGTCAGTACCAAGATCTACACATTATCACATGCAATGTACTTGTTAGGAAGGAAATAAAGCTGTTGAGTGAGCTCAGCGAGAAGTCCATGTTTCTGCATGAAAAAGCAGACTTTCCTGTGGTCAGGGGGTGGGAGAGCAGGAGGGCAGGAGGGCAATCCCCACTTCAGTAAAAGTATAATAGACCAGCGGGGGAGCTGATAGACAGGAATAATATATATAATATATTCTCGCTGCTTTTCTTCTGGCAGCGAGGTTGTAGAACGCTGCCTGCTCCACACGAGAGCACTGGGAAACCCGTTCATCAAAGCCATCGTATGATTTCCATTTTCCTCAAAAAACTAACAGCTATTTGTTTTATTTATTGTAAGGCAAACGCCGTGTGAGAACTCTCGTTTGTTGGATACCGAAAGCCTAAGCACCCTCAGAGGAGACCATTAACCACTCGGATGCACCACTGTCCACTAAAGAGACTTCAGTGCAAAGTATTTCCTTAATGACTTCGTCTGGAAAAACACGGAATTACTTGAAGGATCCTACAAATGTTTTTTTTTTTTTTTTTTTTGGGGGGGGGGGGGGGTTGTTTTGAAATGAAAATGAAAAAAAGACAACTTGGCACAAAAATTCGGAAATATATTTAAAAAATAAAATATTGACTCATTTTGGGTGATTAAATTCTACATGATTTAAATATTCTCAAATATTCTTCAGCTGCTGTGTCGTCCTCCTTTCTCATCATGCTCTTACTATTTTTAAAAGCATGTGGTGATGTGTATTAGCAGTACATAAGGCGCTAACAGCCATTTTTAATCTTTAATTCGGCTCTTCTTGCTACTAGCTAGTAATCACTGATACACATCATCAATTTTAGCCAAAAAATGCATCATAAATGATGAAAAAACAAGCAAAGCAGAAATTCAACATCTTTTTGTAACATTTAAAAACTGAAAACAAATGAGCTCTATGTACACGGACCCTGATGGGACTGCAGCTGGAGGGGAAAATCATAAATCAAACTGACCTACAACCTGAAGCATAACTACAAATTCAATGCAGGTCATCTGCAAGTTTTTCCCAGTGAAGCCTACGGCCAATTGCTTTCCACATTTTGCACTGAAAAACATAAATACATGCGTAAATCAGAAGAGCTGCTGCGCCTGCTGAACAGCCGACTGTTGAGATTCTCAGGTCAAAGCAGCCAGGCCATCTCTCTCTATCTCGTTCTCTCTCTCTCTCTCTCTCTGCAGCGTTCTGATTAATGCGAGTAGGAGTGACCATCGGCATGAGACTCCCTTCCAGACGCCTCATTGATCCGTGTCTGAATCGCACACCAACAACGCTTCAACGCACGTACAAGAACACACATCACACACTGTCGATGCCTCACAGAGCTGTGTCTCCAAGCTCCAGGTCAACAGAGATCAAGGACACGGACGCTGGGCTTCCAGACACCATTATTGTCCTACTGATCCAACTTCAGAGCACTGGCCAATCAGAATGCAGAATCAAGTGGTCATGGAAGCAGAAGCAAATTGCTGCGAGGCGTGTCGAATGTCTTGCTGAAACGTGACTTGGATTTTCCTCTGAAAACTCCAGACTATGTGTATGTAAAGAAACTCGCAGTAGTGTCCAACTTCTATAACAGTCAGTCGCTTGAGAGAGAGAGAGAGAGAGAGAGAGAGAGAGAGAGAGAGAGATGGAATGAGAGAGAGACAGAGTGAGAGTCTATATCCAACCTTTGGCAATACAAATGTTGATACTTATTATGCCAATAAAGCAACCTTTTGACTTGAGAGAGATGGAGAGAAAGAGAGGCAGAAGGAGATAGAGACAGAAAGAGAGTGACAGAGAGAGAAAGACAGAGAGATAGACTGTAAAGGAGACGGGGAGACCCATACGGAGAGACGGTGTGAGAGTGAAGGAGAGAGACAGATAGTGAGACAAAGAGACAGTGAAGGAGACAGAGAGTAAAAAAAAAGAGAGAGAGAGAGGTTTTTCTTGTCTACAAGAAGAGAACTGACAGAAACAGAAACACAGTGATGTAACTGTAACCTCCATAACGCCTGGAAATAATTTACACACACTTTCAATACACATCACAACAATATAACCGTCTTCCATCTGGGGTTAGACTCTCACTTCTCTCTACCACTAATCATGTCTCTCTCTCTCACACACACACACACACACACACACACACCCCTAAAACTCCATCCTGTGCACTCTGCGGAGTTCCTGCTACTGTTACTATCCCAATGGTGATTATTTTCCTCTAACAGCACAACGTCCACACATGCTTTATTCCTCTTACACCACAGCTGTTCACCAACCATTATCATCTTTATTAATTAAAGAATGAGTCCTACTTTTTTATCCATTTATTGTTACATTTAATGTTGTGGAGAAAAATTCACCATATCAATGATTTTTTTAAACGTCCGTTTATGTGCATCCTCTGTTCCTGTTGCTATAGAATCAATATCTGACCAATCAGAATCCAGAATTCCACAGCACTATGGTATAAATAAATAATAAGAATAATAACTACAGAGGTGTAAAGAAAACTGGAAATTAAGAAACTGGAATTAGGTTAGAGATGAAAAAAATAGGGATCTGTGATATCATTTATCAAAAAAACTTTACCACACTGTTAGAAATATATATTTTCCCTTTCAGATAACGCAACCTCAAAGCAACAAACTGTAAGAATTGCATTGCCGCCTGTTTGTTTGTTGCTTGTGTTATATTTTTGGGAAGCCGGTGACATGGTGTTAGATGTAAATGCAGGAGAGCGGTAATGCTGAGCGCTGCAAGCTCCCCTGCGGCGCAGATTAGCCGTCCGAGAGGGACACCACGCCGATGATGCAAAGGAACTGAAATACGACTAGAACACTTTGTGTAAATGTAAAAACACACACATACACACACAGAGAGGTGTAATTAAGCGCTCCCCTGTTCCAGGCATAAGAACAGGACAGTAAAGAAGAACAGTTTTCAGCGTGTGTACTGAGCATGAATAATGCACCACGCGTGCTGTTGTGTCTTGGGCGAGGGCAGCATGCGGGCGCGCCGGTTCAGCCGGTGAAAAGCCTGAGGAACGTACGAGTGCACGCACGCGCACACACACACACACACACAGATGCAGCAGCGAGCGTCTTTCTCCTTTGTCTCTCTCTCTCTCTCTCTCTCAATAGACGTCAGGCTTGTATTCATCAGGAAGGTCACTACAGGCCACAAACACACTAATGAACTTCCTGCCTCGTGTACACAAAAATAGGATCTCTCTCCGTCTCTCTCTCTCTCTCCCCGTTTCTCTCACTCTGTCTCTGTGTCTCTCTCCATCTGTCTCCGTCTCTCTGTTTGTCTCTCTCTTTTTCTCTCTCTCTGTCTCTGTTTTGTCTCTCTCCATCTCTGTGACTGTCTGTCTCTTTTTCTCTTTCTGTCTCTCTCTCCATCTCTGTCTCTCTCTCTCTCTCGCTCGCTCCATCTCTGTGTCTGTCTCTCTCTCTCAGGCTGGTTTCAGATCTTCTAAATTTATGAAAAAGCGTTACAGTGTGTTAGAAGAAAAGTTTTGATGAATGTCTATTAAGAATTTCTGGTATATAGAAAACTGGAAATTGGGTTATTTATTTATTTATTTATTTATTTATTTATTTGAAAGGGTACACATGTCACAAATTTGAATGTTTCTATCATAGTTTTTTTTTTTTTTTGCAATGAACTGACAAACAATTCATGAGCTAAAGTGTAACATAAAAGGCTTATTTATTCCTTGATTTCTATTTATTTATTTGTTTAATTTATTTGTGGTTGGTTGACACTTTTAAAAAACATTTTCTGCATAAAATCCCTCAGATTGAACCCTGCCTAGTGATGGACATCTCTCTATAGACTTATTAAAAAATGCATCCTTAATTCATTAAGAAGAATTTGCATGGAAACGAGAAAAAAAAAAAAGCGAAACAACAGCTATCTTCAGGGAGAGCCAATTAGTCCTCACTGACCCGTCAATTAACATGCAATTAACACCTCTAATTAAGCGTGAATGGGAATAAATACATTAATAAATAAACAAACCGATGCGCTAGGGGAAAGTAAACGGTGACACCTCAGGTCAGGAAACAAGAGGGGAAAAAATCAGTATTTCTCTCTCTCACACACACAGCGTCTCATCACTCTGTAGTTTGTTTAGACGCTTCGTAAGCAAGCCTCTGATTTCCTCTGTTTACGCCTCAAACCTGCCGTAGAACCTCGCACAGTGAGCCGAGTTACTGATCAACCCCGAGCCTCTCAGACTGAAGGTCATGCATCTCAGAGCTGAGAACAGCTCTAAAGCTCAGCGCAGTGTTAGTGACAGAGTTCGGGTTAGTAAACAGAAAGAGTGGCCACCTGCTACACAACGCTTTTTAAAAAAACACAAAAAAACCAAATGCTTCAAGCTTTTTTTTTTACTTAAGGTATTTTAGCATTTTCTCTTCATTTGGCATTATATTAGCTTTAGCAAATAGACAAAAATAATAGACTAATGAATCTTTCTGGCAGCTGTAGACTATGAAACTGATTCATTAATATTTAGGATTCGTATGATTCAGACTATGATAAAGACTCACGTGATTCATCAACTTGTGATTCATAAATATAATACAGACTTGTGTAATTTATATGATTCATAAAGAGTTTTGGGATATATAAAGACTCAGGTGATTCAGACAATACACAGACTAATGATTCATAAAGACTCATGATTCCTAAAGGAGTGTAACTCAGATGATTCATAATGACTTGTGACTGATAAAGGTTCAGGTGATTCAGATGATTCATAAACATTATGACTGAAAGACTCATGTGATTCATATGGTTTACAAAGACTCATGATTCATAAAGACTCGTGCAATTCATATAATGCATAAAGACTGATAATTCAGATGATTCATTAAGACTCATGCAATGCATAGCCATGATTCATAAAGACTCATAATTCAGATGATTCATTAAGACTCATGATTCATAAAGACTCATGCAATGCATAGCCATGATTCATAAAGACTCATAATTCAGATGATTCATTAAGACTCATGATTCATAGAGACTCATTATTCAGATAATTAAATAAATAATAATAAAGATAAGACTTGCCTGATAAAGACTCATGGGATTCATATGATTCATAAAGACTTATGACTCATCAAGCCTCATGATTCATATGATTCATAAAGAGTCGTGATTCATAAAGATTTGTTTTGCTAATTCTTTAATCTGAATGGATGCCACTTTAGCATTTTTTTTTTTAATCATTAGTGACTTTTTGTAACAAAATGGTAGCATTAGGCCAAACTCATCAGTGTATTGTGTCTGTGTGTGTGTGAGTGAGAGGTTCGTGTTTGTGTATGTGTGTGTGTATATGTGTGTGTGAGACAGGATCACATGAGTGATTTGGGAATTACATGGCTGGCTTAACTGGCACTATTTTTCATTCCGATGGCTTATCTATAGCTTGTGTGTTATTTTTTGGGGGGGATGAGGGACACACACACACACACACACAGTGGGGACACCGAATGATGCACCAGAATGTGATACACATTTTAATTTCACACTTCATCAGCTTTTATGGCCGGCCGTGTCAGAGAGACTCGGCACATAAGAGCAGCATCACTCAGAGAACATCACTACTTTGTCTACCTCACGCTAGCACTGCTTTTACAGCTCTTCTGCCCTACATGCCCTTCTTCCCTTCCTTTAGTCCCTCAGAAGGGAGGAACAGAATCCGCCCTGTGAAGGGACTGAGTGAAAGACGAGTAATGTTTAACCTCCAGTGGTCAGCGATAATTCTTCTGTTTAATTCAACTCTAAACACTGAGTTTATTCCTAACTTTAAACATCCGACTTCAGTTAACATCTCAAAAGTTAACTGTTTAATAATAGGTTTAATTCTAACCCCTAAACCCCTAATCCCAACTTTAATCCCAATCCTAAACCACAAATTTAATCTGAATCTCGAACATCAAGGTTATTCCAAATCCTAAACTTCAAATTTAATCCTAACCCTAAAATTTTATCCTAAACTTTAACCACATTTTTAATCCTAATCCTAAACCTAAAGTTTAATCCCAAATACAAACCTCGAGTTTAATCCTAAACCTCAAATTTAATTATATCTAAAATTATTTCCAACAAATCTAATCCCAATTCTAAACCACAAACTTATTCACAAACCTCAAATGTAATGCTAAACCTAGTCTATATTTTAATCCCTAATTTCATTTTTAATTCCAATCCTAACCTGTAAATCTAACCCCAAATGCAAACTTCAAGTTTAATCCTAAACCTAAAATTTTATCCTAATCCTAAACTGCAAGTTTAATCTTGATATTAAACCTATAGTTTGATCCTAACTATAAACTTCTTCCAAATTTAAACCTAATCCTACTAATTTTGACAGATTTAATCCTTACCCCTCCGAGTTTAATCATAACTATGAACCTTTCATCTAAAAAAACAAAAACAAAAAAAAAACATTAAATCACCTCAGATTTAATACTAATTCTAAATGTCTCACAATTTTAATCCTAATCACAAACCTCTTAACATTTAACCCTAATCTCAAAACTCACGAGTTTAATCCTTAAACCTCAAAGTTTATCTTTATCTAAACCTCTCATGTATTTAATCTAAATCCCAAACCACTTAAATATAATTGTCATACTACAACTTTAAACCCCTTAAAAAACGTTTATCTCTAAATCTGAACCTCAAACTTAATCTTAATCCCAAACCTCAATTTAAGTGTACCATATAATGTTAATCCTAAACCACTCAAGTTTAATCTTAATCCTAAACCTCTCTCAAATTAATCACAATCCTACATCTCTTGTAAATTTAATCTTAAAGCTTAGTCCTCTGAACCTTGAGTTTACTGCTAATCCTAATCCTTCCTAACTTAATCCAAACCTCCATCTATCACAAAACACCCACATACAAAACACACACATCTGAATGCTAGTGCAAGAGATGGAGCTTCCTGAATGGACAGACGAGTAGAGACAGCTGCTGATTGGTCGGATTTTGCTGATCGTGTACGGAGTATGTAGTCTGAATCGAGCTAACTGTTATTCTTCCCCAGAGGGGCATTCTTTTCTTCTCATTCTTCTCAACTGTTAATGTTTTCTTTTTTTCAGAAAAGAGGAAGAACTGGGAACGCTGAGATGAGTGTGTCAGGGTTTTATGGAGAGAGTAATGGAGTGGAAAAGAAGAGTGAAATAAAAGCTCATATGAGATCTAGTTCACTAGTTAGGCTCCTCCAAAGCAGGGAGTAGTGACAGTGTGTGTGTGTGTGTGTGTGTGTTGTAGTAATGTAGATAGTGAATGAAAAGCTGACCGTATATCAGACGACACACTGACCTGGCTGAGGCCGGATATTTCTCCCTTCTCCAGCGGCTGGCTGATGGATGGAGTGATGACCGTGGAGTCCTCCACCGGGCGCCCTCGCAGGAAGTGCTTCCCTGCCTCGAAGATGTCCACCTCGATCATCTTTCCTTTAAACTCTGGTTTTTTGGGAACCAGAACCTGCAGGGGGAGAAGACAGAGGAATTAAAAGGTCTAAAAGAGGAGGAAAAATGGAAGATTTAGGATTTTAGTCCACAGATGGACGTTCAGTCGCTACACATCACACCATTTAACTTCTAAACTCTATCTGTCCATCAATCCCACCTATCTGTCCATCCACCCATCTACACTCTGAGCCCTCCTCTATGCATCCATCTATCATCACAACCATCCAGATCCACCCATCCTTGGAGATCTTTATCCATCCATGCATGCACCATCCACTTGTTCATCAAACCCATGCAGATTATCATTCCTTCCTGTATTTATCTATTACCCATCCTGCAGATTATGATCTCTCTGTGCATTTCTCTTTCATGCATTCATCTAGCGATCCATCCATACATGCAGATGATCCATCAGATTCTGATCCCTTGGCACATCCATCCATCTAATTCCATCCACCCATCCATCGGGCTTATGATGCCTTAGTACATCCATCCATTTGCTCATCCATCCATCTTATGAATACAATCCATCTATCCATCTTATAAACAGAATTCATCCATCCATCAATCCCTCCATCCATCTGAAGGCAATGAAAAGAATCCACTAACCAATGCGTATTACAATCCCTCCATGCATCCATCCATCTTTCATCTGGGATTATGATCCCTTAGTGCAACCACCCATCACCCATCCATTCATCCATCTATCCATATTTAAAACAGAATCCCTCCATCAATTTTATGAACAGAATCCATCAATTCAGATTATAAACACAATACTCCAATCAATGAAGATTATGATCATTCTGTGCATCCATCTATCTCTTATATATTCCTCAATCTTTCCATCCTAGCAGACGATCCCTTTTCTGCATCCAGCACCCATTCACCCATTCTTCCATCCATCCACCCATTCATCCATTATCTATCCATCTTGATCCTAAATCTAATCATCTACACATCCATCCATATGAAACAGAACAGATTATAATCCCTTCCAACATCCATCACCCATCAACACATTATTCTAACCATCTCTAGACATTATGTCCCTCTATCCATCCATCAATCCAGATTATCAGCAGTGTCCATACAGATTTTCCCTTCTTGCACCCATCTATCATCTATCCACCCACCCTTCCATCCATCTCTAAACATTATGATCCTTCTATCCATCCCAGATGCAGATTATGAACAGAGTGCACACATCATCAACCCATTCACACATTTGTCCATCCTTCTTTATAGATTACGATCCATCAATCAGCGCAGATCATGATCCCTTTGCAGATCCGTCCACCCATCCACCCATCCATCCTTCCATCCATCCAACCAGCCAGCCATCCCATCTACCCACCCATTCATCCACTGTAACAATGTCCACACACAGCGATCCAACACACACTCAGGTAGATGGAAAAACAACCACTGCTGTGTGTGTAGCTGTGTTGAAGTCAATGCACTCAGTGTAACTAAGGAAAAAAAAAATCAACTCTCTTGAGTCTTTGCGAGTGTTTAGCTATTCAGAGTTTCAGGCTCCACACGTTCTTTCCCAGCTCCAGCGCGTCCAGCAGAACTAAAGCGTTATTGATCTCCACACACCCAGAGTGATACGAGCCAGGCTGAATCAATAGTGTTCAAGAAAAGCAGGACAGCCTTCTGCAAACTCGTGCACTCATCTCTTTATCTGCTCTACATGTCTACATTCTACACTCAACCTCAAAAACACACATTAAAGCCAGGCAGTAAACACAACACTTAAAGCTTTTAAGACCATACACTTTTTATTTTAAAGAATTTAGCACTTATTCAGAAGGCTAATGAATGGAGGCTACGAAAGCTTTTAAAAAACTGGTACAAAGATTCAGGTAGGATGAAGATGTTCGAATTCGGAAAGCACAGTCTTATATAGTTTATGCATACTAACTTAAAAAAAACTAACTTGGGTTAATACACTCTTTTAAAAAAATCAAATGAATAAAATTCCATTTAGCTTTCTGAAAAGCTCTTTGGTTTATAACTCAACTCAAAGGTGAAGCTGTAAATATTTTATTTCCCAGGAGAACCACTTTAGAAATCTATCCATTAACTTCTGAAGAACTTCTGAGGAATTTCTAAAGATTTTTTAAAAGTGTATTTTATTAGAATATAAGTTTCTTGTGTGTGACAGATCTGAATGATACATCACCTGTCCAGGGCATGTACCAGAACGTAAAGTTCGAAGATAAAACACACTTTTGGTTACGTTTTGTCTTCGCATTTAACAATTCCTGTTCTCACTTACGCTACAGCAGCTATAAACAGTCACTCCCTCACCAGCCTCGTTTTTTTCTCTCTCGACCATTCTCGGCTATTTTTTTTGGTTACCCGAGAAACCGCAAAATTGTAAACATCTCTGTCCTGCAGACGTGTCAGAAAACTTAGCTTTACCTTTGTTACAAAGTGCTGACACTGGAGACTCCTTCCATAAACATTATAAATACCATTATATATTTTGTAAAATCTGTTTATCATTAGCCGTTACTATAGAAACGATACTGTATTAGAACAAACGCATTAATATTAATCTGTGATTATCAGCTGCACCACTGAAGAAAATTAATCAACACCTTCTGAGGAATCAGATTCAAGACTTCAACAGTGCTGTGATATGATTGGCTACAGATACAATACCGTTACCATGGAAACTTTAAAGTACCATACAGAAGGTGTCTTAAAGGTGTGTTAGTCGAGATTAGACAAGTTTAGGTCTCTAGTGGTTAAGTAGCTGAAGCTCAACATCATCTGTTTTTTTTTCTTTTTTTTTTCTTTTTTTTTTTTAACTCCTTGACCCCGCCCCCAATTCCCACCCATGTACACAAAGTCACGCCCCCACAATACATATGCTAGTCAGTGAGTGCAGTGAGAGTCAGCATTAGTAAGGATTATCATCCCATCACTTTCGAGCAAGGTTTATTAGGGGAATTGCATATATATATTTCAGGTTACTTGAACTACTAAGAGAAGAAAAAAAAAAAAAAAAAAAAGCAAAGATTGCACCTTTAAAGACAGCGGTAATCTAACAGTTCCTTAATTTGAGCAAATGTGGAGGTGCATCAAGTAGAACCTTCTCAGAGAAGACGATCCAAGATTGTGACATCGTGGAAAAGGTACAAGATCCAGATACCAAATCATGATAATTATGTAGCTATGATAAAAAAAAAAATGTAACAATTGATATCTGAAAATTGACACGTGACGATTCCATTCAATGTAGACTGGATTCTGTCTCCGGATAAACAGAGGGATGAAGGGAAGACCGCGCAGCTCGTCGGGTCACCGAGGTCACGCCATCGATTGCTCCATTATAGGAGCTAACAAAAGCCCATCTCGAAAGCTATCGATTGGAGGGAACGCGTTCAATCTGGGACGCCAGCCGTCACATTTGCTTTGTCGTTCGTTTCCCCCCCCTTCTCAAACTTGATCCTGCTATTCAAAGCCGCGCTGTTCTCCAGGGTCTCAAGGACGTGACTGACCATGAAGAAGATGGAGAAGGTTTTTCAATGGCAGGAATTTCCTCCCTGCTTGAACTCAGTCTCTGTAATGTGAAACGGATTTTACTCGGAAGATTCTTTATTTCAGTTACAAATGAGGCAGAAACCAGTTCCTTAACAGTCAAGGGTTAAGGTTCTTGTTCCTTAAATGTGGTTCTGCTGGGATCGCCACAAAACCTTAAATGTTGAGCTACAAGACGTATTCCAGTGCAGACCTTGCCAGCTGTGTTTCTTTTCCTCTAACGAGACACGACATTTTGTTGTCTTTAATTAATTTCGAGAGAGAAAAGAGAGAGGCTGGTGAGGGAGCGATTGTTTACAGCTGCGATAACGTAAGCGAGGAACTGGAACTAACTTGCTTCACAGACATTCCACAACATTATGTGTAACGATTAATGGATAAAAAGTATAATGTTTCATTGTTTAATCAATAAAATTGTTAGTGTTGGCAAACTGGTGTGGAATAAAACACTTCAGGACCTGCAGTTATAGGAAACTATTCAACTTCAGGGTCGTAACAGTGACACTGCTTAATCAGTGATTGATTACTTTACTGTAACCGCACACGGTAGTTTATTCCTTACAAATTAAGAGCACAATTATAAATAATACATGATTGTTTTGTAATTACAAAACAAGCTTTAGTTCATGTTTCATTACAGTGTTAGTGTGACTTGCCTCATAGTTGGCAGGTTTTTGTGTGTGTGTGTGTGTGTTTGTGAGAGAGAGAGAGAGAGAGAGAGATATGTTTTAATCAAACACCTAGATTAGCCAAACTTTCCTCAGAAGTTGGTAAATAATTTACATCTAAAGCCTCTAAATGTTCAAACACTCGGTCAGCCTTGAAACTCATTGTCTTTATTGTTTACAAAAATAAAAAGAAAGATTAAAATAAAACCATGTGCCCTGCTGCACATAGCTTCAAACACAGCCTTGTAAAAACTCCCTTTCAGAAATCTTCAAATAAATCCATTTAGCCGTGTGTTAGCAGTCACGTTTGAAGTCTGAAGTGGTGTTTAAAAGGAAGCAATCTGCAATACATTCCTGCTCTCGTGTCCCAGGGCTACGAGCTCACTTAAGCCTCTCTCTCTCTCTATAAGTTTAAAGAAAAATGATTTAACACATGAATGAAATGTACACACATACACAAACCCTAAACCCCCGATAGCAGTGTGTGGAGATCAGACAGGTGTGTGTGTGTTTTACAGTCTGACTTTTCCCCCTCAATGTTAAATTCCACCTGTCTGTACTCTTCAGTTTGGATGGACTTGTGCTTGTATGTTTTTCTCGTTGAAATGTTAACATGAGTGTGTAGAGTTTAAAAAGTTCTGCACTAGCAACCGTTTCTTTTCCTTGAACTGATCAAGAGATGCACCTTAGTCACTAAAACTTACCCAAGATTTGAAGCTGAGTCCCTGCTAGCACCCAATAGCTGATTATTTTCCTATAACAGCACATTACCAAGTGTTTTATTCCTCTTACACCACAGCAACTTTCCAACAGAAAGTTACAGCTTTACCTCTGACACTGGAGACTCCTTCAAGAAATGTTAGAGGTCTCCTTACAGAAAACAATTAAAAAAATAAAACTTGTTTATGTGGAGCAACTGTCATTACAAGTCCCTGTGAATGAGCTGTTACTATAGAAATGATAATGGATTACAATGTGTGCATTTTGGAAAATTAATTAACATCTTCTGACCAATCAGAGCCCAGAATTCAATAGTGCTGTGGTGTAACTGATCATAACAGAAATAAAGAACATGTTTCTGGAAATATTTGTTTCCTGATACTTTATATAACTTCCAGGGGTTTTAACGTGTTTCTAGTGGACTGTAATGGCAGCTGTAATGTTCTTAATGATTATGTTCTTTATTCAGATGTTAATGATCTACACATAATGGCCCTATTGGGTTTTGGACGAATTTAGCCGTAACCTGAGAATTCAATGGAAACCTTCAGGAATTTGATGGAAAGCATTAAGCTAATTTCCATTATGTATTTTTTTTTTTTTTTTAGCAAGTTTGAGCTACGACTGTGAGCTATAAGATACTAAATGATAATATACACCACTACACAACTTAGAAATTAGATTTCAGTTTTATATTTTAAGTGAGACGCACCAATCCCAGCCAGACGTCACGGTAACCATGGAAACCCACTGAACAGGTAACGGCCATTTTTAAATAACTATGGTTGTAGAGGTGTCTAAGCAGATATTATGGGGAATTCTTAAATGGGACAAAAGTTCACAGAGCAATTCCTCTTAAAACGATGCTAGCAGTTTTTCTACTCTAACTGCTGCTCTGGTGCTATAAAACATTCAACATCATCCTTTTTACAATCTGGGAAATGATTCATAAATTCTTACCTGTTCGTAGAATTTGTTGTGGGCGACGTAGTACTGAGCGTCGAACGACTCCTCGGTGACTAACACACTCTGCCTCTCTCCGACCTGTGAGGAAAGAACAAAAATGCTCCTGGTGAATAACACGAATGCCCGTGATTTAAGAAAATATAAATAAACTTAATTAATCGTCACATACTCTGGGACAGTTCAGTTATGTTGGGATCATCTAATGAATATCTAATGGAGATGTTCTCCGAAGTTCTCTGAATTTAATTAAAACACACAGCAAAAACTTGGATAATTTTTTAAAATAGAGAATCTGTAAAAATCTTGGTTTAGATCCAGGACCACCTTAAAAGAAAACTAAAAAAAAAAAAAAAACTCCCAAATAATACTTTTTTTTTGGCAATATGAGCAATATTAGGAATATTGGGAAACAATTAAGAATATGGGGACTGTTGGGAAATGGAAAGAATGGGGATATTGGTGAAATGGAAAAACTAAGAATATGAGGAATGCAGGGAATATGTGAGAAATTGGGAATATGTGTAAAATGAAGAATATGACTAATGAGGAATATACGAGATATTGGGCATATGGTAAAATGGGACTTTGGGGAAATGGGAAATATAGGAAATACTGGAAATATGGGAAGAATAAGGGGACTGGGGAAATAGGGAATATTGGGAATGTGCAACAATCAAGCATATGAGGACAAGGGGAAATATTGGGAATATGGGGGGAAAAAAAGAAGGTAGGAACTATTGGGAAACGGGAAATATGGGGAATATAAGGAATATGAGGAAATAAGAAGAATAAGGGGATTGGGAAATATTAGGATTATGGAAAAATCAAGAATACAAGAAGGGGGGGAAATGGGGAATATTGGGAATATGGGAAAATAAGAATAATTGTGTGTGAAACTGGGTAAAAATGAATATGGGAAATAGGTGGAAAAGTGATAAACACGGTTTATTTATTTTTACTGTTTATTTCTCTTTATAGTTATTTTTATCTATAGAAAAACATTTCATTTCATTATTTCTGATCTGTTAGACATGCAGGTTTCAAAATGTTAAACTGGTAGCTAGAGTATTTCATTATTAGCTACATCAGCATGGTAGATGCTTTAGACAACAAACGTGGCCCAGATGACCAACTGCATTTGGGGAAACTTTCTACATCAGTAACGGCTTCAGTTATAAATACGCATGATAAGCAAAGTGCTTTTACACTAACCCTCAGCTCACGAATGTGTTTTCTGTGTATGTATTAAATCCTGTTCATTCTGTACAGTTCATTTTAACGTAGCTGATGTCGTTACGGCTGATGTGATCCACCTGGCCTCATTTCAATTCCTGCCTGCTGGTTACTAAAGCACAAACATGCTCTTTATTGGGGGGGGGGGGGGGGGGGTGGCGGCATTCAGGTGCAAGGTTGAAGCTGTTTTTTTCCTTAATGGCAGAGAGAGAGAGAGAGAGAGAGAGAGAGAGAAAATGTCTCACATCATTAAGACGTGTTAATTTAAAAATAAGTTGACAGGAAAAACATGTCCAGACTGATACCGCTCTTATTATTCGTATTTGTGATGTAGGGAACAAATGTAAATAAAGAAGAAAGAAAGAAAGAAAGAAAGAAAGGCACATAGGAAATGAGAGTTGTGTCCAAAAGCGTCGGCCTTCTGTAAAACTTGAAGTGTTTTTCATGCAATCAAAACATTATGTCCTCACTGACGAGCCAATTAACAGCACCAGTTACACGCAAGGCAAAATGGGTTGGCATGACAACCAAATTTGGTATTGTCAGTGGTCCATTAGGTTTCAGGAGTGTGTGTGTGTGTGTGCGTGTGTTACAGTGCTTTACTGTGCCACAAATGCAAATCCGTTGTGCCATGGAAAAAAAATGTACAAATCCACTAAATATGTGATTATTGAATAACTTCAAGGTGAAACTGGATAAAGGAAAAAATCTAACAGTCTTTTCTGTCATCATTTCATGGATAATTTTTTTCTTTAAACAAAGAATGTCCAACAGTCCTGATCTGGAGATCCAGAGCCAGCATTAGAGCATAGGGAACAAAAGGAGGCAAAACCTGTAAGTGAATATTTCATTTACAGGGAATATGGAGAATACTGATCGAGTTATGAATATGGAGGAAGTGGACAGCAATGGGAGTACAGCGGAATACATGGAGATAAAGAATATGGGAAGAAAGGGAACTGAGGAATATGGGAAAAAATTAGGAATATTGTTATTATTAATTATGGCACAAATGTGGAACATATGAAAAATACGTGGGGAAAATGGGATGTGTGAGATATTGGGAATATCAGGGAAAAAAATTACAATTATGGGGAATAAGAGGAAAATGAGGAATACCTGAGATGTTAATGAGAATATGGGGAAAATTAAAAATACAGCAGCTATGAGGAAAGGGAAATATTAATGTTAGATATACTGTATGTGAAAATGAAGAGGAGGAAGAATAAGAGGAAAATGAGGAATATTTGGGATTTTGGGAATATAGGAAAATTGAAGATTATGGGGAGTAAGAGAAAAACGGGGAATACATGGGATATTGAGAATACTGGGAGCAATAAGAATATGGGGACTATGGGAATTACATGCAATACTGGGAATATGGAGAAAATGTATATGGGGCAAGATGAGTATGGGGACTATAGGTTAAATTTACTATGTAGGATATTGGGAATCTTGGAAAACTCAAGATGGAAGGATGTAAGAAGAAAATAAGGAATACATGAAATATTAGGAATGTGGAGATAATGAAGAGTATGGAGAATAAGAGGAAAATGAGAAATACCTCTGAATTTGGGAATATTGGAAAACTGAGGATTATGAGGAATAAGGAAAACAATGGAATACACTGGATATTGGGAAAAAAAATAAGAATTGATGAACACGGAAAATGGCAAATATGGAAAATACTGTGAATATGTGGAAAAATGAAGATGGTTGTGAATAAGAGGAAAATGGGTAAGCTGTGGGATATCGGGAATATGAGGAAATTAATATGGAGAATATGGGGAAAAACTGAAGAATATGGGTAACATGGGGTCTATTGGGAATGTGGAAGGGAACATACAGAATAATGGGGAAATGGGAGCTACAGGGAAAATTGGACAAATCTGTGTGTATCTGTGGTTTGTGTAAAAATAAATATTTGGATATAAGAATATTGGGAATATGGGGAAAATACTGTGATATCAGATAATCAGACTACTTTTGGATTGTTGGATTCTAAATGGTGACTCCGATCTTTATTTGAAGAATTCCTGAAGTAGGTGTGTAATGAAAACAGCAGCAGGTGTTGTAAATACATCAACCTGCCGTGTTCTAGTTTATAAGACGCTCTGCTTTGATGAAGTCAGAAAGGGAAACGTATAAAACACTCAGCGGCTTCAGGGCATGTCGTCTCATGTGTCTTTTTTATGGTCACGTCTCGAAATTGTGCCTGAAGGACTCAACATTACAATGGACAAATCACAGATTCAGAGCTTTAGAGACGAAGCCTGGGACGCTGAAGACGTAAAAACTTTTTTTGTATAAATTTAATACTGAACAGAACAAGTCATGGCGACGACAAAATAAAAACACACCTGTGATTCAGACTTTTATTTCTGTCTCATGCTGTAGCTTTTTGGACAAAAGTGATGTCGCAATTACGGAGATATTACGACAGGAAGTGCACTAAATAGCGCTTTTTGAAACATCGGCTTGGAAAGTTGGCGGCAATTACCATTAATGCACTGCAGATACACTTGGAGGTGTGTGACCACTTGAAATTCAAATGAGGAGTGTGTCATTTAGAGTGTGCCTGTGTGTGTTTGTGTGTGTGTGCTCTGAATGGTGCCAAGTGAAAATTGGAGTCTTTTAAAGGGATTTGCAACATAAATGCTATCAAAATGATCACAAATGACTACTAAACATAAAAAAAACAAAACAAAAAAAGTAATGCTGCGAGTGCATTATGTATCCTTTCATTGTCATATCAACATTATAGCACAATGTTAGCAACAGTAGATTCCATGGAACAGTTTTGATAAAGCTCTATTTGACATTAGCCCCGCCCACTTTACATGGGAAAAAAAGAATCCATTTTAACATCCCTCGATCTCTAAATCACTGGGAAAGCTGGAGTTTCTCAAACATTTTGTCCAGAAAGAATTTGTTTTGGTTTAAGGTTTTGTTTAAGGTTTTATCAACATTTTTCACAAAAAAAAAAAAAAAAATGTTTTAGCATATTTACAGACTTATATGTGGGTACACTGGAAAGCTAAAATTCTACAGTTATAACAATGTTATAATTATTTTCACTACTGTATGCTTAAAAAAACAAAACAAAAAACAAAAAAAACTAAAGCTGATCTTGCCAAGCTTCGCCTACACATAGGTAAAATCGGGAAAATCTACAGTGAAGAAAGAAAGAACAGGAGAACTGAGAATATTAATATAAACATTTTTCCTATTTGTGCTGTAGAGAAAATTCTTCTCTAGAGAAACGTTTCGGGATGTTCCATTTTGTGAAACAGTGATAAGAGAAAGTAGACACAAGCAGCAAGCAAACACATGTTTGAAATGCAATATCAAGTGTAAATAGCTCACAGCTAATGTTAATCAAGCGTGCTCATTAGAATATTATGCCACGCCCACTCACATCAGCAAGTTGATGTTTTAGGAGCGGATGTTTAATATAACGCAGGTTTGGTGTTATACAAATATTTTTCTTATCATTTACACGTTACTCGTTACAAGTGTCCCACTGCATAATTTAATCCTGTTGCCATGACAACTACAAAGGACTTTGTAGGAAAAAAAATGTTGCAAACATGTGAAAGACACCATTGTGAAATTAAGAAAATAACAGACATGGAAAGAAAAAAGACATTATTTATCAAATGTCGACGATGTCACCTGTGTGGAATTATATAAAATATAAAGTGAAAGAGGAGTTAATGAGCCGAGATAATATGAGATAATGTGAGATAATACATCTGTATTCCTGTGAGCATTACTGAGAAGAACAGTAGCAGAAACAGAGGAAATAAAGATTATTTAATGTGTTTACATTAGCTGAGTAACATTACGAGAGAGACAGACAGAGAAACAGATAGAGAGAGACAGACAGACAGAGACACCTAAGAGAAAAGAGAGAGGGAGACACACAGACAGACATAGAGACAGAGCAACATTAGCTGAGTAACATTATGAGAGAGAGAGAGAGAGAGAAACAGGGAGAGACACACACACAGACAGACAAAGACACCTAACAGAAAAGAGAGAGGGAGACACACAGACAGACATAGAGACAGAGCAACATTAGCTGAGTAACATTATGAGAGAGAGAGAGAGAGAGAAACAGGGAGAGACACACACACAGACAGACAAAGACACCTAACAGAAAAGAGAGAGGGAGAGAGAGAGAGAGACAGACAGACAGACAGAAAGAAAGAAAGAAAGTGAGACAGACAGAGAAACAGACAGAGTAACATTAGCTGAGTAACATTATGAGAGAGACAGAGAAATACACAGACAGACAGGGATACCTAAGAGAAAAGAGAGAGGGAGAGAGACAGACAGACAATGAGACAGGCAGAGAAACAGAGAGCGAGAAGGACAGACAGAGAGACAGACAGACAGAGTAATGTTATGCAAGAGAGACAGAGAAACAGAGACACCTAAGAGAAATGAGGGAGAAAGAGAGACAGACAGGGAGAGACACATACTGTGAGACAAAGAGGGTGGCCGACAGACAGACAAACAGACAGAATTGAGGGAGTCAGAGACAGACACAGCGAGACAAAGAGAGAGAGAGCTGAGAGAGAAGAGAAAGATGGACAGAGAAGAAAAGAGAGAGAAACAAATAGACATATAAAGACAGAAGAGAGAAACAGTCAGATAGAGAGAGAGAGAGAGAGACACAAGACAAAGAGAGAAACAGAAGGAGAGTCAGAAAGAGAGAGAGAGACACAGACAGACATAGAGCCAGAAAGGGTGAGAGAGAGACAAAGTGAGAGACATAAACAGAAGAGAAGAGACAGACAGAGAGAGAAAGCGACAGAGAGAGAGAGAGAGAGAGAGACAGACAGAGCGAGAGACAGAGACAGACAGAGGTCCAGCTCTAACAGGGTGTAATTAGCATAACAAAAGAGAGGCAGCACTCGAGTCCCTCGCCACTGGGCACCTCATCTCATTACTAGCAGCTGAATAACAATTACCCAGCCCTCTGTGTGTGTGTGTGTGTGTGTATGTGTGTGTGTGTGTGTGTGGGTGTGTGTGAGTGTGGGTGTGTGTAAGAGGGCCTCTGGCACAGCAATAACGCCTTTTCGTTTCGAGTAACACTGTCTAATAGTGCACCTGGAAAAACACACATGCTGGTTTTTCTAGCTTTATGAGGACCTTCCACTGATGTAATGAAAGCTGTAACTGAGTAATGATACACCGAAACCTAACCTTAACCGAAAATCTTTTTTTCCACCAGGTGACTGTGAGGACAGTTTGGTCCTCATAAGCTGCTAAATACGTGTACGCACATGCTCACGTGTTCGGGAAATGAATTTTCATTAGTCCCATTTCTACATGTTATAAAAGAGACAGCTTTTATATGTTTTTACATCAGAGCATGACACGGTACACGTATGAGGACCAAAAGATCTCTACACACTCCGACCGTTATATCCGCCTCTCTCTTTTTCTCTCTCTCTCTCTTTCTCTCTCTTCTCCCACAGTGGAACTTAACAACACTTTAGTGCCTGAAACGTCTGCCACACTCACTACCTGCTTCCTCACGCTCATCATCCCTCGCTCATTTATGCTCTCTCTCTGTCATTACCGGGCCGAGTGAGCCGCGACACTCGTTAGCAAACGCCGCAGCACTGACACTTCCACAGTGTTTACAGGACCATGTCACTGCTGAATTGTGGATTCTGAATGGTCAGAAAGTGTTGATTAATTTTCTGAGAGTAGTGCTGCTACAAATCACAGGTTTATATTCATTTAACCTTTATGGAAGGAGTCTCCAGTAGGACTGGCTGATATGACGATATAATATTGATATTGTGATAACAGGTTTTTTTTTTTTAAATACTGCGATATCTTATTACATTTAAATTTTCTAAAATAATTATAAACTGACTGGAAGCAGCTGATTTTCTGTAAAATTTTATACTTAGTGTTTGAATTTATTTTTTAAAATAAATGTTATTTTTTTAAATATAAAAAATTTAAATAAATCCATTTTTGTAGACATTAAGTATCAAATTTTTAAAATGGAGGTTTCTTTGGAAAAACTATATATTATGATACAAATCATGTATCATCGAAATGTCTTCGAGAATTGTGACATGATACTTTTTACACTTTGGGGTTTCTCTGTAACAATAATAATAATAATAATAATAATAATAATAATAATAATAATTTAAAAGTAGCTTCTCAATGTGCTTCACATAAAAAAAACCCAATCATTTAGAAATACAAATAATATAAAAAAAATAATCATACATATCAGCAACTCAATTAATCAGATACAAACTTAATTTAGCATTCAAGTAAAGGCTAACCTAAAAAAGTATGTTTTAAGATAAGATTTAAAAATACGTAATATCTGTATGTCTGATGTCAGCCGGAAGTGAATTCCGTAGTTATATAAGAGAATAAAACTCTTTGGGAATGTACCATTACAGGAAAATAATGACTACATGGTGGTAACAGTAACTCCGCCTCTTTTATCTCAGACGCTCGTTCGGATTTAATCGTAAGCGCTGGTGTGCACGTTTTAGCCGCCAAGTGGCTCGCTGACACAGAAAGCTTGTTACGAGACACACTAAAGACATGCAAATCGGTGTCCTAAATATGCCCCGGTCATTTGAATATTCATCGACCCCTCCTCCCCACTACTCCCCCTCCCCGGGTCTTTCACTTGAACTTGTTCAACTTGCTTTGCATAATTAATTCCATATCTCCTGTTTGGACAGAGAAATCTAATCCGTCAAACACAGAAAGGAAATGAGGATGGCGTGGACGGAGAGAAAGAAAAACGAAGCGAGGATGAGTGTGCTACGAGAGCAGATAAGGGTGTGAGACATCAGTATGCTCTGTATAATATAATATATCATGGTAAGAAATAGTTGAATTTTATTTATATATATATATATATATATATATATATATATATATATATATATATATATATATCTCGTCATCCTCTTGAAACAGGAAGTGGTTTGCAAATACCGTGATGAACCTTGATTATAAAGCTGGTTTGGTTAACACGGCAGTTGAACCCTAGCGATAGAAGACGCGAGCTAATAAGCAGTTGCAGATCAGCGCTCTTACTCCAAGGTGTTGGATGGGGCAGGTAAAGGGCAGGTGTTACAGACAGGGGCAGCACACCGGGGCTGAAAGTGACACATGATCAATTTGGCTGATTTGAGGTGCTTCAGGGGTGTATTCTGGGACCAATCAGGAGTTTACATTTCACTATTTCTTCATAACTGGTGTTGATTAGCAATAAAGTTTTAGTGTAATAATAGAGCACAAAACTGTAATACTATATTAGAACAAGCGCATTAATATAAACCCGTGATTTGCAGCTGCACTTTGTCAGAGCTGCTGTTAGAGAAAATTAATCAACATCTTCTGACCAATCACAGTCCAGAATCCAAAAGCGCTGTGGTGTACATGTTTTTTTTTTTTATAACCTTTTCCAGGTGACCTCGCTGTGTGATTGTGCGATGGAGCACACCCGAGCTGGTCCATCCATACTGCATGACGTGCATTTTCCATGATTGTGTCAGGAAAAGCTTTGTATGCCGTTGCTCTGTGGGGAAGGATGACAGGAACACAGTGGATCTGAGAAGAGAGGTGGCAGCTTCCTCACGATCACAAGACAAGACCTTCCTCTATTCCTGGGCTCTCTTAGATCTTTACACTTCACTTCCTGAGCATCAGTACGACAGACAGCACATGACAGCTCCGGATCTGAAATTATTAAAATATTCTACTTGTCCTGAACAGGAAGGAGCCTTGGTCCAAGTGTACTATAGACAAATGCTAATGTTTAGGCAGGGATCAGTATCTGGTTATGAAGGTACCATGTTAAGGATCTGGATGTGGAGTTGTTACTGTTACCACCCCAAAGCTACAGTTTTACCTCTGACTGTTATAACATGCTGACACTGGAGACTCCTTATATAAATGTAAGTGATTAAAATTAAAATCTAGACTTAAAAAAAAGACACTAAAATATACAAAGTGCTCTCAAACCTCATAATGTTTGCAATTCAAGCCATCCAACAGGAAAATAATGAATTTACCAAAAAAAAAAAAGTGTTTTTTTTCCCCCATTAATTACAATGACTTACAAATGCTAATTAAATATGTTGTGGTGTCCTGAAACTAACCTACAGACGACAATCGTATACAAGAACTACTCCGAAGCTCAGTTTACCATCAAGGCAAGTATTAGCAAAAAATGGAAATAATCCCCAACACCCAAGGCTTATGAGAACTGAAACTGACAAAGTGGCTACTTTGATTTTAAGCTTGGAAATGAAGCCATGTTTTTTTAAAATACTTTGGTGGCATATAATAAGAAACATATTTCATTAGAACAGCAAAAGCACTTCATTTAACAGTTTTTATCCAAGGAGACTTACATCTGAGGTAGTCTAGTCCATGAGCATGCTAAGGTACTTGCTCATGGAACCTTGGGATTGAGATTCAAAACAATCAAATCTGATCAGTTCCAGGATGAAACTGCACTGCAAAACAAATCTCGAGGACATATCCCCTGCTGTGATATGAGAGCATATGACAGCGGTGTCCTACATTTTCCCCTGACCCCATCAGTCCACATCAGGAGCATACGAACATTAATAAAGAGTCGGAAATCATCAAAGTCGAAAGCTAAAGCAAGAAGCAAGAGGCACTAAAAACGGAGGCAGATGCAGAAATGATGGGCTCGGCACAGCAGAGACTCGCCTGATAAAAGGATTAAGCGCTTCAGAGCTCGCTTTGGGGAATAGAAGACATTTCTGCAGGGGGGCGAATGGATGGAGAGAAAGTATATTCCTGTGCTTTTCCTTTTCTGAGCTGATCTCCTCTCTCGCTTCCTGCATCTTCACCGTGCTATCAGGCGCCCATGGGGTGAATTCCCCCTCGTATTATGATGAGTCCTTTCTAGGGGAATAATCAGAATCTCTTTGCCTCTCTCCCTCACCTAATGCAGTAGTCATCTGCCCGGACTAACGTAAGGAGATTATCTTGGCAATGGCAAAGCTGTCGTCTAAACTCATTAATTTAATCCCCTAATCCGCCGATAATTGGTGAGTCTGCAACTGACATTTCACTGCACGTTTGATATCAATGAATATAAAAAGGACAGCCCTGATGGCTCGGTGAATCCGGCCCAGACTAAGAGAGGCTCAAGCATTAGCGTTGGCTGCTAACAGCAGGGGCGCTAACCTGTGCTGACTCTTAGCACTTGAAAATATTCTCCGTCCAGGGGAACTTTTCATTTTTTGATTAGTTATTGACGTGGCCCAGGGACACGGCTTTTCAAAGCTGACAATTAGCCATTTGATCCCTGTTCCTCCCGCGATGGAGCTTTGCGGGAAAACTCTGCCGGTGTGTTTGCAGACGAAGCCTGCAGGGCGAGGCTTTTCAAAGCAGGCTTTTCTTCTCAATGACTGAGCTGAGCATTTGCGTCTCTGATTTAAACCATGCTCTTTTACCAGGCAGATAACCGGATTCAAATGAGTAGGCTCCAAGTCTGCCAAATGCCATAAATGTAAATGTAAGTCAGAGAGGGTAGTGTATGTTTTAGGCCAAACCATTCTTGTTCTAACAGCAAGAAAGTAAACAGCTACCAGTTCCCAAGAAGAGTAGGTTCATCAGTCAGGTTAACATTTCCCAGACTCCAAAACAACTTACCAGATCTTTTATTTATATAAGCAGCTTTGCATCATGAGTCCGGTGAGTAAGAAAGATGGTATAAAGTCATACTCTATGAGACAACCATTACTGCAGTCATATACTGAAAGCCAAATTTCCAGACCCCAAAGCCGAAGTTTTATGATATACCATGACTGTAGTCCATACACTGTTTACGGAATAAAACACGACAGGGGTGGTATGTTTTATCCTGGAAGTGTTTTATTCCTCTTACACCACAGCATTTTGCTAATGATTACCATATTTCTACTTATTAAAGAATATTAAAGTCTATTTTTTTTCCATTTGTAGTTACATTTAATGTTGCGAAGGCATATGCAAAACAAGTTAGTTCCTGTTCTCATTTACATTATAGCAGCTATAAACAGTCTTTCCCTCACCAGCCACTTTTTTCTCTCTTTTGAAGTTAGTAAGACAAAAAAGTTTGTCATCTGATGCTACCGAGAAAATGCAAAGCGTAAACTCCTCCGTCCTGAAGGTCTCGGAAAACTTAAAGTTACAGCTTTACCTCTGAGTTTTTACACTTAACTGACACTGGAGACTCCTTGTTAAATAAACATTTCAAGTCCTTGTGAATGAGCTGTTACTATAGAAATGATAATGTATTAAAACGAGCACTTTAATATAAATCCGTGGTTTGAAGCTGCACTACTTCTGACCAATGAGAATACAGAATTCAGCTGTGCTGGGGTGAACATTGTTATTGCACCATAACACTTCAGAGAGTTTTAGCAAATTGTGAAAAACATGTTGAGGAACATGTCAACCATGTTGTTGTTGAGCTTCATCTTTTTTTTTTATTCAGTGTGTAACATTGTAAACCATGGTAAAAGGCAACTCTTGCAATTTAAATGAGCAGAACATAAGGAAAAATGGCCAAGAATCTGCTGCATGGAAAGCAAAATCCTCATACAACCTCCTCTTGCCTCACAAGAACTCTGGCCACTTCTGACTCATCAGACTTTATTTGTGTGAGTGTGTGTATGCACTAGATCTTTTGCTGTAAATCACTCTGGAAGGCCTTGGCATGTTGCCACATCTGGTCCATGTCTCTGCAAGCCCCCAGCTCGCCAATAATTCCCCTCCTTTTCATGCTCTTTCACTCCCTTTTTTTCTCCAAATGGCTAGTGTTTGTTCTCTTTCTCTCTCTCTCTTTTCCATCCCATCCTGCCAGGATTAGAGGGGATGTTCCTTAAAAGAAACAAAGCCTTTTAGCCTTCTTTCTCTCTTTTTTCCCAGCCCGACCGCAGCCCCTGTTTTCTTTCTGAATGTGTGCATCTGTTTTTACAGTTTCCTTTGATGGGTTTCTTTCCCAAAAAAAAGATCACAAGTTTTTCCCAGACCTCCTCTATGAGTATTTCTTATTTCTGGCACTCAGGCCTTTGTATCCATGTATGCAGGTGAAGTTTTGCTTCACCCGATGCATTCTGACAGCGTAATGATTTTTGCATTGTTAAGACAAAAGGCTTGGCGCAGGAGCACAGTCTTCTGTCTCGCCTTAATTCTGGTTTCCGTCTGTGTGTATGTGTATGCACCATGACGACGCAATCTGTTGGCATTACAACTACACTTTGGCCCGGAACCAGCTTGATTGCAGATATCCTAATGGAAGCAGCACTAAAGAAATCGTACTTTTTCTGACTTGTAATCCTGGCTCTTCTGTGTAAGTGATCAGAACACTGTACGGTTAAAATCCCTGCCTGGTTATGGTGCCTTTCCAGTGCAGCTCAAAGAAGGTCAATTCTCCATAAGTCTGCATTTTGTTGTTGTTTAGAGTACCAAGTGAGCCGTGAATTTAGTTACTCTTCTTACCCAGGTACCAAGTGAGCCAAAGAGGGGCATGCGGGTGAAGTCAGAAATAGTACCGATCACTGATTGGTCAGAGAATGGTCATGATTCTGAGAGCTTTTTCTACTGGATAATATGGTGCAATGATCTCCAGTAGTAGAGTAGTGCAATTTTATCAAATTTTCCTCATTTTATTTCCCCAAGGTCAGTTTTCTTGACTCTGATATCAAGCCCATTTTCAGGTTTGTTACCTGTAATCCAGGTAAAATCCACTTTCTTGCATTTACACTCAATCCCAAACAGGTGCTGTACTCCCGACCTGGTACACCATATCCAAGTTTGCGCTAAATCTTTTATATTGTCACTAATTCTTATAGTACTGGCCTATATTTGCATCACTTGCTATGATTACAACAACTTCACCATGTCTCATGCTCAGTAGTACACCTGAGGAAGACACAATGCAGTGCCTTGCAAATCAAATGACACAAACAAATCATCCATTCATCTTCAATAGCATCCAATATTCATTTTGTAATAAACGCTTCAACTTTCATGCTAATACCCCCATCAATGCCAGCGTGATACACAACTGCTAACTCCTCACAAAAATAACGCAAATACAACATCAACCCACAAAGAGATTTTTGTCTCAATGTGACTATACTGGTTATCTGGAAATCTGTATATGTAGCAACAGGATTGTGTAAAAAAAAAAAAAATCCAGCAGTTATGAAAACCTTGCTAAAGTATTAGCCAGATGGAAAAAACACAGTAAGCTACCAATGTACTATGTATCTATGAAATTCATGTTACTCAATCTAGATAAGTACCAAAATTTAAATACAGAGATTTCAAAATGATAGAAAAGCAAAAGACAGAAGGGCCTAAGGGTGTGTTACAGCTACACACACACACACACACACACACACACACACAGCTTTTAACACAAGCCTTTACAGTGTTAACACAATGTTTTACAGTTTCCTCCTCAGCTTTGCTCAACACAACTCTTTTTTCCAGCTTTGTCCATAAATCAGCCAGTGATCTGAGACTCTGAGACATTTTAACACATCCTGTACGGCTAAAATTACATGAAGGAGAACTTGGAAAAGGGGGGGGGGGGGTGAGAGAGAAAGAAAGAGAGAGGGAGAGAGAGAGAGAGAGAGAGAGAGAGAGAAGACACCAAGCTGAGATTGGGGAAAACATACATCTGGACTGAGAGGTGAGAATCTGTACAAAAAGGCATTCGAGTCCTATGTACAATTCTTATTGCTTAATACATGAATGGCAGACTTCTTTTGTTCTTGCCAAAAATTACCCGTTTAAAAATCCAAGATAATATTATGAAAAGATTGCATAAGGTAGCATTAGTATCCTTCCTGCTCCATCCGAGAGCAAGTGAACCTGGTTAAAGTTCTTAGATCTGGGCATGAGCTGACATTTCTGCTACTTACAATGGCCAAAAATTAAATATACAGAAAAAATATTAAAAAATTTTTTATTGAAAATGTTACCATTTCACACAGCAACATTTCTGCTATGATATCCTGGAGAAAATGCCAAACATGCATTATATTAAAAAAAAAAAAAGGAAAAATATTTACAGTTACCACCACAAAAGTGATTATTTTCCTATAACACCATGCTCCCAAGTATTTAATTCCTCTTATACCACAGCCATCTGCCAATGAGTAAAATTATTCTTTATTTATTAAAGAACTACATCATAATTTCCCCCTTTATAGTTTTTTTTATTGTTCATTAAACAGGTTAGTTCCTGTTGTCACTTGTGTTATAGCAGCTATACACAATCGTTCCCTCACCAGGCTCTGTTTTTTTTCTCTCTCTTGAAGTGAATAAGACAAAAAAGATCGCAGCTTGCCATGTCATGGAGAAACAGCAAAGCGTAAACTCAGAAAACTTTACAGCTTTACCTCTGACTGTTACAAAGCGCTGACACTGGAGACTCCTTCCATAAATGTTACATAAACGTCTTTTTGCAGGAAGAAAATGTCACCATATCAAAGATTAGTTGGGATTTTGATAATCTGTTACTATGGAAACGATAATGTATTAGAACGAGTGCATTAATATAAACATGTGATTTGTCAGAGCACCTGTTAGAGAAAATTAATCAACACCTTGCGACCAATCAGAGGCCAGAATTCAGCAGCGCTGTGGTGTAAAGTTGATGTTATTTATATACCGATATTTATTATACATCGGTTTTGTGCAGTTTTGTGCAGTAGTATCTTATTGGAAGTATAGAATTGTTTTCCTTTTCTTTAAAGCATGAACCACTTAACACTTTTGAATCAATTAATCATTGATTTCAAAAAGAAAAAAAGTTTATAGAACATTAATACTAAGGAGGAGTTGATGATTTTCGTTTTCTAGTCCAGAGTGCCCTCAAACAAAATAAAAATGTCATGCTCAATTGAAATAAATGTCATATAAGACATTTTTCTTTTCTGCAATAAACACATTTCAAAATGGCAGAATTTTGGCAAAACGCAAACTGTAGTCTAGGAGAAGATGGTGTGAAAAGTTCTCCCGGGCCTCGAGGATTGATGACTGATTAAGAGTAGGTGAACAAACAGAAAAAGCAAACACTCATGCCTTCACAGGTTCCGTCCTGTTCTCAAGAGACGTTCCTCAAGAAAAGTGGAGCCACCTTATAACAACAAAGTCCAGCGCTCAGAGACAAAAACTTTCAAACAACAGTTTAGGGATTAAGAGATGGAGAGAATCGACTCCTCACTTTATACTTTAGCCTGAGTGAGGAAGAAGACGAAGTAGATGAGGTCAAGGTTTTGGATTCTTCTGTCTAGACGGCTTTTCATCTTGCCATGGAGGATTTAGTGTTCCTTCAGGCGAGGAGAAGAGCGCAGGATGAAAGGATGGGGTTTTCCCCAAAGCTGGACTACAGATTAGCGCCTTGCAGGCTCCTCCTGGACCTCCTGCTCCTCTGGAACATGGAGAACATGGCCAGAAGCTCTGCACATCTCCTCAGAGTGTGTTCATGGCTTACGGCTCGCTGACTAACACGCTAGCTTCTGAATATGCAGGTTCACTCCAAGCCTGGAGGACAGCTGATCAACGATTATTTATGGTTGGTTCAACTGAAGGTTGCATTTGAAGGTGTGTGTGTGTGTGTGTGTGTGTATGTCGAAGAACTTGCCTAGTATTTTTCCAATATTTTGCTATGCAGCATTGACAATCAAGCTCATACAAACCACTGTGGACGTGTCCACACACCCTATAGGCCACATATACACCATCATGTGGGCGTGTCCCAAATCACACTCTCGCTAGTCACTATATAGGCCACAGAAAAACCATTAGTGTACCCTTCCAAGCAAGCGAGGGTAAATAAATAAATACATACAAAAATAAAATAGGAAACAGCCTGGTGGAGGAATAAAACGGCTCTGATGAATAAACTGATGAACACTTTTGCTTCTCAGCTCTGCTGATCTTAAATCCTAAAACACAGAGAAAACAAACCTTACCAACATGCAAATGTGTTTTTTTCCTCCTCTCAGCCTCTCTCTCCATCTCTCTTCTCCTCTCTCTTCATCTGTCTTCTCTCACACATTCTCTCTCTCTCTCCCTCCACACTTCATCTCTCTCTGCCTTCTCTCTCTCCATCTCTCTCTCCATCTTTTCTCTCTCTCTCTCTCTCTCTCTCTCTCTCTCTCCTCAGCCATTAGAGCACATTTCCATATAAATTGTTGCGCTGCTAAACAAGCTCGTGTTATTGCAGTGTAAAGTTGATTCGATGGTGCAGCTGGTTCTCCGGCTCGCTGTAATTACATATGTGTGTGTGTGTGTGTGTGCGCGCGCGCGCGCGCGTGTGTGTGTGTGTGTGGGCATCATGTCTCCTGCCTACTGCACAATAGTTACTCGCAGATCAATTAGCATCCCGTACACACACACACACGCACGCAGACGAGCAGATTATGGAGGTGATGATGATCAGAAACGTGATTTCACACGTCACACGCTAAATTAGCGTTTTATTCTGTAGAAAAGTGAAATGTTCGTTAAAGTTTCTCTCTTCACTTAATTACAGCGTGACTGTGATTTCAGCTGCTAATGGAAGATTATTATTACAGTTAGCATGCTGCTAGCGTAACGCACGCTAGGGGAAATTAGCAAAACTGCAGTTAGCATTGGGGGAACAGCAGCAGGAACCCGGGTGAAGGTAAATAAAAACAAACAAACAAACAAACAAACAAACAGATAAACAAATGAATAAAATGAACTCCAGTAAAATTCTAATAAATCATCCAAATAAAAATATAACATAAGTAATCATTTAATAAATAAATAACTAAATAAATAAATAATTTAAAAAATATTTACATTTGAATTGAATTTAATATAGGTTCAAAACAAGTTCCAGTAGCACAGTTAGAGTTTTAATTACGCAAAAAGTTCACTATTTAACAACATGTGAACATTAATGAGCCTTTACACTCATATTCTTATTTATTTTATTATAAATCATTTATTTATTTAACTGAAAATACCTCCTGTTTTGGTACTGATATTCTCATTTTATCTTCAGTTCATTATTTTAACATTCTTCGATTTTTTTCCATTTATATTTTATTTCTTTGTTTATTTGATTATTTAAGAGTTTAATCATATATTTGAATATTTATTAACTAATATTTAAATCAAATCACTCAAATGTTAGCAGTCATGTTGTTTTGTCTTTGAGGATGCACTTAGTGAAAAAAATAAGGTGTGAAGCTTTTTTAAAATTTTTATTAAAATAAAAAATGGCAAGGAGCAAAATCATAATTTTATTAATTATTTATTAATTATTTATTTTAATTTTATCCATTTTTTATTATTTATTTATCATTCATATTCAGTAAACTGAAATGACTTCATTTTTTATATATTTTATTTTTTCCCTCTTTTTGTGTATTTACCTTTTCACTTCATCTACTGTTTTTTTTCTTTGCACATTTCACTAGACTGTTTTCAATCATTTAACTCTTTACTACCTGATTATTATTATTATTATTAATATTATTATTATTACTTTAAATAGAAGTGCACTATATACTCAACTTAATTTGAGATTCAGCCACGGAATAAAAATAAATAAATACATTTAACAAAGAAAGAAAAGTACAGAATATAACAGTTACATTTTTCACTTTAAAAAAAACGTACTTGAGTATGACAAACTAATTATTCAGTGACTGAAACAGTACCTACACTATATTGTTGTGGTTGCCAGATTGAGGACTTCCCTCCAGTGCAGAAAGACTCAGATTAATCATTCAGTGTACAAACACACACACAGTGTTAAGTGGTCAGGGTTGCCAGATTGGATTAAGTTCTGACTGTCTGACTGAATCTGGCAACCCAGGCTATTAATCTCTCTCTCTCTCTCTCTCTCTCTCTCTCTCCCTATATATATATATATATATATATATATAT
>CM075003.1:13720431-13763155 GCA_037576675.1 Pangasius sanitwongsei
TCTCTCTCTCTCTATATATATATATATATATATATATATATATATATATATATATATATATATATATATATATATACTGTATATATATTCATACACACACACATGTAACCGTCAGATACATAGATATTAATAATTATTTATTATTAATTATTTATTAAGCAGATCACTGAACACACACAAACACACACATTAGCAGAGAGACAGAGATGACAGACATTTAACTCACACCCATGTACAATGAGGCGTGTGAAGATAACATTGTGTGTGTGTGTGTGTGTGTGTGTGTGTGTGTGTGTGGGGGGGGGTTATAGAGAGAGAAAGTGATAATTAACACAGACGTATTAAAATGCAGCTCAAATATTGAGAAAGTGAAGCACAGAGGTTTGCCTTTTACAATCACGGAGAGAAAACAAGAAGAAGAAGCACAGCAACAGAGATTATAATCAGCGTAATTAAACGTAACGCAAACGAACTGCGGTAATTAATTGTGTGTAATTAGACGCAGCGTAAAGAACAACACGACTTCGGAGTAGGAGCTGAACACCAAGCTCTAAAAACAGACTGAGAGAAAGAGAGAGGGAGAGAGAGTGAGAGTGAGTGATGTCACTATGACAGTTGCCAGATTTACTCACCTAAATCACTCATGCTGAAATGTTTATATCATAATAAAATTCATTAAAATAATAAAATTAATAAATAAATAACTAATAAAAAAATTCTGATTAAACATATAGGAAGTTGTCAAGGTTGCCAGATTGGATTCTAGTCCTGTAGAAATGTCTGGTTGCCAGATTGAATGGAGTACATGTTCAATTGGTTTCCAGATCAGAATTGTTCCTACCATTTGAGCTACAACGAAGCTAGAAGCTTAAATGGTTTTATGTGTGTGTGTGTGTGTGTGTGTGTGTGTGTGTGTGTATGTATCAGGGATGCTAGATTGGACGTTTTTCATTTTACATCAGCACTTCAGGATGATTATATGGACAGTTATAGCCTGGGAAATAGATAATATATAAAACATATAATAATAAAAATACAGCAAATTAAGATTTTTAAGATGCAATAAAATAAAACTGAACTTCCTTAATGTACTGTAATGTGAATAAAACCAACAGTCTGATTTTGGTGGTGGGTTCCTCCACTCTGGCAACCCTAGCTGAGGTCAGTACGTTAGCATGCTGAGTGACTGATGCTGGTTACGCAGATGAACGTGATTGGCTCCCAGGAGAACGATGCTCTGAGGTCTGTCCAGCTAAAGAGTCGCTCTAATTGGTCACGTGGCTTTAATTACACGGTTATCATTTTGTAAATTTTGATACTTTCAGCAAATCCAAGAAATAAGATCTGCAGCTCCAGAACGAACGATACAATAACGGCCTGAACTCTTTCTACCAATCAGACTGCTTTAATGAAACTAAATTATTCATTCGCGATGAAGGAAAGATAAAAAACAGTGTAATGGGTCTGGCACTGAATGACTGTGTGTGTATGTGTGTGTATGTATGTGTGTGTGTGTGTGTGTTTGTGTATGACAGAGGGTTTTGTGAGGACTGCTCAATAGTCTTTTCAATTTGATTGATGGAGCTTCTTCACCACCATCTGGCAACCGAGAGATTACATTAATCACAGTCCGAAAGAGTGTGACTGGGAGCGGCGGCCTTCAGGTCTCACACACACACACACTCCAGAAACACACAGGCTAAGTATTAGGAAACAATCAACAAGACTGACACACAGAGGCCACGCCTCCTTCACCAAGACTAACACACAGAGGGCACGCCTCCTTCACTGAGGCTGACTCTTCTATTACATCTGTCTGTCTCTTATTTTCTGTCCGTCTCTCCTTCTCTATCTGTACCTTTCTGTCCGTCTCTCTTACTTGCTGTCTATCTCCCTTCTCTTCTATTGTGTCTCTCTCTCCTCTTTTCTGTCTGTCTCTCCTTTCCGTCTCTCCTCTTTTCTGTCCTTCTCTTCACGTTTCTGTCCGTCTCTCCTCGTTTCTGTCCATCTCTCCTCTTTTCTGTCCATCTCGCCTCGTTTCTGTCTCTCTGGCTGCAGAATGAGGATAATTACAGCTCTCTCAGTAAGCAGTAGCGTAATTACTGCATTCACAGAGCAGGATATTAGCATCGCTAAGAGAGCAATTTACTCACCACGGCCGCAGGTTATTGCAGGAACATGTTACACACACACACACACACACACACACACACAAACACACACCTCCAACCAAAGGCTTAGCAAACCAACTAGCATTCTGTTGAACGTCCTAAACACGAGCGAAGTGCATTGTCTAAACAGCATCAAACTAATCGCTCCAACACGCCACTGCACTACTGCTACGCTAGTACAGCCACGTGGCACATAAGAGCTAGCGTTCACCGTGCTACATTTAACTTCATATTCCATCACTTATCTAACAAACCGTAACTAATACTTCACAAGATACCCCACTAACACTCCAGAAGACATTTAAAGCTTTTTCTGCCCTATTTTCAGATTCTTGCTTACCAAAGGACACAAATGTAGCATCAAAAATAGCATAAATTAGCAAATAAGGTCATTTAATTTCTCTTATACCACAGCGCTAGTGAATTCTGGATTCTGATTGGTCAGAAGGTGTTGAGTGATTTTCTGACAGTAGTGCAGCTGTGAATCACAGGTTTACATTAACGCCCTCATGCTAATACATTATTGTTTCTATAGTAACAGTGTATAATTGTTGATATGGTGAGTTTTCTGTAAGGAGATGTTTATTTAACATTTATGGAAGGAGACTCCAGTGTCAGTGCTTTGTAACAGTCAGAGGTAAAGCTGTAACTATTAGTTTTCCGACATCTTAAGAACAGAGGAGTTTACGCTTCTTTGAGGTTTCTCGGTAACAAAAAAAAAAAAGGACGAGTTGCGTTTTTAGAGAGAATAAAGAGAGACTGCTGAGGGTTTATAGCTGTTTATAGCTGCTATAATATACATGATAACAGGAAGTAACGTGTTTCACGCACATTAAATGTAACTACAAATGGATAAAAAGTATGGCATGTCCTCCTTAAATACCAAATTGTAATAGTTGCCAAATTGCTGTGGTAACACTTTGAGATGTGATGTTATAGGAAAATATTCCACTTCAGGTGGTAAGAGTAACTCTGCTTTCATCATACCACCCCGTTACTGATTATTTTACAAATACTGCACAACACGCAGTGATTTATTACTTAATTTCTACTCTATTCATGATTCTTGTTGGTTCAAAGGTGGGTACGTCGGACGAATAAAACACACAAAGTATTGAAACCAGAGAATTTTAGATCCTATGACTAATCTTTATGTCGTTTTTGTCCTATAAGGGCTACAAAATGTGAGTGAACCCCTTAACCGGTGGCTCAGACCCGGACAGAAATTTGAGGAAGCCAAGGCACAGCAGGAAAGTGTCTCTATCAGCGGCCTTAATGCCAAATGATCAGGCACAGCCAGTGTGGAGGCTCATGCATCATTAGAAAAGGATTAATGAACCAGAGCCGGTTCATTACTTGCTCGTGCCAGAGCCAAAATGGCCACCATCGAGCTCCGGAGCTCCATTTGGCCTCAGAACCAGGCGTGTTAATTGTCTTAAAGAAAATTAGACAAGGTGTTTGTATGATACATCCAACATCCAATAAGCCTTCAAAAAAAAAAAAAAAAAAAAAAAAAGACGCTCAGACGTATTGTTCACTTTCAGCTGCTCTTCTTCCTGAGGCGCTGATCCAGGTAAAGCGATGACGACATAATGACAGCCCCAAGACTGTTCATGCAGCAGACACCTTCAACAACCTTTAAAGGCTGTTAATGCAGTGTCAAACATGCTAACATCTCTTATAAATAATGCGGAACCTCTTCAGGGCTCGGTTAGCATTACTGAGATGACACCACGCTAACCCCTCCTGATTAGCTTTCATTAACGGTGAGACACCATAGCACCTTAGAGCGATGGATTTTTAAAAAACAGTGAGATGTCGAGGCATTAATCAATCTCAGGAACTCGTATTTGAGGAACAGACAAAAGGCAAAAAAAAGAAATGCTGATAAGGAAACAGACCGATCTTTGCTATGCTGAGAAACATGCATTGCATGCTATTATCTTATTTTAACTAACTCAAAACTAATTTTCCTCAGGGATTTAGAGCAACTGATCTAGAACAATTAAGGAAAAATGCCAAATAAATGCCACTACTCCTAATGAGCATGGAAACTTTGGTTTACTATTGGCTTTAATTCATTTCTAGCTATTTTAGTTTGTTGAAACTATGCTAGTATTTTGTCAATACTCTCATGCTAACTGTAGCCTATTATCGTTCAAAAAAAAAAAATCTCTGCCATGGCTGAGTGCCAATCCCAGGTCTCCATTTGTGTTTGAGAAGCACATCACTGATGAAGTGATCTAGCCCCACCCACACTTGGTTACTGTTGCCATGCATGCCAAGATTATTAAAAACCGAGGGTGGCTATAGTTCCTGATTCAGGAAAAGGTCTCAGGTAAAAAACAGACAACAGAGTGGACTCATCAGAATTAAACGTGAAACAAATTAGTGAAGAAAATCTGACACCAAATGCTGCTTCGGCTTGAGCTCGGTTAGCTAGCATGCTTTTTAAATTACACATTAGCGTAGCTAAAGTGAAAAAAACAGTGTAAAAATTGAGCATTGGTGGAAATATCAGCATGACACCTGGTTTAAATGAACAAAGGTCTGGATTGTTCCACAAAGACTAGTTAGCTAGATAGCTAGCTTTTACTATGCCAGGTACCTTCAGCTAATATTGCGCTGCAACGTTTTATAGTAGTGCTGTTGTATTGTCGTACATATTAGAGGTGTTTATGACAATTCCAGCCCATCCCTGAAAGAATTAGCAAATACAGCATCAGCAAATAAAATGAGTCATGTTTGAGCATATACTGTAGAAGTGTATGTGTTTTCTGTAGGCTGCTGATCATTAGATAATTGGATTTATTTATCTTTATCTACTCAGCATCTACTCGGGCATGGTGTACAAGGTGGAACTCTTACACACCCCCGGGCGCATCATTTGACCACATCTGAAGCTTCTTTTTCAAAGTGTGTTCACAGGACATGTTAGTGGGCCTGCTAAAGTCCTTAACACTACAAATGCTAATCTGTTATTGGAGGTCCAAGAAAACAAAAACAAGGCAGGGCTTGGGATTGGTCAATTGTAGTTTTAACAGTCTGGAGGCCATTTTTTTTCTCCCAGTAAAAACTGATAATCACTTTCAGGAACAGTCCCTGAACCAAATCCTGAAATGGAAAATCAGGCTGGCTGTCAAATCCCCCCCCCCCCCCCCCCATTTTTAAGACATGTCTGATCTTTTCTATCAGACTATGAATATAAATTTAGTCAAAATGATAAAAAAAAAAAAAAAAGATCATCTTAGAGGGCAGTTTTTTCAAGCGTTACATTCCAGCATTACATTCATTCCTAAACTGTCTGTTCTTTCTCAGGCTATACCATCTCCCAGTAGAGCTTCACCTCCTGTCTTTATGGGTTATTCAATTTGGACTTGATTATGCCGTGCAGTGGTAATTAGCCTGAAAAAAAATCCTGGATAACCGGAGAACTCCGGCAGTGCTATCGGCAGCGACGATGGCTTTTTTACGGGTGGGAGATTTAGAGAACCGAAGGAGCTTGGCTCTGCTGAAATTTTAATGATGCCATTAAAAGACAAGAGCTACAGAGCTCATGCTGATTCCTGTCCAGATGCCCAAAGACTGTGACATTCTGCACTCTCTCTCTCTCGCTCTCCTTTTCCCCAAACTACGTTCAAAAGACGCCTCTTTTTTTCTCTCCGGAGATTATGCTGACAAGGCTGACAAGAAGAATGGCGGAAAAGCCATTATCCTTAACAGCTGAGAAGAGCAGGGGAAGTGCTGCGGTTGTTTGCTTGAGAAGAAGCTCAGATAAGAATCTAAGAGCAAAGAAATGCACTACTAAAGATGAACAGAGAGAAAAGGTCAGGTTTAATGAAGGGGTCTGCTAATGGCCAACATTAGCTCTTACCTTATGGTCGTAAGGGTTATATGAGTGGAACAGTGCAGACAGCTCCTTGGTTCTTTGTTTTTTCTGTTAGGGGAGAGAAAAAAAGAAATTAAAAAGGATCACTACAAGTGGGAATACAAGGAAACACATTATCTTTAGTTAAGACTGTACCGAAACCAGGATGTAATGACAAAGGAAAATGACTCAGATGGCTAAGCAAAAGAAAAGAAATGCTTAAGGGTTAGAAATGTAAATATTTTCCCGCTGAGCCTCTCGTCTTTCTTCCCCTGAAACAGCTCAAATGTCCTTAATTTGTAATGAAATGCAAACGCGGGGGCTGGAGCTGATGTATGAAGGCACTTAATGCGATCACTTAAAGCAGGCAGAGAACGTTAAAAGCGAGTCTAATTAGAACATTGACCAGGCAGCAATTCAGTCGAGGGAAGCTGTGCTTTTTCACAGCCAAGAGAAACTCCAATGTAGCAACACATGATATCGTGGAGGTAAGACAGATCCAACAGAAACTTCTCAATGAACAATGGTAAACTTCACAATCCTCCATAAGACTGTCCAGAACTCAGAAGCCCAACCTCTTACCAGCATACCATACTAGACCAGAAACTTAAAGTCTCCAAATTCATGACTCCCTTTTTTGGGAGGATAACTTTTTTTGTTAATAAAGCGCTCAGTAATCTAATATTGCACACTCCTATTGTTCTTCTCCATCCCTACCAACCTGGCTGCCAAACAGAAAGAAGGGTAACCACCATCAGGGCAAAGACTGTAATCACTGTCAGGGCAAAGAGGGTAACCACTTGGGCGAGAAGGGTAACCACCTGGCATGAAGACAAGGAGGGTGACCACTATCTGGGCAAGAAGGGTAACCAAATGGGTGGGAGGGGTTAAAATAATTTGGGCAAGGATGGTAACCACCTGGATAAGAAAGGTAACCACTTGGATGACAAGGGTAAACACATGGGCAATTAGGGTAACCACAAGGGCAATTATGTTAACCACAAAGGCAATTAGGGTAACCACATGGGTAAGGAGGTTAACCATGTAAGCAAGGAGGTTAAACACCATCAGAGAAAGAAGGATAACCAACTGGTTAAGAAGGGTCTCTACCGGGACAAGAAAGGTAAGAACTTGGGCAATCAGGTAACCACCTTTCAAAAAGGGTAACCTACTGGGTTTGAAGGTAAACATCTGGACAAAAAGATAACTGCTTGGGCAACTAGGGTAACCACCGGGCAAGAAGGGTAACTATAATCAGAGCCAGAAAAGTAACAACCTGGGTAAGAACAGAAAACACCTGGATGAGAGGGGTAACCACTTGGGCAAGGAGGGTAGCCATCATCAGGACAAAAAAGGTAATCACCATCAGGGCAAGAAAGGTAATTACCTTGGCAAGAAGGGCAACCAACTAGGCTGAAATGTAAAAATGTATTATGAATTATATTCATAATACTGTATCTGAAAAGCCCATAGTCAGATTCAACTGAGTTAGTATTAAATATTGAAAGATTTTCACATAAGGCAACTTCACCATATCCTATCTTCCTGCATATACCACCTCTGAATAGTTAAGTGATCTGATGGCCGAAGGCGCTCGAATGCTGCAGAGAATTCAACTTGGAATAGCTAGAGCAGCAGAATGAAATATCCAGGCTTGGCTAATAATTTGACTGATTTCTTACTCTCTTCTAACCAGAACACCAGCTGGATGAGGATCAGGCTGAACACGGCCTCGGGGTTTCCCTTCTTCAGCTTAGCCAATGAGCTCCCAGCAGGATTGGCTCGATAAGGCCAGGATAAGGCAGGCGAGAAAGAGCGGGATGGAAGGCTGGTTTGGGGGGATTGGAGCATCCCATATTCCAATTGCAGCCCCTATGGCCATTTGAGAGAAAATGAGAGAAAGACAAAGTTGGAGAAAGCTTCCAGATCTAAGGCAACCAAGACCAAGCCAGCGAAGTCTAAGGAGAATATGCTCAGTTCTCATCATGCTGCATTTCTATATTCAGGAACTTCAAAAAGAAAAAGGTGAACCTTGTGACCTTGGGAAATTCAATACTTTCGAGTGTTGAGGCCAAGGCGAAGATCGCTCTACTTCTGAAGCAGTGCATTAAATATGAAAAATCATTCTGATAATCCAAGGAACATTTTTTCTTCAGTTGTAGCCATCATTACCAAGTGCAAGAATGACAGAAAGCAATGAGGTGTGGCTCAGGACACATTAAGTCCAGCATGCATAACCGAAATGGACCAAGGAATATCAATTTTCATACCGAGGTAATGACATCTTCGCTCTTCATTCCTTACTGCTGAATTACTTGACCAATTCCGGCTCTTATTACAATCAAAGCATTATGTCACTACTAGCAGGTGAGAGAGGTATTCAGGCTAAAAAAAAAAAAACCTGTCCGAAGTTCCAGGTGCAATTTTCCTTTCTTAGGTGGAACTAGGAAAGTTTGTTAGACTTGGAAAGCGAATGAATGATACGGTGTGTTTAGAAGCACACCATGACTATTTAATAGTACCCCTATTCCATAGTGTATGCTAATGATATTGCAGATCAAAATGTAGGAACTGGTTAGTTTAGGTGGACAAATCATGACATGTTGCCATCTGTACCATAAACCATACATCAGCCACCTAGCTGTTGATAAGTGATGCCACCTCCTATAATGTCCATCTGCTCTTTCTCACACCTCTCCCTGAAAGCAAACATGATACCCATCAGTTGGCAACTAAACGCACCCTCCCCCCAAAATGGCATCAGCATAATAAAAGAATGAACTCTCAGACTGATAGCCTTGACAACAGCAAAGAGCAGAGAATAAGCACTAATAATCACTGTCAGGGCCACGTGATCCCACTTTTTTCCGCTCTAGGCTTCTTGTGTATCATTAGCTCCTCTATGAAGATGCAAATGATGTCGTTTCGCTCCACCCTCCCCCATTTCCCTCTATCCATCACATACACAAGTACAACATGAATATTGGTGTAATGACGCTCTTGACTCTGACACTTGCCCCCCTGTGAGTGGCAGATGTTGGTGAGGTACAGCTGGGCACCTGGGCTTTTTTTTTTAGGCAACACACCGCCACTGGTTTCTGAACGAAAGGGCAGAACTAACACGAGCCATGAGAGTGCCGTCAAAATAAGAACAAGATCTAAAAATCAAGGCAGATCCAATTACTGAATACTGTCAGTTCCACAAATTAGGCTAAATGTTGGGCCCTTTTTCAAAAATTCATACTCTCAAAGTGGGCCATATTTAGTCACGAGTTACGTACATGTCGTGAGGAGTTAACACCAAAATTGTGCACATCGGTACTGTAACCGTGGATTTAAGAGCTATTTACAAGTTACATCAAAGTTATGTACGAGGGGCAGACTTTTTCTAAAACAGGCGAGTTTCAGTTATGATCGATTCTGACCTCGAACTTAGGTGCATTTTTCTTGCGTAATATTGGCTCGAGCAAGGAGTTGTATTAAGTTCAGCTCCACTGTCTGACAGTTTGATGTAACCACAATATGTCATGCTGAAATTAAAGTTCTGGTTGTAAATACACTCAAAAATGCAAATGCAATTCAACGCCAACGTTAAATACATAAATATGACACAATTAATCAATCAATCAATTCACTAATAGCATAGTCTACAAAAAGTTTTTTTGTTTTTTTTTGCATGGACGACATCGCAGGAGATGCAACTTAATTTTTACTTACTTTAAAATATTAAAAGTGAGCTGTAGGCCTAACAGACGAGTGCTCGGTCAGCTTATCCTTCAAACTGCTGGCACATTTCAGTAGAGTGCATCCAATAAACAAATCAAATAGCAAATTAAAATCCTGATAAAAAAAACCTACATCCTGTGAACAAATTATGATTTCCTTGACCTTGATTTAGTACCTTGTGGCCACACTGTCAGCGCACGATATAAAAATAAAAAAATTAAATGCAAAATAATAGAATGAATGTTATTTTATGCATTTACTCAACTTAAAGCAACTACACTAGGAGGGGCCAAAGGAAGGTCAAATATATGACACTTCATGTTCCATGTTCTATTTTTTTTTTTTAAGCAAGAACAAATTTAATAATCTGCGACAGAAATATCATGGTTGTGTAACCTTAGCATTTCTAACAAGACCTTTAAAGCTGGAGGATTTAATCAGAAGATAACGGAGAGGACATGCAAACGGCAACATGAAAGAAATGCAATTTATGTGGCTTAGTAGAACATCAGCAAAATATGTCTGCATTTATTTCAAGGACAAGAGAATCTTGCACATAACGGTAGATTTAACTTCATTCTTCTTTTGCTTCTGCAAGTTAATTATACTACTAGGGTTTCTAAATGAATTGGACTGAACTCATGTCTACACTGTGAGAACAGCTTCAGTGACACGCTGTGCTCATTCCTGCAAATCTAAACAAGCATCATATGAAATCCTCGACATATTCAATAACACAAAGTGTAGGCCGGTGAAGAATGCAGAGCCTGGCATGTCTCCATGGAAAAGATAAAACTCTTTTGAAGATCTGGACAAATAGGACACTGCTAAGAACCTAATCCACAAACAAATGATTACACAGCGCAGTGCAGAGATAATAAAATAGCTTACAATCATCGAGAACTTCTGATTGGTACAAATACTGGGCACTGAAAGCAATTAATTATGATAAAAAAAAGAATAATGGTTAGCCATGTCAAAAAAAAGGTACGTTAATGGAAAAATAAATTGTCTTCAACATGTTTTGACCAACACAAAACAGAAAAGTGCACTCTTATCTCTGGAAACAAAGAATCAGCAATGGTCCATTAGACACAGCTCTCCGAGTATGGGTGTTGAAAATAGAAGAGGCTCAAATAATGGTATATAGAAAGGCTCAAATAATGGTATATGAAGAGGCACAATGATGGCGTCTAAAAAGAACTACAGTAATAATTAAGGACCAGAAAATCTAGAGGGAAAAAAAAACCCTGCACACAGTGCGATAACATGCTGATGGGAATTGTCAGATGTAGTGGGTAAAGATGTTGTTTTTCTTTACACCTGACCTCATCCTAGGCTGGCGTGGTTGCCGAAGGCCTTGCCCATCTGTCTTGGCTTTAAGATAATTTTGTTTCCACATGTTAAGTATTCCTTACTGACCTATTCCACCAACGCTTTCAGAAAACCGGCATACCACAGCAACAGATCAAGTCTTACTTTGTGCTGCTTGTTTAATTTCCCCTGGTTGAAGACAGCATGGGCGAAGGCGACGAGCTGTCAGGCTAAACACCTGTCCGCCTGGTAACACCAACATTCCAGGATATCATCCCAATTTATCTCCGCTAACCCTTTTCCGACACATGGGATTAATTATGCCAGTGCTTTTTTTGGGGGGAAAATTCTCCATCTGCATCCCAGAACTTATTCATGATTCAGAGCATCCATCCAATGATAATGAGACGTGGCAATTCGTTACGAGAGCCGAGCCATTTATCATCGGGAAGTGGACGGGTCCTGCAGATAAGATGGCCTAAACGTGCTGAGTGCCAGACTGGGCCGGTCTGTGAGTCTGGCTGTCGCTTCCCCCAGCCCCCTGCAGTCTCCTGTGCGAGCCCGGCAGTCATTACCATTTGGAGGAGTTATTAATGTGACACACTCTCAGTTCTACCCCCCTACAGCTCTGATAGGAGCCATACCCACCTTTAATGGGACCAGTAGAGAGATCTGCACCTTTCTGCAAACTCCCTAAACACTTTCTTTGTTGGGATTAACTACCACATCTTAAAGTTAATAATTGGACCCGTATCAACAATGACATCACCACTTTCCCTTTGGCTGAGACTCGTATGTCATGATGTAAGTGTGGTGATAGCAAGAAAGCAGAATATCTCTGCACTCATTTAATCAAGTTTAAATGTCACACATACCATTGTGGAAAAGCAACGGTAAAAAATCACCAACACTGCACACATTTACACCTTTTCATGCATACGAATTATTCCACACAAATCTGTAATAAAGCCGCCAGATTTGGCAACCACTGCCATTGAACTGTAATGAGAGTAATTATACTGACCCAGTGTAGAGGATCCATTTACAACCCTCGTCACTGGGAGTACTCATTATACCACAAAGTACCTGATTTCTTCACATAATGCTTAGAGAAAAATCTGAAAATCCACTAAATGAAGGCTATTACGCCTGAAACGTAAAATTCTTAAGGGTGAATGAACTTTCAAGAGCTAAAAAGGATGAAAATGTTGAAAGAATATTCATGAACACTAAAAAAGAAGTGTTTAAAAGAAGAGCAAGGAACCTCACACTTTACCCCTTTCACTGATAAAAACGGAAACTACAGACGAGAATTAGATCGAAACTAAAAAGCATGGCGTAGAGCAGGTTTAACAGTACGGAGATTGGACTGCATAGTGTAGGTTTTTCTCAGTGTTTAGTGAATCGATGATGAGAAACCCCCCCCACAATGTGGTGGAAATGTTTAAACATAGTACATCATCTGTAAAGCATGGTGGTGGTAGTGCCATAGCTACTTCTGCTGGTCTCTGTAAATAGTGAGAGAGAAAAAGAAATCAAAGCGTAAACTCCTCAGTCCTGAAGATTTACCTCAGACTGTTATAAAGCGCACACTGTAGACTCCTTCCATAAATGTTAAATAAATGTCTCCTTACAAAATAAGCAAGTTATTTGATCCATGTATGTGGTGCGTCGATAATATATACCTGTGATCTGCAGTTGCTGTTACAGAAACACCTTCTGACCAATCAGAATTTAAGATTTAAGAAAAAAAAAAGGTATCTCCTACCACTAACAGTGTTTGTGAGATCTCTGAGGCTTTTTCTTAGGATTGCACAGATTGATCAGGATCCCCAAGCGGGAGGAAAGTGAATCAGATACAGAGCAGTCCATTAAAAACATGCAGACCTTTTGATGACGGATGGTCTCAGAGGGTAAGAGAAGGAAAGACATGGGCTGACATAAAGATCCACAGCTAAAGAAAAGAGAACAAATCTCAAAGATAGAGCTTCAGAGGCTGACACGTATTTAAAAAGAATAATGGTTGATGGTGATATGGTTTCTCAACTTGACAAATCAATGACCATGTCTAAACGCAAAATTGGAAAAGCTTTGTAACTCTACACAGAATGACATCTTTTTATATACAGTTTTTTTTTTTATCTTTTTTTAATTAATTCAATTATTCATTATTACCTTATTTTGGATAATTAATGTGTAAAAGAGGTGTGACAATACCCTATCTTAACACTATAATAAAAATATCTGTAAGAAAATAACAATATAATATACCTAATACAGTATTAAGTCATAACTATACACAGAACATCTTTTAGTTTTTTAATAATCTATCACTTAATTGTTTTTTTTTTTCAGTTTCTAACAGTTTTACTCATTAATTCATTTATTCGATTTTGAAATTATTAGTTTTGTTGAAGATGTGTGTAAGTGACGGTGGATAAGAACGAAGAAAAGGGAGGTAAAGTAAGGAATAAAGAGAATGAATCATTTTGAACTCAATAACACTCCAACACATGATTTTTCTTTGAAGCTACTAATCCCTAAAAAAAAGGACCACTCAACAGCGCAAGACCATTCACGTCCGTTTTTTGACAGAACTGGAGCAGGTTCCATGACTTTGATGACTCAGTCTTAGTTCTTGGTTACTCAAGGAAAATAAAATCCCATCTTGAGGCTTACTGATACATTCACTCTTCAAGGGTTTTTCATAGTAAACATCAAGCCGGCTCCCTGTACGAGTCCGGGCACGTTGATGGATACATGCCTGTCCACATGTGTTCTCATGTTCTCAACATGCACTGACGCTCAAGAACTATATAAAAATAAAAATGTGATAATATCACCAGGAACGAGAAGGCAGAAGGTGCATTAACTTTGTTTTCCTTTAAATTTGTGTGCTCTTACATACTTAGTACCAAATTTGGTTTTTGTTTTTGGTAAACAATTCATTTCTTGTCAAAAGACTCTGAACTTCAGATTACAGCTCTAGTTTTCGCTAGAGAGTCTGGTGTTACTCATCACTCAGCATGCACAGGAAGAAGCTGTTTGTCTGACACTGCAAAAAAGCCAACTGAGCTTAATCCATATAATGAATTTTATCAAATAATCTGTTGACTATCTGATTCATTTAACAATTATGTATAGGGAATCTGAAGTATAAGGACACACTGTGTCTCGGTGTTCTTTATACTATGTGTTTTTCTGATTTCTACACACACTTAGAAAAGACTTGTTTAATTTCATCACCGGATAAGAGGTATGAAATTCTTTATTAATAATGGGAAAATTGTAATCTTTGGCAAATTGCTGTGGTATAAGAAGAATAAAACACCTGGGGACGTGCTATCAATATAACAGTTTTCTCTTCACTGTTTCCATCGATTACTGTTATATACTGTATATAAAACTATGTTAAAAATATATATGTGGCCCTGAAATGTCCATTAATATCATTGCTTTTTCTGCATCAGAATCCAGTACATATGGAAATGTGAACAGCCAGTCAGATCACAACCTTCATGATTGTGAATCTTGAGGGCAGAGAAGGTATCAGGCACTCTGTGAGCTGTGGGCGGAGTCTCTGAGACAGAGACTGGCAGGTTTGTCCGTCACCACTTACACTCTCTGTTTGGATAAGTAAGTGTGCCACTTGGTTGGTTGGTAAATCCTGAGTAAACAAAACCCCAAAGCGATGAGTGGGGCCTGTTGTGCTGCTCCGCCGTGGCGGCTATACATGACTGTCTGCCAGTGGTATACCCAACACGAGGAATATCCTTAATCACACATTGCGAAGTCTCTGGATGGGCTGATGTTTACATTTGCCATGCCGATGCCAAAAGAAACAAACAGATGAAGAAACTTAAATCCATTTAAAGCACATCCGTCCACATGGTCTTTTGTTTGGGGTTGTAAGGTGACAGAGAAATTTCAAATCAAGACTGCAAAATCATCTCTGAGTCAATTTAATTAAATTAGATAAATTAACCCAAATGCAAATGCTCACCACATGAGCCGGGACCTGCTCCATCTTGGCCGCGGGAGTTCCAGGTCGTGGGTAGAACTGGTTGATAAAGAGGCTCGGGAATCGGTACTTTCTCACGAGCTCCATCGTCTGCTGGAAGTCCTCATCCGTCTCTCCCGGAAAGCCGCAGATGATGTCAGTGGCGATGGTGATGCCTGGAACCCTGAGAGAAACAGAACCAAATGGAAAATCGTTACAAAAATGCTATGCAGGATATAGTAAGAAACAAAGTTACTAGCTGTATGGATAAAAAGCATGGCATCTTTTATAAAAATTTTTTTAAAAAAATTGTAATAATTGGTGTAAACTGTAGTTGTAGCTGCTGTGGTATAAGAGGAATAAAACACTTATAGGAAAATAATCAGTTATTAGATTTTACTGTAAAGATGCTTTCATACACCGGATCATGGATCATGTATACAGATACCTTAAAGGGAAGGAAAAATTCCTGCTACTTAAATAAATAACAAAGACACAACAAAGATTAGATGAGTTTTTGTCCCATTCTTTCTCTTTTAAACCTTTACTGGAATCCTTTTAATAATGTGCTATAACCCGGAGACTGAATAACTTCAGAGTAACTCCTGAGTACCAGGAGATGAGCATATAAAACTGCATGAGAAAGAGATCAGAGGATATATTCCACCCCTGCAAGGTCTCAATGGGACCGTTCTCCACTCTAGAACCTTATTACCAGCCTCGACAACCATCGACCGGCCGCATACATGCTGATTAAATTAGGCTTTCTGCTGAGGAATCGGTTCATCGATTTCCTTTCGCATGTATCCTATTATTATCGATCATCGACCTACGGGAAAGGAAAACAACTCCAAGACTCGCTCGGAGAAGTCCGATCAACAAAGACTGAGAGTAATTTATGCTTCTTGAGAAAAGTCAGCCAGCAGTCAATGTGTCTGTGCCCTTTAAGCATTTATTAGCTCATCGACAGCGCTTGTTGTCTCAGCGAGAGCGAAATGTCGCGGCCTTGAGAGTTACATTTACATTCTGTGCAAAGATGTCTGCAGAACTGGGGGAAAAAAACACTGGATCTGTTTAAGATCAGACTGTAATTTGTACTTAACAACACAGTTTTCTTTGTTTTTCTAAAAAGTCCTTGTTTTTAGATGGGATATTTCACACGCAACAAAAATAAACCACCACTAACTCATTTTCTTTCATCTTCTACCCAAGTCCGTGACATGGAGCTGTGATTTCAGAAATATCTCAACTGAGACTTTCTCAATTCTATTCAAATTAAATCCAAAGGATTGTTTCGAGTGATTCTCCACACTCACAACTTTAGTTCCCCAGTTCTGCAGAAATTTAAGAAATTCTTACAACCATGGTTTCATCTCATTCTGTTATATACGACCTCCCATTAAATGTGTATGAAGACATTATGAAGAAAAATAAAGCTTGGAAGAACTATAACTAGTACAGTTAGCTCACTTTTCTAATTTAATCTGAGAACAAAGATCGCACAAAGCCGAGCATGTACATAACTATATAGTGTGTTATTTCATTTGTGTTTAACTAGCTAGCTTAGGAAGATACATATCGCTACTGCTGTTTCTCATCAGAAGTAAAAAATAATGCTGGATAGACCACGCCCAAATGCGCTTAGCCATCCAAGACACCCTGGTGGAACCCTTTTCTAAACATGTATGCTGTAATTTTGAGCGTACCTTCTGTGAATTGTTAAGGATATGATGATATAAGTGCCAGTTAACCTTCAATATATTCAGACAATGTTTTGCTTTCATATAGAATATCTTATTCTCATACAGGGCTTCAGTTCTTCCAGTTCGCTGGAACAAAACAGATTAGCAACCTGCATAAAGTGCTGCGCATTAAAATTGTACTAATTTAAAGTATGGATAAGATTACCAGGATGCATGAGACATCATAATGAAATGAAATCGTATGCATATCCTGCCATTTCCCATAAACCTCTGCTCTCCGTCCCGTCTACGCGTGCATTCATGCATGCCTATCGACGACACTGTCTTATGTTCATTCTTAATCATGTTAGTCTTAGCTGCATGTTTCCCACAGATAACCTTTGACCTATTGATACATCCATACTTTCAGGCAGCATTAATATTCGAGAGCATCCTCGGGCACTTATGAATCCTTGACCTCTTTAATCTGCGAGTCAGCATTAGCAGAAAAAGTCCTGAAGGTAACTGAAGAGACTGGCGTATGGTTCAAATTTTCCAACACTCAGATCTCCACTACCTATGGTCATGGGATTGGGATTGGCAGCCATTATTGGGATGTAAAACATAAAACAAAGTATTAAAAAAGAAAGAAAATTGGATCCAACGGTAAAATATGACTGAGTTGGTTGCTGATTGAAGAGTTTGTTGGAAAACATTGAAAATCGAGACAAGTAGGCTCAGTTTCATTTCTCCATCGATTTCAGCAAAGATTCTTCCACATTCATAAAAATAACACTCACATAATCTGAGCTATTTGTTTATTAGCTGTCCTTACATCTCTAAAATGATTTAAAAGGTGCTTGGGGTGGGGGGAGTGGAGGCACAGCCTAATGCACATGCCATTAGTGATCCCCCTTTGACTAAGCGTGGTCAGGGCCACTCGGCAAACACTTCTTAAAGGTTGTGCTATTTCGAACACAATGAGGCACGCGGAGATGTCCTGAGACCAATTAGCAAGGCAAGCTGTCCACAGAGGCTTAGTGCTGGATGGATAATTTTCACCGTGCCTCGTTAGATTGAGCTCCAAGCCTAAGATGGGCTAAGCTAGGACGTTAGCCTCTGGTGATAATGGGTATATACCGTATAACGGAGAAGAATATCTAATATCAGTTGTCATATAAGCAAAGAACATGTGCTGAATGTGTGAAGTGACAAGGTTATCATGCACGAAAGTCGGCAACTGGAGTGAAATAAACCTCACATTATGTTGTGTGAAAAAATGGTGTAGTTTCATTTGTTTTGTTTTTTGTTTACAGCAGGATTCATGCAGGAATCTGTAGAACTCAGCTAACAAATGAGCTCACGAAAAGCCCTTTCATCAAGTGAAACAAAAACACAACAGGCCACAGGATGATGACCAGCTAAATCAGTGCATTCGAGAAAACCAGGTGCATCTGTGCTCTTGCGTCTCACTCTCTCAAGAGGAAAGGAATCTATAGCTCATCAAAGAGCAGTGAAAAAAAAGGGAACGCTATAGACAGTGAAGACGAGTCATGCTCTCTCGCTCGAATCCATTACCTTCTCTCCACCTCTTCAGGCCCCTTGTGAAGAAAGGATTGAAGAGAGGGTGGAAAAAAGTGCTAATCAAAAATGATAGACCTGGCAGCTCATCTCCTCCGGTCTGGCAGATGGAAGACTCTTTAATGCACCACTGGCTTGTCAGCCATGATTGCATGGCTGTTTGGATGCACCATAATATGGCCAGTTTAACCGTTATTACGGAGCATCTCTCCTCTCAGTCCATAGTTATAACTACAACCCAAACCTCCCACGTACACGGTGGTGCCTGCTAAAACCTTTCCTTAAAATATTTAGAATCTATAACAGCTGCTTGCACAGTACCTTTTAATGGACATTACTGTTTCTATTGTTTATAACAGCGCATTCACAGGGACTTGTACGGAGAACGCTCCACATTGGTACGGTGAAATTTTCTGTGAGGAGATGTTTATTTAACATTCATGGAAGGAGTCTCTAGTGTCAGTGCTTTGTACAGCTGTGACTACATTTTCCACAATGACTTCAAGGACAGAGGAGTTTACAACTCTACAGTTTCTCAGTAATAAACAATGACAAGCTGCTTTTTTGGTCTTATTAACGTCAAGAGAGAGAAAAAAAGAGGCAGGTGAGGGAAAGACTGTTTATAGCTGAGTGAGAACAGGAACTAATATTGAATGTAACTATAAACAGACAAAAAACTTGAGTCTTAATTCAATCTTGAATTTGAGAAAAAAAAAGTAATTGTTGGCAAATTGCTGTGGTTTATGAGGATTAACACATGCTGGTATAGGAAAACAATCTACGTCAGGGTGTTATCAGTACCTGCGCATCATCACGCTACCATGTTAATAATTTACATTGCAATTTACATGCAAGTTGTATAGTGTGTTGAGAATTAGTGCAATCAAGATTGAAAAATGAAGTCCAAGAGATATATGACGTGTCTTTTTCACGGGTGTCCAAAAGTCTAACGTCCAAATAATCAGCCAAAGGAAATAAAGGCCTTGACGAATTCTCTCCTCAACCAGCAACCATCTTGCAACCAGGAACTCTGCTCAGCTGGCAAGTAAAAAAAAAATGGAGGATCCTCTGAGACTCATTTCTGCACCCCTTTGCAGTATGGTGGAGACATAATGTTCATGCTGCTCCAAGTGTCACTCTGAGTGCATCCTGGGTACACCCTGACAGTTCCTGCTCCATCCGTCAACGAGCAATCTCTAACACGGTAGACACTGCTTGGCTTTTGTTTATGCAACCGGATCCAATTACACCTTAGCAAGGAAGAAGCAAACCTGAGAGTATGGATCGTTCCGAATATACAGGTCACTCACTCCCCTGGGCCTCTGGATCAGGTGCTGTCCAGCCACCATATCCACCATGACACCTTCCTCATTACAGGCAGTTATCTATCTTTACTTGTGCCAAAGGTGTGAAAATACACCATGCTGTCCTCTTACAGTGTCATTGATAGTGCTTTGGATGAGAAGAAGAGCAAGAGAGAACTCTTATCGAGAGAAGGAAGGGTGGGCAGCTCTATTTCATCCGCTAATGAACTCCAGCTGGGGCGTCCCCGGTGGATACCTGACTGAAACTCTCTACCATGTTCTCTGGAATTAGGCTTGATAGAAGGGGCGACTCGCTTGACAGCATCCTGCATTGAGTGGTTTTGCATGGGATCAATCTTGCTCACCATGGATACAATGAAAGACTGAGGAATGGAGTAAATAATTCAAGTGGGCTTGGGACTCACAGATGAGAAGTAGCTCACTAGTACAACCAACCAATGAACTGGAGATGAGTTTCCACAGCTTTCATGCTTCTCTTGATCATTTTAGGTTTGCTCCTTCACCATGCAGTTCTCAGCAAAGCCAGGATGTAGACCTGCCGACTCTGAAATAATGTGTGGTCCAGGGAAGGGGTGGGTGGGTCATTTTAGTCCTGTCATGTCAGTCATTTTTTGGAAAGATTACGCTGTATTTTCCCTTCTACAGAATAAGCATTGCCTGACTCCAGGTAATATATATCCTGCTCGAATAAACAATTTGGTAAATACTACATTGTATCCTGTGGCAAAAGAGGTTTTGCATTTTACTTCAGTATAAAGACACTCCAGGAAGTGCTCGCTCTTTTCTATCATCTCCCATCGAAACCAAAACAAAACCAAGCACAAGTTTAAAACATTGGAACAATAAAATACAGAAGACGTTAATAAGGACGTGGAAGAGAAGCGATGCTTCCGGGACTTTTAGGTTCATCATTGAGTTCCCTGCACAGATACAGCCTACAGACATGTTATGGTCCTGTGACCTTGTGTGGCCATGCCCCCTACAACAAGCACTTAGAATAAAGGTCAAAACAATCAATTTGTCAGATGTCCTCCGGTAAAGTTATTTAAAAGACATGTGTCTGGAACTAATGCTGTCCAAATAATCACAGGGTCAACGTTTTTCACAGGCCAAATTTCCAGCCTTTTTACAATTTCAGCTCAAATCCCAAAGAGCCGGTTTTGAACATTTTTGGCACATTCCCAATAAATATATTTAACTGATGATAACTATATTCTTATCTTACATTAGTTGAGCATACATTGATAGATTTTAATTCATATTAAAGGTGCAATAGTCAATTTTTTGTTTCTTACTGTAGAACTTGACAAAAAAAAAATAGATGAAGCCGTGGTCTTAGCAAAGTGTATTAAGTTCCTGAGAAAACCCATCTGGAAAACAGCCTTCTGGTCTGGAATGCTTGTTTGTGTTTAGATGCACCTCCTGTCAGTCATCTTATAGACACTCTACAGGCCCGCATAGATCTTGAGTGAGAGCTTCGTGAATATGGGCAGGAATCATTCCAGTGTCGGACCCACCTAATCATTAGAGATTTAAACTTGGAAAAAACAAAGTCATATGTTACCGAATGCACCATTAATGACTTCAAATTCTCATCCTCCATTTACTGCAATGCATGGATGCTGCTTCAAGCGGGAAAATTATGTCAGGGCAAGAGCACCAGCCAAAATGTTACTAATGTAAGATGGTGGGCAGGGGGCGGAGCTTCCAGATTTGCTGGGGGATGACAGCTCTTTTGCTGTATTTTTGGATATTAGCATAATCCAATGTTAAAATGCTGAGCTGATACGCAAAATGCATGAAGGTTGGCAGGTCAGAGGATGTAAAAAAAAGAAAAAGAAAAAAGAAAAAGAAAAAAAAGGGTCAGGCTATCTGCTGAAAATGTTCTTTGTGCCTGCTGCACAAAGAAGAGTCATGAGCAGAAACAAAATGGGATTCAAGAGCTATCGCATTTGCAAGCGAACTAAAATCTCTCATTCCCATTTACACTTTACACCTACTCGCACTTAAATTTGCTCCAGACGGATTCTCAGCCAAGCCTAAATCCTTTTAATTAAAATCCAATGGAACTCGGCAAGCTTAGAATTACATTGGCAAGTGTGGGTTAGGAGGAAAGCTTATGAGAAAACATCTTTAAATCAAATTATTTGAAAGGGTCTGTGGGGAATGAACGCAAGGTGTGATATCCACTGGATGTGAGTGTTTATGCGACAGATGCACACAACCTGTTGGTGGGAAGAAGATGAAGGTGGAATTAACAAACGGGATGTCGGGAGGAGGCAAGGCATGAATCCACTGTGAAGTGGTGGGCTTGGTCAACAATTGGAGCTCTGAACAGAAAGGTCTTCCATGGACAAGGACCTCCAGGGAAGATATGGTAGCTAGCAAGCAGACAAACATCTGTAGCAATAGAAACCAAATCAGACTGTTCCAGCTGATATCCAAACAGGGTCCTGTTCAGTCTGATCTGATCAGAAGTGGATGGAGCGTTGTTCTCAAATATGTAAAATTTCATTGTTTGATAGACTTTACAACATTTAGATCCTTAATAAACAAGCAAGAGATGACAGTAGCGAGGAACAGTACTAAACAGAACCCTGATATACTGTATAAACATAAGCAATAGTGGCTCATTTATCAGTTATAGTTGCCACTAAAGCATTTGCTTCTATTGACCTTTTATTATGATATTAATTTCAGTAACTATTTTACTAACAGTGAAATAACCCTGGCCCCATGCTCCGATTTCACAGGTTCCTCGGTTCCAGGTCAGGTTTTTTTTGTAATAGAAAAGGAATGGTTCGAGTTTGAGACACTGGCACTAATAAAACATAATGATGTAAAGGGTTAGTATCTTTTTACAGATAGTGATGGGCCCGGGTGCCAGTGAGGGGATCGTTCTTTTCTCAGAGGGGATAATTACTGGCCTTGATGGTATTTTGTCTCTCATCTGGAGGACCGCACTCCCTGAGACGCGCTGCTTCACTTTGAGGAGCGTTGACACCTTATTACTTTCCAAGAGTATCTGTTACTCCAGTCTCTCTCTCTCTCTCTCTCTCTCTCTCAACAGCTTATTTTTGAGCAAGTGAGGTGTTTTTTTTTCTTTTACATTTCGAAAGTCTGCAATGAATTTGCTCAAGGCTCGTTTCAGACTTCGCAAAAACAGAGTGACAAGTGGCATGCCACGATGACTTGTTGTGAAGGAGGCAATTAACACACTCGAGCCAACTGTTAAGCCTTTTCTGTCGTGCCAAAGTGGCTCTAACTTGTAGAACATGTTAAAATTCTCACAAAATTTGTGTTCCTCTGGCAGTTCACAGTCGTCAGGTTTGTACACCAATTAAAACACAATTCAGAACTAACAGTTGTCTTGTGGTTTTCACCACAATAATTTCCCAGCTTTCCAGATGCGGTCGTAACAATCAGAGTAAAAACATTCCTCAAGTTAAACTACTTTTACCTAACTACAACTATGACCTAGGTAAGATTAAGAAAGTGTCCAATAAAAAAAATCTACTGAAGCAGCTTTACAGTTTTAGTATTTAAATGAATCAGTGTGACACCACCTACGCAAGCAAAACTGAGCTTAGCAACACTGTTTGCATTAAGTACTGTAAGAAAGAGGAATACTTAAAGAACAAACTGAGTAATGGAGTGCTGTGATGCAGCGGAGTTACTGTTACCTCACTGAAATGGATTATTTTCCTATAACAGCATGTTTTATTCCAATTATACCACAGCAAGTTAATTCTATTCTCACCCATGTTATAGCAGCTATAAACAGTCATTCCCTCACCAGCCTCTCTTTCTTCTCTCTCTTGAAGTTAATAAGACAAAAAAAAAAAAAACAGGTTTTTTGTTACCGGTAAACCGTTAGCGTAAACTCATCTGCCTTGAAGATGTTGGAAATTTTAAATTTACAGCTTTACCACTGACTTTAAATCAAAACCTGTGATTTGCAGCTGCACTTCTGTCAAAATTAATCAACACCTTCTGACCAATCAGGATCCAGAATTCGACATCGCTGTGGTATCAACAGTTTGGCGGGGTTGAGACAAACACGCGAGAACAAAACGCAGTATACAATGTCCACCTTTACATTTTCAAAAACAAACAGGCACTATATGACATTCCACCCACATGCTACTCAATATGGCAGTCAACGTGCGTCATCCCCGCTGTCCTACCCCGGGCATTAATGAGGTATCAAATGCCATGAAGAGATTAACTCCAGGTCGTTCGGGGACGGGAGAAACAGGGAGATCTTATGATATGAACATTTATTGACCTCACTCTGGCAGTGAATTGATCCAATGTCTGGTTAAGTACAGCTATTGATGAAGGACATGTTAGCATAACACAGATGTGGTTTTAGAAGACACTGATAATTTAATGATTTTTTTTTTAAAGTCTAAAGGTTTATTTTATTAGGCTGTGGAAACATGCTGTCTTACTTCTCAGAATGAACATTTATTAAAATAAAAGGACAGGCCTCAGTCATTCTGTCTACAGAAACTTTAGCTATTAGCCAGAAAAGACCTTTTTTTCCAGACATCAGGATCAAAGCAAGTGAAAAACTCTGAATTTCAACCTAAACACTTAAGAGTCAGGAAAAGTCACTCATCTCCAGCTATTTTTGGACTTTTGACGTGTCAGACAAACCAACCAAATATCGAAGTTTACTCAGATTGTACAATAAGCAGCTTTAAAAAAAACAAAAACAAACAAAAAAAACTTCTGCCGCAGCAACGATACACAAAATACGTCTCCGGAAAGAATTGTAACCAAACGACAGGCAAGTTATTTGGCTTTTGGTGGTTGTTTATCCCACCACTGTTTAAAAGAATGTGTCGTGTCAGCAAAAGAGACCAGACAGAGAGACAGAGAGAGAGAGGGAGAGAGAGAAGAGAAAACAGACTGTCATATCTGCAGGCGCCGGATATTAATCGAATGCTTACACGTTTCCACTCGTGACTCACGGGTTCTTCAGCCGAGCTTGTTGTGCTCAAAGCGCAGGCTGAAGATTCATAGCTGATACAAGCAGAACAAACTGGACTGCAGGTTACTGACGATGAGGAATGATGACATCACTCACAGCATCGTTTATTGTCACATTTATAACATGAAGCAGTGAAAACAGACAGACGGAAATAAGGGCAGACAGATATAGGACAGATAATAAGTATACAGACAGACAGATTCATACAGAATGACTGACACACAGACAGTTTCTATGTGTGTGTGCACAGATACAGACCAATATACAACCTGACAGAGTGACAGACAGACAGATACATAGAGACAGGCAGACAGATACATACAAATAGACACAGAAAAACAGACAGATAGATATATAGATACAGAAAGACAGATACAGACAGAAAGACAGATAGATAGCTAGACAGACAAATAGATATATAGATACAGCCAGACTGTGAGACAGACACATAAACATAAGTTTACAGATACAGGCAGACAGATAGAAAGACAGAAAGACAAGAAATATATGTGGATAAAGACAGACAGACAGGTATGGAGATACAGACAGGTAGACAAATAGAGACAGAAGTCAGGCAGATAGTGGTATAAATACAGACAGACAGACAGATAGAAACAGACAAAGAGACAAATATATTTACAGATGGAGACAGACAATATTGTCTGCACTATTGTACATAGTGACGGGAAACACACACGTGCGAACACACACGCACGAACACCCACACACATCTTTCCACAACACATCGTCCTGGAAACTTTGTGATGCTATGATGATCATAACATCGGGATATAAAGCCAAAAAAAAAAAAAAAAAGATTCTGAGCAATTATGCCTCTGCGTGCATTTTAACTCTACACACACACACACACACACACACTCATAAAACATCGGCTGTGGACTTTGGGGATCAAATCGCTGTCGTGGCGTCAGGCGCATATTTGAACAGATGTGTTTAAATTACATCTATCTCCCTATACATTTGTGTGTGTGTGTGTGTAGTACCAGACTATGGGCATGTTTGGACTCTCAGGGATGGAAGGAAGAGTGAGAAGAAAGAGCAAAAGAAAATGCACCCAGTGACCCATCAAACACACTCCACATGGTGAGGAGGCTCAGTGTGTGTGTGTGTGTGTGTGTGCCCCTGCACGGATTAGCATTAAATTAAAGAGCTGAGTGTGTTCTCACTGTGAGGTTCCTTTCCCTTCTTCCATGCAGGACACACTCACTAATTAAAGCAGCACATTGAGCTGTCGCGACACATTACCTGCCTCACACCTTAAAGCCCGACACTGAGGAGTGTGTGTGTGTGTGTGTGTGTGTGTGCACGGTGATTGTCCTGATGAGCCTGACCACCCTGACGTCACACACAAAGCCCTCTACAGCGTGGCGGTTTTGTCGAGCCGGTCGCAGCTCCGTATTGGTTTTGTCGAGCCGGTCCCCGCTCCGTATTGGTTTTGTCGTGCCGGTCGCAGCTCCGTATTGGTTTTGTCGAGCCGGTCCCCGCTCCGTATTGGTTTTGTCGAGCCGGTCGCAGCTCCGTATTGGTTTTGTCGAGCCGGTCGCAGCTCCGTATTGGTTTCGTCGTGCCGGTCGCAGCTCCGTATTGGTTTCGCCGAGCCGGTCGCAGCTCCGTATTGGTTTCGTCGGGCCAGTCGCAGCTCCGTGACGGTTTTGCCGGACCAATCCCAGCTCTGTGTCAGTGGTGTCGTCACTAAACCCATCACAGAGAGCCCGTAATCACTAAAGCTAATCGCTTCATAAAAAGCCCTGGAGCTTTGGTTGCATTCTCACAACGCACGCTCCATTAGCCTCGGCCCCGAGACAATTACAGTCTCAGAATGGTACGACCTGGCTGGATCGTTCCATTAGCTTTCAATTAGCCAAGCTGCTGACCGTCAGGCCTCCATCATGGAGATGTGTGTGCAGCTGAGTGGAAAATGTGGAGTCCTCTGGGCTTCCTTTTAATTTTTATAACACCCTCAAGCCTCGACTGGTTCACATAACGACACGCGTGGATGAAATTTCACGTTACGATACATTATATGGATCCGCAGAAGTGCAGAGACAAATTTAAACATGAAACAACAAAAAAATGAATTAACTGTATGTTTATAAATATATCTTCAGCTAGACAAGTAAAGTTAACAACAGTGCAAAAAGAATTTATTTAACATAATAAACACTGTGTGTGGTGCTGTTGTGTTATTCCTCTTACTCCACAGCAACTTGCCAACGATTATGATTTTTATTTACTTTATATCCATTTATAGTTATAGTTCATGTTCCATGAAACAAATGTCAGAAATGACTTTTTAAAATGCTTTAAAACTTTCTACAGCTTTAACTCTGACTGCTTTCCTTAGAGAAAGAAAACATGATTTTTTTTTAATGTGGCACGCCTGCCATACAAGTGAAAGAGCTGTTACCATAGAAACGATAATGCGTTAGAATGCGCATAATAACATTATAAAGAAATGTAAATGATAAATTAACATGACATTGTGATAAATTGCTACTCACACGTTACTAGTTATTAAATTTTTCCTTCCTTTTTTTTTGTTAAAAAAAAAAAAAAAAAAAACTAAAAAAAAAATTGGTGAAATGAAAAATCATATTTATAATCATATTTTTGCTGTAAAGACCACTCTAATCTTACAACATTCAATTTAGTCTGTGATATGCTTAAAATAATATCAGCATCCTGATATTTTTTTTCCTTTTTTTTTCCAGATATAAGCAGCAAACCATTTTAAAAATCTGAAAACATTAATACACATCACATTTCACTTACGAGATAAAAGCATTCGCCAAATGAATAAATTAATACACAAAGGCTTTTGGACCAAGTGTGAAGATGAAGTAAAAACGGAAATGGATGATGGGATGATGTTTATTTTTTCCGCTGGTCATGGCTCCTTTTTTGCGAGATCAACTTCAAAGCCAAAGTCACGTGTGTTTGAGTGATCCGAATTTCTCCCATTACTGTCTATTTCTTTTAGAATTCCTCACACAGCTCAGAGAAGAAAACCTGCAGCTTTTCCTCACATGACAGCAAAAAAATATATGTGTGTGTGTGTGTGCGTGTGTGTGTGTGTGTGTGTGCGTGTGTAATAATTTCTCTCAGTTTAGCGGAGGGAAGGGAAGAAGAAAACCCGTATGAATTCATTAGATCTTCTGTACATTGAATTTGCAGACGACGTCTTCCCCGAGATGTAGGGTTTCAGAAAGAAAATCTACATCCTCGATTAGAGCTGCATGCAATGAATCTCTTTACTCTCACTTAATCTTAGCATCTCTCTCTCTCTCTCTCCATCAAACTGACTTAAAAAGCCATAAGCAGAACGTTTCACAGATTAAACTGAATGATTTATTTCTCATTACGGCCAACAAAAGCTGCCCGCTTGCATGCCCTGCGTGATCACAGGCCGAGGGAGCTCGCTGCTCTGATTAGAAAACCTGATTACCAGGCGAACCCGTGGGGCCTTGTGTGGAGCCGTCGGAATCCGCTCGTTTTCACCACTTACAGAAAGAGTTGAGTTAAGAGAAATAATCATGGACAGCTTCAGTGCAGAAGCCACAGAACTCCAAACGGAACTGCACTGAGCTTCATAAACTTTGCAGCATGCTCACATTACAATAACTCCGGGTTATTTTTTTATTTGTACTTTTTTCTACACTTAATAATTAGCGTTTCTTTGTCCAAGTTGTACGTGATCAAAGAGCCGCTGTATGAAATCTAGCACACGACTCGAGCAGTCGACTGAACTCAATACGGTTTGGAGCCATTTTGACATGTTTCAGTTTTGTAAAAACAATCAGATTTTATTTGAAGAGTTTGATGTGCTTTGACAAGTGGAAGGCCACGCCTCCTGGGACTGACAGGCACAAAGTCCACGCCTCCTTCCCTGAGATTGAGGCACAGAAGGCACACCTTCTTTTCTGGCAATGAACGAAAACAGCTTGATGCTTTCTTTAAGAAAACCATCAGGTACCAAGGACATGCCTCCTTCACTGGGACTGACAGGCACAGAGGCCACACCTCCTTCATTGTGACTGACAGGCAGAGAGGCCACACCTCCTTCACTAGGACTGACAGGTAAAGAGGCCACACCTCTTTCAATGGGATTGACAGATACAAGGGCCACACCCCCTTCACTGTGACTGACAGGCACAGAGGCCACGCCTCCTCCACTGAGACTGACAGGCACAGAGGCCACGCCCCTCCACTGAGACTGACAGGCACAGAAGCCATGCCTCCTTCGCTGGGACTTACAGATACGAGGCCACAGCTCTTTCATTGGTCAATATCTTTTTTTATTAAACTGACGATGACAGAGGCCACGCCTCCTTTACTGATACTGTCGCACAGAGGCCACACCTCCTTCACTGATACTGACGCACACAGGCCACGCCTCCTTCACTTCACCTGGCAGGTATTGAGGCCACACCTCCATTACCAAGACTGACACAAGTAGGCTCTTTCACTGAAATATTAGCTACATTTTTTACCTATCAGATGGTATTTTTTAAAATTAATAATGTAGCAACAATTGTGTATTAGATAAAAATATTGCTAGCTAGCGGGATTACTTTTTATTATTTTAGAAAATGATAGCAATAGATATCATATAAATACAGAAAAATGGAGGAATTTTAGAAAGTGTGTGTCTAAAAGCAAAAAATAGAGCCAGTGTGTTTTCAGGTAGAGCAAGGTGTGTGAGTGCACGCGCATGTGTGTGTGTGCGCGCGCTCTAAAGCAGTCGTCTCTCAGGGATGTGTTGTGTAACAGTGTGGCATCTCATCGTTCCCGCCCTCTTTCCCTCCAGGTACTCAGTTTCGGTTAGACACCCTTCATTAGTGAGAGCAAAAAAAAAAAAAAGACGGAAAAAAACCAAGCCCGCGGGTTGGAGTGTAAAACCGGACTTTGATCCACACGCACATGTGTAAAAAAGTAAGGTGCTTTTTGTTGGGTCCTAAAAAGCAAATCTATAACCAAACGTATCAGATATCTTACAGCGTCACTCGAGTCAGTACAAAAACCTCACAAGTGTTCCAACTTCCAAATTAACACACAATCGTTAAACTCTGAAACACAAAACAAGCGGAAATGAACAAACACACGCCGTCTTTCTGTTCGCATTAGTTTAATAGAATTTTTAACTAAATACATTCGCATTCTACTCCGCCCACACGTATTATATATTTTATATGTATCCTATCCACATGAAAATGATGTTTTGTTTCACTGAATGAGGGCTTTCTTTTAATGAAAAAATTCCAGAAAATGTTTAAACTCAAGTACGTTTTCACAGTTTTCATGTGAAAAGGGAAAAGAATGCGTACATTTCTGAAGAAGAGTGAAGCTGTGTGTTTTGTCACAGAGTGAAGTGTTTTGCGCATGTTAAGAATGTGCCAGGACTCCATTTATCACGGCCGCTGCTCTGTAGTTTCTTATTTGAGAAGGTGTTCACAGTTTAATTTCATGATCAGCGCTGTACAGCTCCTGAACTCACAATATCAGCACAGATTTTATACAAGACCCCGGAGAACTTGCGACTTCTGATGGTTTTTTTGCATTTCGTCTTTTCTATCGCTCACTACGAAGCTCTTAACGTTATTCTTGAGGCCTTTTTTTTAAAAAATGTAATATTTTATGACTATCACATTTTCAAATTGTTTTTGTGTTTTCATGTGGAAGGAAATATTTCTGAAAAATATGGTATAAACTAGGCTTTCGAAAATATCTGTACGGGTGTGGGCGGGGCCTCAGATATCGTTACAAAATTTGAATACTGCAAGTGCAGCCAAAAGTTAATCCCTTTAGCCATGCTAGTATTTTGATCAACTGTCTATAGAACCTAAGACAGGAGTACTGCAGAATAGCTGATCCTAAGCCCCGCCCCCACTGTTACTGTAGATATGTAAGTGTAGTTTCTGGAAAAAATAAAGACACGTGAGAGTTTAAATGAGTTCTGGGAAAGTTTCAGGTGAGAAAGTCGAGAGCCATCAAAATGTTTCAGAAGAACATTTTAGCCTTCAGAAAACTTTTTAAAAGAACGTTTTATTCTTCAGAACAGTTTAAAAAGAAGGTTTTAACCTCCTGAATGGTTTAGAAGAACACCAAATGCTAACACTATGACCTTGAGATGGACAAGCTAGTTAAATCTGTTCTTATTAAATACTTATGAGCCGTACACCTTCCTTTCTTTTTAATAACTAACAGAGGTGACTCCTATCTGCTTGCTCATTAGAGTGTATTTCTGTCTCCCTGAAACCCACTTAAACAAACGACTCCTAGCTCGGTGCTAACACGTCACCTTTATAGATAAGCAGATTAGCATCAGCGTCGGTTATCAGAGCTAAAAGAGGTTTTTTGGAGAGACTTCACGCAGGTCAAATACACATCCCCTCACACACATTAATCTCAAATCACATGCTTACATCAAAGCATCCAGGGCAGGAAGTGCACTTTCTTTTCTTTTCTTTCCCTGACTATTACTTTGGCTGCAGGATGAATCACACCTGCGGAAGTCAAAATGTAGATAACGTTACAGTTCAGCTGTTTTACTACACTGAACAAACTGACCAACACTCTGGTAAGGACACTAACTAGACAGGAAGTAATTGCATCATGTCAGAGCCGTAAAATCTCCAGTGTTTGAGTAAGACCACTAACAAGCCACCCGGTTTGGTTTTTGGGACGGAAATTATATAAAATTGTCTCTGAACATTAGAACATTAATTAATGATGACTTCTAGCACTTGGGACAGAGCCTTAAAATGTCCAGCGTTCCAGCAAAACCAGAGGAGAAATTCCATCATTTGGGACAAACCAATGAAATTCCAGATTCCAGTTCCAGTAATAAGACTTCACTAGTCATAAAGTCCATCATTTGTGACAAAGCTTTAAAATGTCCAGCGTTCTAGTAAAGTCACAAAATAGACAGGAAGGAATTCCATCATTTGGGACAGAGTCGGGAAATTCCAGATTCCATTTCACTAACTAATGATGAATTTCGGGGTTTGTGATGGAGTCGAGCAATCTGAAATCTGATCCCGTGATGCTACGCTTCACTTGCTGCTTATCAGTGGAAAGACTTGAAATAGCCAATGTTCTAGTAAAAACACTACATAGATAGAAAGAGTCCATCACTTGGGACAGAGCCTTATAATTCTCTGGTTGAAAAAAGAACACTAATTCCAGCGTTTTGGGATGAAGCCAGACCCCTCAAATTGACCAAATTCTCAAGTGATTTTTTAAAATTATTTGGGACAGAGCCTTGTAAGGACTAACATTTTAGTGCGTACAATAAATAGATTGCAAAATTTGGGACAGAGCCGTGAAATTCCAGACTGCAGTAAGAATACTAACTAGTGACGAGTTCCAGTGTTTGGGACGGATCCTTGAAATGGCCAAGGTCCTGATACAGACGCTATATAGACAGTAAGAAATTCCAAAAATTGAGAGAGATCTGCGGAATTCCAGTCTGCGTAAGAACACTAACTAGTAATGAATTGCATAATTTGGGATGGAGCCAGACCTCTTTATTCTTACTTTTAAACTGATCTTAATGCCATGTTCTTTGGAGTATTTGTAGGTAAGAATGTTTTTTTTAAAAGAATTTTTAAATTATTTTCAGTGTTATGTTAGCTCTAACCTACCAGCAGTGTGCCATTCTTTAGTCTAGCTGAAACTGGAGCAGCATGTCTACCATAAAAAAAAGCTTCTTCTATCTCACAAATCACAATATGCTGATGAACGCTCAGAAAGGCGAGAGGTTTTAATTCAAAAGGGAGCATGGCGCTAGCAGACTGAGACTAGCTGTTAATGCATACACTTACACACACACAAAGACACAGTGTGTGTGTCGCTCAGCGGAGGCCCGGAGATTAATGAGCTCTTATTAAAAAGGGAATATGACAGAGAGAGAGGAGAACGCGTCTGGAATACAGCAGCGCTTAATGAGGTGGAGATGATGCACACGAGCTTCAGGAATATTCAGAAAGGAATGAATGTGTGTCAGCGTACATTCTTTCCTCAGAGCGGTGTTTTGTCTATAAACTGTGATGTCAAGAGGAGAATGTTGTGTCTCGGTGCAGCAATAAATTCAGAACGTTTGGGCCTGACTTGGCATTTTTGGTTCTTTGTTTCTTCCCATAAGAATCACTAGTCGGGTATGCAAAAAAAAAAAAAAAGAAAGGAAAAAAAGAAAGAAAAAAAAGAAAAGCGTCAAACCCATTTAGATCATCACACATGCATCCAAAGGCCAAGGTTGTGGTTCGTGTGTGAACAGCTCACCAGCTTTCTCCAGTGAACTCTCTTCAACGACGTTTTGCACTGTTTGTCTGACATGTTCTTTTAATTCCTTTAATATATTCAACAGATGGATTCACAATTGAGTCCGCGCCCTGCACGTCGTATACGATGCTTCTCTCTGATCCACCCGGATCAATAAAAAAGACCAATTAATTCCTACAGCGCAGGGCCGAAGCTCTAGTGCATTTTACACATTGATAAAGAGAGCTAAACAGGAACGAATCCCTACACTCCCTCTGAAACGCGTGCTGCGGTACAAGGCTTTAACAGTCAATCAAAGAGAGAAACTACAAGGTCACGTCCTGAATCAACACACAGAGATGAAGAAATGCTTCGACCTGTAGGAGGAGATTTACACGAGACGTACGAGCTTTGAACACAAAGCGCACTTCATTGATTATGCTTTGATCTAACAATCTGGTAACAAACACTGACTAATTTATCTAGAAATGACGCCAAGCTCAGTAGCTACTTTTACATGCAGCATAATAATCCTTTAATAATCTGTCCGAGAGCTCAACCCGAATAAAGAATGCTCATGTGTGGTGGACGAGACTGCTATTTTTTCAGTAAGAAAACAGTGAGGTCCTCAATTATTTAACTGACCAGAGATCACAGCCCATCTTCTTGCTTTCTATTAGCAGAGCCTCATGAATTAACAGGTCAAAGTTCACCTTGATAAGCTCCTGAGAGTATTCTACGGAGATCGCAAATTTGAATCTCAACAATGCAACAGCCATCCGTGGCCGCGAGTCCAAAACAGTTTCTTTGTTTGTTTGTAACTTAACTCCATGCCAGCTACTATGCCAGGAAACAGGTTAAAATGTAGCAAAATATGAAGAATTTACTAAAAATTTTTTAAAGTGTATCTTCGATAAAAAATCTAAAACTATATCTGGCTTCACTTCATTAAAAATCCAAGTTCCCAAAGTCCAAGTTCACCTGTGCAGGCTCCCGAGAGTATCGTACAGAGACCGCCAGTTCAAATCCCAACAATGCAACAGTCATCCGTGGCCAAGAGTCCAAGACCGCAAAAGTGGCCGCGCTCTCTGGGTGGACTGGCATACTCTCTCTCCCCTGTCAATCACATCGACACTAGCCAATCACAGGCCTGTGTGAGCTCGTGTATGCAGAAGAGGGTGGTAGGTTCCCCATGACAGTAGTTTGAAATGAGCTGGTTGGATGACTTCACGTAACTTAGAGGAAGCTTCCTGGGTTGGTAGCTTTCGTACGATGGGTGGGAATTAGCCAACAATAAACTGAGGAGAAAATCAGGGGATGGGAAAAAATCACCTGGATAAAGTTCTCGCAAAAGTGAAAATAACACACCAGAAGTGAAAGGTGTCTTCTACGTCCCTCATCCTTTCCCCTTTAGTGAACTGGCTATTCTGCATTTTTCTTTGGTCTGAGTAACAGTACTGAGTACTGTTTTATCTAAAAAAGAAAATAAATTAAAAAAAGCAGGAAAACAGGTTGTTCCCATACCGCCTTAGCAACGTAGCAAAACCGTCAACGTTGCCACCTCTGTGAATGGCAAGCTCAAGAGTTGTTTGTTCCAGAAATACTTATACTCCATTTCAAACTCTAACTCTAACACCAAAGGTTACACATGTTTAGGTTAGGTTTTTACACATTTTTACATGCAACAAGGTGTAAAAACACCACGTAGTGAAGATACAGCAGGAACATTAACACAGGAGTCAAAGTAGGAAAAAAAAAAACTGAAGCTCTAGGGTTGCAGCAAGACCCATCAACCTTCCTCAGGCACATGAGAGCAAGGAGTAAAAGAGGGAGGGCACATTCGGAGGCCAAGGACCTGACGGATAGGTTTCCACACTAGCATGCTATGTTTCTCACACACACACACACACACATACAGACACATACACACACACACACCCACCCATAGCCCAAGGCCTCCTTGACTCACTTGACACCTGTAGGAGAAATATAACTCTCCCGTATGTCACACGTTAACGCATGGTTAGCGCATGAGATAAATCATGTGTGCACCTGAACACACACACAAAACACACACACACACACACACAGAGGTAAATGACGCAAATGACGCAACACCGTGTAGTGTCGCTTTGCTCTTTAAACATGAGGTTCTTTGCCTTTTGAGTGCTTCACACTCATCTCCCAGATGAGTTAGCACCAACCTGAAAGCTGTGAACGAGAGACACACACACTCACTCACTCTCTCTCTCTTTCTCTCTCTCTCTCTTACCTGTTATTACAGTGTCAACATTTTAGCACAGAGATTTTTAAGGCTATGAAATCTCCCTTTGATTAGTGTTTTTGTTTTTTTCATTAAACATTACTGATGAAAATTAGCACAAGTGAGATGAAAATTAGTTACAAAAGCTGAGAAATGTTTTGCACTGTTTCGATAGTTACTTGCTCTCCTTTCTTTTGATGGTTGGCATGCTTGAAGGAGACAAAATCCTCACGGTTCAGATCACTACTAAGCCAAATACACATCCTAGTTACCCATTCTGGCTAGTTACACCGAGCAATAATGACCACAGAAGGCAGACGGGACATGATTGTGGTGCGGGCGTCTCCAGAGCCCGGTGCAGCAGTTGGCTCAGCAGATGGCCTGTCAAGGAACCACAGGAAGGCCCTCATCAGTGTAGAAACAACCAGGAGCAGGCAAGACAGGAATTGTATCAGTGGCTCAGGTGGTCATGGGGGTGGGAGACCAGATTCTGCCAGGAAGTGCTTGTTTGTGCAGATCTAGGACCAGCTTAAGACCCCAAAGTCCTCATTTAGCTCAAAAAGCATGAGGTTCATCTGAAATGAGATCCTGGCAAATCTCGATCTCCATGTGGCGAAGCGCTACAGTGAGTCAAAGACGACTGGCACCGCCCCCTGTCCAGTCCGGTCGAGTTAACAGGACAACCGTGGACAAACTGACTTGCATGGGGAAAGCCTCGAGCGATTCCATCAACGGCCAGCAAGAAGGCTAGCCAAAATGATTTCGTGGCTGAAAAACAAACCAGGTCACTGGAGTTGATGATAAAGGGTCGTATTTACAAAGAGGACTCTGGACGGAAGTGCCGAGCAAGCACCAGGCTACACAAACACAGAGGCCTGCTGGAGATCATCCTGGTTCTGATTTCAAACAACGGGTGATGGGGAGGATCTGGGGAACTAAACAAAACAAACACAGGCAGGATTAGAGCAGGGCTGGCGTGCTGCACTGCGCTGCGCTTCGGCTCAGATCATTACAGGAAGCTGAGGGAGGAATAGTGATGCTTGACTGGCTCTCGAGGTCAACATGCCACACTCCTCTCCTGCACTACACTCCCTTCAGGAAATGAGGTCTGAAACCTAAAAAAGCTCCAGCCCATAATAAAACCATAATAAAAACACAACACTGTCCAGTTTTCCAGAGGTTTTCTCGATGAGAAAGTTCTCGCTGGACTAAAGAGCACCGTGCTTGTTTTCACATCAGTAGAAACCCGCAGGGAAAATATCAACAGAATTTGTTCAGTGCAAGACAATATTTACCAGACTTCTCAATCCCGCTGAACCAACATAAGACTTGGCCCAAGTCAATAAAACAGGAAACAAAAGAAAATATACCATATAAAGCTTAAAGACAAAGAAAAGAACACTGAGACACGAGGGAACGCAACGGTCCAAAAGTAAATCAATAACTAAACTCATTGAATCACTCCCACAGCATTTCCAGATTTCTGTACTTTTCCCCCCCAAAGTCATCAGTTTTTCCTGGACTGTTGGAGTCACCCCAAAACTAAAGCATGGATACTTCCTGAAAGGGTGGGAGGGGTGGAGTTACAGTTCTCAGTAATACAAGCAGATGACGTACCTGCATGTCAAAATAAATAAATAAATAAATATTGATGTCTCACAGGACGTCATTAGTCCTTCCTGTGTTCTTGTGTCCTTTTAAGTGACAGCTCCTGGTCATGGCAGGAGAAAAGACTCAGTATGCGAGAAAGCATAACTTCTGAACATAAACGAAATGGGCAATGAAGTGATCATGCGTTTGGATTTGCAAGACAGTCCCCCAAGGAACAGAGACGTCTGTGGAACCAAAGTTTAACGTAAAAACTTAAATGTCAGTTTCCGGAAACCTTCATGGACAAAATGTCAGGCTGGTTTCTTGATGAACTTTACAGCTATTCAAACACAAGTCCATAAGCCACCAGCATGTGTGAAGTGGAGGAGAGATGATAAGGCGTGCTGGTGTGTCTGGTGTGACTATGTGGCTTTTTATACCACGGCTTTTTATATCAAACTGATTTTCACATGGATAAGTGTGTTCCTTCAGTTGAATTTAAAATAGCTGTATAGTTTTAGAAGCTATATTTAGCTACTACTGTTTAGTCCACGCCCACAAGAGCCGAACTACAAGCGACACGAATGACTTCTGGTGTGAACGCAAAAGTTGTCGATAGTAGATTTACGCAAAAAAGGTTTTTGAAAAACCTAAGCATGAACTTCTAAAAAGAAAAACAAAACAAAATATCACTTCATGAGAAAGCCAAGTCTCTGAAACCCAATGAAAAGCTACAGAAAGTCCATCAGTTAAAATAATCTGATAATACTGTATATGCAAGCATATGGGTGAATTTAGAAGGCCCTCATGGCAAAGCTAGTCTCCCTTCACTGAATTTGAGAAAACCCTCATCATAGAGAAGCTGTGTTTGATCTCCCACCTGACTAAAACACAACGCTTTGTCCATTATTTCGTTCTCTATTTACTTTCTTTTGCTTTCTATTACGTACCACACACACACACACACGTTCTTCCAATTTCCATTTGGAAAATGATGTCATCATCCAGCCACAATACGTTAGAGACACGCTGAGTTCAGCGGTGTGGACTGTTGTCATTGCTGTAACACCCCGAGACCAGGGCAGCGGTCAGGAAAAGGTGTCTCTTTCCTCTCAGAAATGTTCCCAGTCCCTGCGTCGAGGTTTTATCTTTTAATAAAACCATGCTCTCATGTTTACCCACCTGCGCTGACTGTGCATGTGTGACTCAACACCACAGGAGCAGAGTTTTACTGCCACCTCTCCTACTACTTTATTTTTTACCCCCAACAAATCTCAAATACTCTGAGAAATTCAAGAGACAAGGTCACGCGGGAATGCCCCGGAGTCGAGTGGGCTCTGCACGTTTCTGATTGTTTCCAGAGCTTTTGGTTACAAACAAGACCCGCTTTCCAAGGAAACAAACATTCAGTGACAGACTGAAGCTTTGATATTTTTAGGTTTTAATAAGCAGCATGGGAATTAAAAGACAGTGTCAGTAGCTGACATCCTCTTGGAGAACAGCCTGAAACAAAACAAAACAAAAAAAATCTGCACTGCTGTTCTGGTTATCGTCCAAAAAAGACAAATGAGTGATGGTAAGAGTGAAATCGAATACCAGTTCGTTATTTGATAATGTTTCCAAAAATGTACACATACAGATAGGAATAGGAGGCATAGGACTATTCAAGCGGTTTGCTCCAGTAGCCCAACTTAAACACTGCCTTACTCCAGCTCCTGCTCAAGACCATATTTGCACCACATTTCTATACAAACTGGCCTGAAACTCAACAGAAATATGCCTCCAGTCTCAAATTTTTTTTATTAATTTAACCATCTCATGCATAAATTATTAGAAAATCTACCCAGGTGGTTTCATCACTTAAAAATAGCTAATCAATTTGTCTGTTTTCTAAAAATCACTTAATTAAAAACATGAAGTAAATCAAAAATAGGGTAAAAACATTACGGCTATAAATTATCTGGATATTTTTTCTATGTATTTTTCTTATATTTTTAATAAATACATTAATAATGCAGTTCAACTTTTCACTTTATATCTTATTTTAGGTTAACATTTATTGTGTAGAAAGTCTGTACAGAAATTCACCATCAGCCATGTTGGATGGGGATGAACAACATGTAACGGCATAATAAAAAATCAGGACAATGGGGTGTATAACACTGGGGTGTTTTTAAGGAAAAAAAAAAAAAAAAAGCCTTAAATACATACATTGTTCACACAGTCGTCTTCTCATAAAACTTTCCGCTGTCGTCGTCGTTATTGTTGTCATGAGCTACGTTTCAAACAAAAAATTATGACTTTATATTGAAAAAAAATTACTAGTCTAGAAATCCAGAAGACTGGTACTTAAGAAAGACTTTTATAGGCTATGTGAGAAGTGTGTAAATTTACAACGATTACAGTGTTGGTGCTTTATGACGGTCAAAATCATATAAATGTATTCAACACACGTTAGTTTAGTTTGTTTAGCTGGCATTGCACCATGCGTTAATTTCTGAAGATTTGGACAAGCAATGCTGCCAACAACCTCGGAGCCATCTTGCGTACATGTATGCGTAGTTTACAGCAAGTATAATCCAGGCTTTAAGCTACATAAACGTTTAAGCACCTGGCACTTTCATGTACAATTACACTGAAGTAATGACACCACTCTTGTTCAGCTATTTAGCTTTGATCCCGCCATTTAGCCAATGCATTATTCAGAGGCGTGAGAACACTGTAATGTAAAACCAAACCTCATAACGCTCTTAACAAACCAAAGCTCTTATTCGGATGTAAATCAATATGGATGCACATGTGAACTCATTGGCCTTGCAGGCTTTTAGATGGCAAAGGTTTAGAAGTTGGAATGGAATGACTCTCCTACCATTTTGAAGATGGGAATCAAACCATTGTTTAAGAGTTTTACCCGAACAGAACGTGTGATAACATGCACTTTTCATCTCAGATTATATGATGAAGACGCCATCAATCAGAAAACGCATAAACAAAAACGTTCTTCAAAGCCAGCTCAAGGTAACCAAATTTTTTTTCATAAATGATTAATTTATGGTTTCGCCATCGTCACTACTGTATCTGAGATTTCCCGTGATCCTATTGGCGGGTTTTAGACGAGCGTGGTAGCAGCGCTCACACTCTGAAATTTTAATAAGAAGTTTGTCAGAGTGACAGAACTTTGTTGTCAGCCATGTTTGGCACTAAATCGGGTGCTGATAATGACAGCATGCAAGTTTATGAGCTGTGACCAAAGAATTGTTTTCCAGTGTGTGATTTTTGGTCTGAGAACGGAAAGCCAAGGGAAGATTTTTCCATCAACAAGCCAAGATGCTCTCTTTCTCTCTCTCTCTCATTTAAGACTGATCACCCATCCTCAGATGAAATTAATGCAAACTCGAGAAGGTTAGTAGGGCCAACACGATCAGCAAAGCTCAGCCTCGACCATCATAAGTCACCCAAAGCAAAACATCATCTATGTAACACAACTCTCTTTACAGAGCGGAGTGGCTTGAGACATGCGACAGCACCGACCTTTCAAATGGCGCTTAAGATTTATTCCTGGCCCTGCAGTGCCATTTTCAACATAGCTCGGGACTGTAATTATGACAAGTGGCCTGCTGGTAACGTCCCAAAAATGTAGATATCAATTACATAAAGCATATGAAATTACAGGCAACACACACTCCTTGAGGAAAAAAAAAAAAAAAGTACCCCGAGAACACCTCTGGATCTTGTCCAGAGTCAATGAATGATTCTTCTGTTCGCTGTGATCTATTGCCACGCTGAGCCACTGAGAATTTAAAACACTGTAAAGGATTCCTCTCGCAGCAGCTCACATCAATCCTAGCCATGGAATCCGGCCCAAACAAAAGCCGGCCTGCCACGCGTTGCTCCGTTTCGCCTTTCCATGCTCCGTCCTTCTATAGACCAGACCCTTGTCGTGAAACCAGGCACCATGGAGGTCAACTCGCCCAGGAATGCGTGACGCTGTTTGTGGAGCCGGTCCTCTGCTTTTCTTTCCCAAACCAAAAGAAAATATTAGCGAGCAGGATTCCTGGGAGTTGTAGCCTTAGCTGAGGAGAACAGTGGTTAAGACGAGCAGGTGGTGCCCTCTGACCCTCGTAATAAAATTAACAAGAGGGGCTTAATGAGATTAACTGGCTCCAATTAAGGTGGAGCCTGACAGAGCAGGGATCATGGCTCTAGACAGGGTGCAATAAAGCATGAAAGGCAGACATGCTGAAGAAGTCAAGCAAATAGGCCTGAAGACCTGACTGACGTGATGAGTAGAGACCGGTGGTGTCTCGGGAGATAGATGTGACTATATTTATAACACTTTCTCGATGTTTGGAAAGTGCTGTACAGTGAGAATAGCATCCAAAGTAAAAGACTATAAAATTAGCCTTGTTACTACGTAGTTATGCTTTCATTCAGCTTCTATTTTATTTATTATTTTTTTTATTTGTATACAAGAAGTCCTTAACGGTAACTAGCAAAAAAAATAAATACTGCAAAAATCTCATGTGATTAGAAGCTGCCATAGAAACTGGGACAAAACGGTCACACAACGGTCAGGCAATTAGTTTTATATTCGTAGGCTTGCAGTCAACAGAGTTTTTTCTTCTATCGTTCACCAATAGAAAAAACCCTCTGATGGGGAAAAAAAGCTGATGTGTATAGTGCAGCATCTGGTGGGATTCCGAAAGACATCAAGAGGCGTGCATTTTACGTTACATACAAAATAAAAACGTAAAAATGCTCCACGGCTAAGCGGCACACCTCGATGCTGTACAGACAGTGTGTGATACTTCTTCCGAGTCCCACCACATGCCATACTACACACGTAATTACCGTTCATGGATGACTTGCGATCTTTTTCGTAATGTAGAACACTGGCAAAACTGAGCCAAATCACGACCAGAGTAAAAATGTTACATAACACTCCTGCTTTCTACACATCGTCACCTTGGGGTTAAATACGTTGAGAAAAAATAACGACATTTGAATAATATAATTTTACGCTTGATGCGAAGAGAAGAACACAATGTATGCCAATGACTTTTTGCCTTTTTGCCGTGAAAGCAAATGTACTGTGCTTTCTTAGAAAATGATGATAGAGGCTCTGCATAACTATTACCTAACGTTAGCTACCTTTTTTTTTTGGCTTCGTAAATCATGTTTCCGAACTAAAACATGGAACTGGGTAGAACAGTTCTTAGCGAACTTTATGGTTTGTCCGTTCCATATCATATTTTCCTTGTCCAGTTTTTCGTTAATTGTTACTAGCACCAGAAATACACACATTTCCTGTTTGTCAGTTTAATCCGACTGAGGCATGAAACACTTCTACCCTTACTAGTGTTCTGTCGCTTTATTACTATTTCTGCTTTATTACTCATTCCTAACTCAATCTTTAAATGTCAGGCACTTGTCGAGGAAAGAAAGAGAGAAAAGGGGAAAAAAAACCTGGTAAAGTTCACTTTGTGTAATCTTTATTACTCCTCATTAATATATATATAGACACTCATACAAAAGAAACAAATGAAGATCATTTGTGACAGCGACTTTTATTTACACTTTTCAAATGAACCAGTGTGTGTGTGTGTATATATGTATATATACATACACACACACACACACATATATACACAGTACTGTGCAAAAGTCCCCCCCCCTTTTTTTTTTAAGTACAAACTTTGTTATAGATTTTTATTTTATGACTTTACATTATTGATTCAGTACAAAAACATTTTAGATTCCAAACAGTTTTCCGGCACAAAATTAAATGTTACAAAAATGTTTGTGTGTCCGTAAAGAAAGCAGCATGTTACATAAGAGACCACTTTTCAGACAAAAACATAATGAAGGCTGCTGGGTTTTGCTGCAAAAATAAGAAGCAAGTGTGACAGTCAAAGTCTCCAGAAG
>CM075003.1:13763255-13781280 GCA_037576675.1 Pangasius sanitwongsei
CACGGTACCACACTTGAATTCACTGAGCTCCTGAGAGCGACCCATTCTTTCACAAATGTTTGTAGAAGCAGTCTGCAGGCCTAGGTGTCTGATTTTATACACCTGTGGCCATGGAAGTGATTGGAACACCTGAATTCAATGATTTGGAGGGGTGTCCCATAACTTTTGTCAATATAGTGTATTTTTTTTTTTTAAAAAAAACTGTTTGTGTAGAAGGTATTTTCAAGAAAACAAAAAAAGAAAACTATGCCGTTACTTACGGCTTAACATTTGATGACATCATCTTCGCCTACTGGGCCGGATTGCTCATATCAGCGTTTTCAAATCGTCTTTGTATGGACAAGATATTTTTCGCAAAAACATTGGTTGTTGTGTGAAAGGAATTTTTTTATGTGTTCAAAAATATCCGCGGTTCCTGAGAGGCCAGTTGAAAATGTGCTGTGAAACATCGTGTAACACGCCAGCAGGATGCCTTTCACAGAGACGTTCAGGTTCGGACTGCAAGCAGCTACCTGTTTCAATACAGCTGCATGCTGAGCGGAGCCTGAGCCGCTCCTCGTTTTGTTCCTCAGGCAAATGTCATCAACCCTCATTTTCAAAGTCACAATAGGAGGATCAGGAACAAAGAACGTGTCCCAAATGTTTAACCCGCAAAGAAAAACACAGCTGCCCATCTTTCTTGTGAATGAGAATGACAGAGGCGCTGTGGAAACTGCGGTATACAGACGATTCTGTGAATATGCAAATACTCGGGCAGGTGGGCAAAGTCACCCGAGGTATTACCTGCTTTAGATCAGTCAACACCACGTATACACACACACACATGACGGAATAAACATTATGTGTTTAAGGGAGTTCAGAAGAACTGTGTCCAACAAAAACACATTTGCACTCGGTGTTTGCAAGGTACTGAGTGATAGCAGTGCCCTCGTTTTCTCTTCCTCCCTCTCTTTCTTTATTGCTCTCCGTAACAGCCTTGGCGCCGGCTAGGATGAGAGCACCGGAGCTCATAAAAAAAAAAAAAACCCTGACAAGAATCCAAGACGGTCAAGGTTCTCCAAAAGGTCTTGGCCCAGATTTGAGGCCCCGTTCACCCAGACAGCTCTTGAATTCCTGCCCCGGGACTTTCAGGAGTTATCAGCAAAGCTCCTGCCAGAAAGAGTCAGGAAAGCAGGTCAGGGCCACTGGTTTATGTAAGGTGCTGTTTGGAAAGAACAGCGCTGCTTACCTCGAGTGACTCGAGGCTTGAACGCAGGAATGAGAGGAGGGGGGCTTGTTAAGATTCCTGGCAGCTGCTCCAGTGCAGAACGATGACCAAGACTCCAGGGGCCACGGATAGAAATTTAAAGATGGTATACATGTGTGGAGCGCATGGTAAGCAAATCTCCAAGACGAGTAAACTGTGTGAGAGACTGGCGACGGTGGTCAGGCCGTGTTTACGCGATCTATACACAAGTCAAAAAAGCAACATGCAAAACACTGATCTTATTCCTCTTACCGTCTTACACCACAGCTATTTATCATTTATATAACTTATTATTATAAGTTATATAACTTATTTATATAACTAACAAATTGTCTTCCTTAATTATTAAAGAAAAAAAAACAGTTACTCCGTCACCAGGCTCCCTTTTTTCTTTTTCCAAAAAAAAAAAAAAAAAAAAACCTCAAAAAACCTTGTCCTTTTTTTTGTTACCAACGCGTAAACTGTTAAAAAGCGCTGACACTGGAGACTCCTTCCACCATCGCTTTTTAAAAAACGCCACCTTACGTGGCACGTCTGCCATAAAAAGTCCCACTGAACGAGCTGTTACTATAGAAATGATAACGTATTAGAAGACTTTCTGACCAATCAGACTCGAGAAATCAACAGCGCAGTTCACTAGAAAGATTTCCTCTGCGGGAGATAAAACGGCAGCCCTCTTTAGTGTCTAAAGGAAAAAATAAATAAATTCTTTTAGTTTGTAGCCTAATTGTTAGGGTCATTCGAGTTATGCGGCAATATAAACAACGTGTCTCCCTCAACCTCCTGCCAGACCCCCAGAGCTCCTCAGCAAGAGAGGAAACTCCAACTCACCTGTTGATGAAAATAAAAGCAAAGGAAATCTAATAAAGTCATTTATCTTCCTAATTTAAAAGAGAGAAAGAGAGAGAAATGTCTGTAGAGAAATATATTAAAGGTATTTCACGCAAAAAAATTTCAAAACAAACTGCACAATTACACAAGTTTAGATTTTTAAACTTCGATTTTAATCTTGGCACTAAAGTTATAAACGTGCATTTTCGAGTTATCTAAGAACAAAAGGCCAAGAACAGAGTCAGCGCCGGACAGAGGTCAGCGCCGGCGACCGGAGTCGCCGAAAAAAAAGACTCCCGAGGCTGCGTAGCAATAGTAATCATGCTAGTAATAAGAGTAATGAAAAAAGCATGTTTTTGGTGAGCAGACAGGCTAATCCCTCCCTCAGATTACAGCCTGAGCTATTTTCAGCACAACGCCGCTCTGAACTCCTGATCATGCTTAACACGCTGAACGAGCCTTTACACACGAAACAGACGGGGAAAAAAAATAAAGCTTATATTTTTTGCAATAAGGTTTTCATTACAATACACGAAAGACGAACGGTTCACAGCAAACGTGTTTTTTTTTATCCTAAATATTTCTGAGAGCGTATTTAAACATCTTAAGCATCAATAATTTTGACTTAAGATGCAGAAGAATTTCACAGTAATTGGCAAAACAAGATGAGCGTGAAATAATGGCACGGTCTCTCTCTCTCTCTCTCTGTGTGTTTGTAACCCAGGCGTAATCTTCTTAATCCTAACCTCAAGCTAACGGGGAAATTGGAGTCGGGAGAAGGCCATCGATTGGGAAAATATTTGTTGAGGGATTTCGTGGACACTCGCGTCGTCTCTCGCGCAGAGAAAGGAGCGCCCTGTAATTAAGCGAAAGGAAAAAGGGAACGAAAAGCGGCGGCCGCAGAGGAGATCAACATGCTCAGTCTTTTGCAGTCAGAAATACGACTCGGCTGTTACAGATATATACGTGCTAATTAAATGCTAATTTAATACAAAATGTTTCATGGGATAAAAAAAAGTAACATGATGACTCACTGGCAAACAAACAAACAAACTAGTAAATAATTTATTTAATAAATATAATAAATGAACCATAATCAATCATATATTTATTAAATACAGTAAATCAACATTTACTTGATGATTTTTTTTTAATTATTATTATTATTCAGTTATTATTATTATTATTATTATTATTATTATTATTTTGGATTGTATTTTATTAACCTATAATAGTTTTAATTTGTTACACTGAGCTCTTCGCTATTTTATATATTTTCAAAATTTCTTTTGTTTTTTTTGTTAAATAATTGAGTATAAATGAATCACAAATATTGTGCAGTTAGAAAGTCCATTCTGTTACACACAGTTTAAAGAACACATGTAGGGAATAAGAAACCATTTTGTGTTTCTTTTACTGGCAAGTATGTAAAATAAGTAAGAAATAAACAGTGTGTGTGTGTGTGTGTGTGTGTGTGTGTGTGTGGTGCTGTTACAGAAAAATACTCAGCAACGGTGTGGAGTGATGAAGTGACATCACTGTTACCATCCTGATCCATTCTATAACAGAATGTCCCCGAAAAGTGTTTTATTCCTCTTACACTGCAGCAATGTGCCAAAGATTACGACTACAACACTAATTTTACTGACTTTTATCCATTTTCGGTTACGTTTAACGTTGTAGAAAGTCAGTGTAAGAAGACGCGGTTTGTCACGTTAGCGAGAAACCACAAAGCGTAAACTCCTCTGTCCTGAAGATGTGTGATTTGCTCACAGATTACCACAAACATGCTCTTACACACACACACGCACACACACACACGCACGCACACACTCAGTCATCACTCCACAGCTGAGTCACGCCATTTCTAAACACACCTGAGCGCTCATACGACATCCTGGCACAAAAACACACATCATAAAACAGATCAAAACACACACACACACAGGCATCAAACACACATGCTACAGTGACTAGATGTCACGAGTAAAACAAATCAACGTGTAATTAAATCCATTTATTTAATTAATATGAGGATCTGATCTAAGAGCATCAGGAAGACTGATTGTTTTGATTGGACATCATGAACGTAATGACTCAGTTTGACTGGACTCCATGAGTGTTTATTTCATAACTCATTTTGATTGGATGCCATGGAGGTCATAACTTGATTTGATTGAACGCTGTGACTTTTAATCATGACTCACTTTTACTGAAAATAAAGACTCGATGCAATCAGACACCGTGAGTGTAATGACTCACTGTGATTAGACACCATGAAACTAAAGACTCGCTCTCACTGGACACCGTGAGTGTAATGACTCACTGTGATTAGACACCATGAAACTAAAGACTCGCTCTCACTGGACACCGTGAGTGTAATGACTCACTGTGATTAGACACCATGACTTGTTTATACATGACTCTCTTTTTATCGGAAACGTAATGACTTGCTTTGATTGGACGGCATGACTCGTTTTGATTGGAAGTCTCAGTCTGACTGGACACCATGAGATCAGATGTTACAGAAATGACTGATAGATCTGAATGGACGTTACAGACATGGATGATAGATTTGATTGGACATCATGGAATTGACGGTCTGATTTCACAGGGTGTCTGGTTTATACTTGCTGCATGTGTAGACTAGCGACTAGCCAATTAGCCTCTGGTCTAAGAAGGAGGGAGACAGAGTGAGAGTCCATGAGAGTGATAAAATGTAAAACTTTCCTCAGAATATGAGCGCTTGTCCTTTGCAGAACAAACTAAAAAAAAGACGTAAGCAACACGAAAGCGCTGATTTCCTCGTTCTTAGTGAAACACGCTAGCAGGAAAAAGAGAACATGAAAACACAAACACACACTCGCTGCCCTGAGGGTGACACACCTTCTGTTATGAAACCTCCAGTTCCTCTTTGTCTAATAGCAAGGCTATTTTCTGTTTGTGCTGACCACAATCGGAAACAAACACACACACACACACACAAGCACAGATTTGAAAGAAGCACAAAAGGCTACTAATTACAGTCTTTTACAGCGGGTCAGTTGGGAGTGTGTGTGTGTGTGTATATGTGTGTCAGCCTCAAAATTTGTTCTTTCTTTCTTCTGTCTTTATTATTGTATCCATTTTAACATTATTTTCTTTATTCTTACATTTATTTCAATGTATTTAAATTTAATTAAAACAAATGCATTTTAAATAATACAGTTCATTTATTTTATTAATGTATCAATTAATGTATTTTTTTTTACTACATTTAATTTATTACATACAATTCAATTTACATTTTTTTAGGTATCTATTTATTCACTTATTTGTTATTTTACATTTTAAACTATTTATTTATTTATTTATTTATTCCATCACACCTTTTAAAGTCTATTTGTTTATAATAATAAATAAAATAAATAAACAAATAAATAAAATAAAAAGGTTTTTTCCCCTAAATTTATGTGCTTATTTATTCTTTAGTAATGTTTTTCAGCACAATTTTTAAAATAATTTTTAAGATTCTTTTCCATTTATTGATTTTTAAAATGTTTATTCCGTAACATTTATTTCATTTGTTTTTATTTATGTAGCTATTTATTCATTTTTAAATTTTATTTTATTCTGCATGATTTGGTCATTTGCTTTGAGAAGTATTTTTAAACAAGTTTTTTTTTATTTTTTTTTTAGCTATTATTAAAAAAAGATTATTTATTCCATTTCACATCGTCGTTGGATATATAAGTCTATCACACCACTACTGTCGAGTCCAGACCGCTGTGTATAAATAGTTTTTTTAATTACTCAATAATAAAGAATTAAACTATAAATAATAATAAAGAAGTTAAAACAGTAAGAAAAATGTCCATACAGGAGTTATAACGAAAGTTGAGAAAGTTGATAAGAAGTTCGAACACGTCAATAAACTCACCCAAGGACCGCCCACTTTTACAGGAAGAGGAATCTGATTGACACAGCAGCTGACCAATCGTAGTTTACTCACACCAAACCCTTTAGTAAGGTTTAAATCGTGTGTTTATATTTAGCTCCTGAGAGCACAGCGGAGTACACAATCAAATTCTGAAGGTTGTGGCCAGAAAAGTGTCCAAGAGCGCTGAGACTCATAATAAGAGCGGGGTGTACTTACTTCTGCACACGACAGCGTGTGATCCTTCTTCAAACAGAAGCACCAGCGATGCTCATAAAGCTCTAAGTCTTCATTATTACACTCATCAGAGCTGGCATTTACAAAATGTCAACATTTTATCCTCCAACTCGCACTTCCTCTTGTCCAGGAAGTGAAAAAAAACCTCTACGCTGAGTGTTCTTAAAATAAATGTTTTCACATTCTAATACCTGCACAGCTCTCTCTCTCTCTCACACACACACACACGTTCAGTCAGGTGAACACCAGAACTACTATAACATTGAGCTGAATGCAAGTGTGTGTGATTTTACAACTTCATTTAGCAGAGACAAGAGAGAAAGAGAGAGAGAGAGAAACAATCATAAAGACAGACAGACAGAGGGAGAGAGAGAGACTGACAGTGAGAGACAGAGGGACAGAGAGTGAGTGAGTGAGAGAGAGAGAGAAAGAGAGAGAGAGAGGGAGAGAGACAGATAGAAAGAAGGTGAGACAGAGAGCGAGATGAGAGAAGGGAAGAGAGAGAGAGACGGAGAGATGGGGAGGGAGAGAAACAGAGAGAGAGTGAAAGAGAGAGAGGTATGTGAGTGTAAATGTCACTCTGTCCCCAGATTGAAGCGTCAGTAAATAAAACAGAAATAAAACAAAGAAAGAAAAAACCTCGGATCATGTGATCCACGCTAACGCCACGCTAACTCCAAGCTAACATAGCTGGCACAGTGCTCACGTACCTGCCCTTCAGAAAGTTAACAACGTGTGTGAAGTCGTCGCAGCAGTACTCTCTCTTCATGTCCATCAACACGCTGTCGGATGCTGATTGAACGGGGACATGCAGGAAGGCGTACACTCGCGGGTGAGTCAGGATCTTCACCATTTCCTGTCAGGAGGGAAAGATGGAGGGAGAGAAGAAAAGAGAGTGAGACTTTAAAGGCGTCAACTGAAATGTTTATACAGAGCACATAAGCGACACATGCTCAATGTTACTAATGTAAGGGCTGGATTAAGAACTTTTAATGTGTGTCTGGAACCTCATTCAGAAAAACATACACACAACAGACAGACTAACACACACAAACATACAAATGACAAACAGAGACACACACTCACAAACATACACACGATAAACACAGACACACACACAGACACAGACACACAGACACTGAGTCTAGATGAGACAGATGTTTAAGAGCGCACAGCTGTCTGAGTCTGGAAAATCTGTCTCTACAACCCATAACTGTCTCATCATTAAAGAGAGAGAGAGACAGAGAGAGTGAGAGACCTGTGGTGATACTCTCTCTCTCTCAGGCCCGTGATCACACACCACCTCACTTATCCTCTCAGTCAGTTTTTTTTTGTGAAGAACCCGTGTTGGTGTTCCGTCTGCACCATCACAGCCCATTGTGAGGCTTTCGGCCCGGCCGCCGCAGGACACTGAAAATTAAAGGGATTAATTAGTGTGAAGAATGGCGTGTGATTAGAAGCGCAGATCAATCAGACTGGTGCGAGGAGAGCGGAGGCAGCACGCAGCAGAGGATTATGGGAGATCAGGGCTCACACTGCATAGTAACGGAGAGAGGTGAGAGATGGAGAGAGCGAGAGCGACCACAACACCTCCTGACGGATTAAACCACTGAGAGAAAGAGATGGGGGATGAAGAACTCGAGCTCATAAACAAAATCTGAAATCTTCTGTCACACACACGCTACTCTCACACACTGCACACACACACACACACACTACTCTCACACATTGCGCACACACACAGACACCCCTCTGCAAGGTGGAGAGGCAGCGAGGTGAAGAGGTGACAACATGGAGAGGTAGTGAGGTGGTGAGGTAGTGAGGTAGAGAGGTGGTGAAGTGGAGAGGTAGAGAGATGAAGAGGTAGTGAGGTGGAGAGGTAGTGAGGTGGAGAGGTGGTGAGGTAGTGAGGTGGAGAGGTAGTGAGGTGGTGAGGTAGTGAGGTGGTGAGGTGGAGAGGTAGTGAGGTGAAGAGGTAGTGAGGTGGAGAAGTAGTGAGGTGGTGAGGTAGTGAGGTGGTGAGGTAGAGAGGTAGTGTGGTGGAGCGGTAGTGAGGTGGAGAGGTAGTGAGATGGTGAGGTAGTGAGGTGAAGAGGTAGTGAGGTGGAGAGGTAGTGAGGTGAAGAGGTAGTGAGGTGGTGAGGTGGAGAGGTAGTAAGGTGGTGAGGTGGAGAGGTAGTGAGGTGGTGAGGTGGAGAGGTAGTGAGGTGGTGAGGTGGAGAGGTAGTATGGTGGAGTGGTAGTGAGGTGGTGAGGTGGAGAGGTAGTGTGGTGGAGTGGTAGTGAGGTGGTGAGGTGAAGAGGTAGTGTGGTGGAGAGGTAGTGAGGTGGTGAGGTGGAGAGGTAGTGAGGTGGAGAGGTGGTGAGGTACTGAGGTGGTGAGGTAGTGAGGTGGAGAGGTAGTGAGGTGGAGAGGTGGTGAGGTACTGAGGTAGTGAGGTGGAGAGGTGGTGAGGTACTGAGGTGGTGAGGTAGTGAGGTGGTGAGGTAGTGAGGTGGTGAGGTAGTGAGGTGGAGAGGTGGTGAGGTAGAGAGGTAGTGAGGTGGAGAGGTAGTGAGGTGGAGAGGTGGTGAGGTAGAGAGGTAGTGAGGTGGAGAGGTGGTGAGGTACTGAGGTGGTGAGGTGGAGAGGTAGTGAGGTGGAGAGGTGGTGAGGTACTGAGGTGGTGAGGTACTGAGGTTAGCGAGGTAGTGAGGGAGAAAGCTAATTTCCCTGAATTTTCAAGAATTTTCATTTTAGTGGATCACTGAAACGTGTTTGATCTATAAAATCATAAACTGGCGTACAGCACTGGCATTTCTTAACTCAGAATCAGTTTCTAACAAACACTGTGCGCTAACGTTAAAGAAACTTAAAGAAACTACTAACAGTGCTACAAAAATCGTACACAGTAACACTAATACAAAAGAACTTCAGAAACACTTCTGAGCCGTGTGGAGCAGCAGCAGCAGCAGCAGCAGCAGCAGCGCTGGGGTTCGAGTATCAGCACTGCCACGAGCCGCTCGCACTCCTCCATTACCTGCGTTCCCACCTGACACCCGGCCTGTCCTCACCTTGTCAGGTAGGGCGTGAGGCAGCGGTGAAGTGAGCGAGAGAAGTGCAGAAAGTCGCACCTATCAGGACGTAAACGGCTTTAATCATGTGATCATTCCCGAGAGGAAGCTGAGAGAGAGAGAGAGAGAGACGACGAGGAAGAGGAAGTGAGGATGAGGAGCTGTGACAGGTGTGGACTGAGAGCGGAACCCAATTACCACACACACTCACACACACACACACACACATGACGGTTCAAGTTCCCTTGTGATTTAAGCTCAGTGTTTATTAGAAGCTTCATGTTTTTTTTTTTCCACTTTCAGGAAAGCTGAATTTCAGAAATACAGAAACAAAATACAAACAAAAGTAAATAAAATAAAACAAAAAATAACCACAAAAGTAAGTATATAAAAATGTAAGTAAATAAATAAATCAAAATGTAACTAATACGTGAGTAAATAAAAAAATCAGAAGTAAACAAAGAAATGAATGAATGAATTAATTAATGATCAATTAAATTATTTATCATTTAAAAATAAGTAAACAAGTAAATAAACAAACACAATGTGAACAGAAGGCTGAAGAGGCTAGCAATTACACACTTGCTAGTGTTCCTATTTCTTTAGTTAAAGGAGTGCAAATGGAACAAGGGACACAAGTAAATAAATAAATAAATGAATAAATAAATTTTAAAAAGGTAAATAAATAATAAAAATAAATAAAGTAAATTAATAAGTAAATTAATTAATTACTAAATTAATAAAAAAAATAAATATGCACAGGTAAAATAATTTTTTAAAATAAAATAAAATTAAATAATCAAAGTGAGCTAACTCAAAATATAAATAAATAAGCTAGCAAATATATAAAATAAATAAATGCATCAATAAAAATACAGTTAAGTAATTAAGCCAGTAAATTAAATAAATAAATAAATACAATGACATGCTTGCTAGCTGTCTTATTTAATCTAATTAAAAAAGTAAAGAAAGTGAACACTGGCGTGATGTTAATTCCATATTAGCAATAAAGCGTGTATAAACAAATGCTAGCAGGGAAACGGGGAATATTTGGTAATTTGATCATTTGCTTTTTATTCAGCAAAGCTATAGAGTCTGATTTTTTTTTTTTGCAGGTTCTTGGATTTGAACTTCGGCATCTGATCATTTATTTCGATATTTCTGTGACTTTGTAAGTAAATGCCGTCTTCCTCACTGAGCAGACATAATTCAGAAACAGATCAAACGTGTACATAACGGACGCCGAGTCTCCGGAGACGTGTTAAAATGGAAATAGCCCGAGCTCGGGATGAATTCCAAATTGCGGTGGTGACGGCGGCGTCCCCGGGGCTGACGGCACTAATCGACTGAACCGTGAAGAGTCTCTGAAAAAAAACGGCGGCGGACGAGAGACAGCAGATCACACGGTCAAAAACTAATTAGGACAAATGTTCTCTTTCAGACTCTTCCTCGTGGGGTCAGAGACTAAACGGACTGCAAGGGCAAAAAATAAATACATTAAAATAATATGAACACCAGAACAGCGGAACTAGAACATGGAATATTTCTCATTTCTCATGTCTTAATGAATGGGACAGAAATAAACAGAAATAGACTCTGACCTTCTCTGCCTTTAAATCGTGTGACCTAACACAGTTCTGATATTATTATTCTCCTGTTTAACGTTTTAGCGCTGTTTACGAAAATCACACATTTAACAATAAACACAGTGAAGAAGAAAAAAAGCTACTCACGGAAAAAAATCAACAGTAATCACAAACAACGGTGATCAGACACGTTGCGTCGAGTCTCAGAGCCGCACATGAGAGACTCGCATCTTCTTCCTGACTTCAAGTTTATAGGTTATGACTCGTGTCTTGTATCAGGTTTAAAATGACTCACAATTTGACTCTAAAGATTACGGCTCGCATGTCGAGTCTGACTTTATGAGGTTATGACTTGTATGATCTTGTACCTGGCTTTAAAATTTATGACTCATATCCCGACTCAGATTATAGGTTATGACTCTTATTTGAAAATACGACTCTCAATTTGACTCAAAGTTTACGACTCACACCTTGACACTTTAATATTGGTATTTTGATTTTAATATTTATGATTCACATCTTGACTGATTTAAACGTTTATGACTCGCAATCCGACTCTGATTTTAATATTTATGACTCGAACCTACACTCAGCCTTTAAATCTTCTGAACAATGTCTCCTATCAAATTTTAAAATATGACTCATCTTGACTCTGACTTTAAAACTTGACTTGATTTCACAGTTTATCACTTGCTTCGCGAATTCAAAACTCATATCTGACTTCAAAACGCATGACTCGTAACTTGCCTCAGACCTCAAAATGTACGACTCGTATCTGACTTGTCAAGTTTTTTTTTTTTTGAGTTGCACCTTGACACTCACTTCAAAGTTTTATTTTGAAGTTTACTTTTTTTTTTTTTTTTTTTTAAAACTTTGTTTCTGGTGTCGGAGTTTATGACTCATAACTTGACTCATTAATCCTAAGTCTACTTATTTTCATTTTATTATTTAATTATTTACCACAGCATGTGGCATAACCTTAAATAATAAACTAAGTGGAAGGTTAAAGTTCTCGCTCTAGAGCCCAACAGTGGCTCACTGACTGTCCTGGGACTTGAACTCACAACCTTCTGGTTAATAGCACAGAACCTTAACCCCTGATCTAGAGCTTTTAAACCATGCCTCATGAATAAAAGCAGCTCAGTCAGAGAGAGGAGGAAGCAGAAGACGAGGTCGTGAGGTCTCGGCTCTCGGCTCAGCCTCGGCTTTTCTCCCGCATCATCGAGTCTCTTTAGAGAACGTGATGCGAGTCGCTTATGAGCGAAGCCGTGAGCTGTCAGTATTCACCCACTGGAACGTTTCATTAGCCCTGACCTGCGGTTCCGTCCCAATCAGCCTGGCTGTGACTTCAATGGAGTACCCCTCACCTAAAAAGGGTACTAGAGACAAGACTGCATGCTCACAATGCTCCTGAGACACCAACTGTACACTCACACTAATGAACACAAGAACGCTGTAGGAATAAAGCTAGAGCGGCAACTAAACATCCTTAGAGGTTCTACGTAGAACCTACCACAGAAAGCTCCCCTTTCAGAAAAGGCTCTTAAGCAAAAACATCAACCAAAGACGCATCAAAGAACCCTTTTAAGTTACAAGGCACTACGAAGTCCAAAGAACCGTGGGCAACACAGAGAACATCAGTAGGTTCTAGCAATTCGACGACAGAATGCTGGTAAAAAAAAGTAAAGAATTCATAACTATTCGACTATCCATTAAGGAACTTATTTCTGTCCTTTGTGTGTTCTCTCGCCCTTGAAAGGAACAAGAGGTAAACGTCCTTAAAAAATTCAGAGGGTTCTTCATAGGGTTCTTCTTAAAAGATTCTATGAAGAACCATACAACAGAGTATTTCCCTTTCAGAAAACATTACAAGTGCAATCCCTTTGGAAAGACAGAATCGTTAACAAAGAACTGGATAACACGGGGAACATCAAAAGGTTCTAGCACATCTCTCATGCCATCTCATTCCTTTCAACCTTTTATCAATGCCTACGAAAATGTTTATAATATTGCATTTAGATGTTCTATGTGTGTAATGACAAACTTTATTGCTCTGTGTTATTTAGAAAATGTAGAAGCCTTAATAATTCTTCAATAAGGATTCTAAATGTTCTGGATTTGTCTGGTAGTTCTATCTCGGACCCTACAACAGAGAACCCTAAAGGGATCTTCAGCTTGTCCCTTTAGAGGGAACTCTTAAATGTTTTCCATTTATAAAGTGCTTCTCTTTCAGAGAGGGTTCCACATAGAGAATTTGAACTAAGAACCCTTGAGGAACATTTTTTGTGTATGTGGTTCCTCATCCATGATGAAAAATACTAAAAAAAGTTTAACCCTTAAGGGTTCCTTGGTTGTCTCTCTGGGGGAACCCTTTCTATTTAGAACCCTACAACAAGTGTTTGTCTCAGGAATGTGTTCCAAGTGGAACACTTTTTGGAAGCTAAGAACCTTTAACTGTCCTGTGAATCCTCAAAGATGCACCACAGAACCTTTGTCATTAAACTCCTGACATATTCTAGGTATTAAACACACACTTCTATTCTACTTCGAATCCTTTCTGATATGGAACCAATTTGCTGAAGGATTCTACAAAGAACCTTTAAAGGTTCCCCCACAGGAAAAACCACTCACTTTGAGAAGGCCAAGAATGTCAAACGCTTCAGTGATTGATTTTTTTTTCACCTCAAAGTCCCAAACGTTTTTTGCGTCACGTATCAGTGTTCCGTCTCCTGCTGCAATCTTCCACTTGGCTGATAATTAATGTATAGAACCGGTGCCAGAGCGCGCGTAAGCATTAATAACGTAGAAAAGCATTAAAGTGGAACTGCTGAGCACGTCAAAACAGCAAACACGAGCGGAACGTTAAATTAGCGCCGGCACATCAACAATCCCTGTTCTAATTAGCATTTAATTCTTAATTCCCATCATTTAAGGAAGGAGAGAAGAAACACTTTCATCGGTTTTTAATTCAGACGTAACTGAGCAGAAACGGAACCTGCACATATGAGGTCTATATTGTAACCTCAATTAACCTTGTGCAAATGAAATGCGCTTCCGCTAGAGTTTCTCACCAGAGAACAGACGCCACAGAGATGCTACCGCACAAGCAACCGGCTGGGTTAAGGCTCTAAGTTCACTACAGAGTGTGCTAATATCACATTCAGGGTCTATCGCAATGAGAACCTTTCACTGCAAAGGACAAACATTTTCATATTATTTCATTCTGACATTCTACGTGAATAAAGATCTCCATCTTACTGCATTTCATCTACAATTAGAACCTGTAAGAATTCTTCGTTGTCCTTCTGTTGGAAGTCTTAATGGTTCTATCTAAGATCCTACAACAGAGAACCCTAAAGGGCTCGTTGGCAGATCTCAAATGGTTTTATGGCATGGTTCTTCAGGGGAAAAAACCCAAGGAACTTTTTTTTGGGTTCCCTCTCTCTTGAAAAAGACAGAAGGCACACTCGTGAAATATTCTGAAACCTCAAGTGTTCTTCCGTTGTCTCTCTACAGGAAACATTTAAAGTTTTGTGTAGAACCCAACAACAGAAGGGGTTCCGAGTTCTGGAAGGGTTCTGAAAGTTAAGAACCCTTAATCATTGAACTGTTAAAGACACCCTGAAGAACCTCTTTTACTCTATTTTCTAAGGTTTCATTCTTTGAAAATTTAGAACCATTCAGGGAAAACTTTTAAACCCTAGGTTGAAGCACTTCCTTATCAGAAAGTGTTCCAAGTAGAACCCTCTTAGGTGGCTAAGAACCCTAAATTATCCAGTGATCTCCAATGAAAAAAACCTTTTCTAAGAGTGTACACAAATTTACAGCCATTAAAGGTTCTTCAGCTGACCCTCTGGAAAAACCATTCAAAGTTCTATGTTGAACTGTACAAGAGTGTTTCGCTCTCCAAGTAGAACCTTTTTTTTTTAGGAAATAAATAATCCTTAATGATCCAAAGATAGGACTGTTAAGCAATCCAAGAACCATCAAGGAACATTTTCAGTTAGAAGTGGTAACCATGGGCGACACAGAGAACATCAGTAGGTACTAGAACCTGCTTGATAAGAATAATTCGCGCAAGGTCCCTTTTTAATCTTTTATCAAAGACTATAAATATTTTCATATTTATTCAAAAGTTCTACCTGTCTGTTTCCCTTTCAGACAAGGTTCCAAGCAGAACCACTTCTTAAGTATACTAAGAATCCTTGAGGAACCTATTTAGTCCTTCACCCTTGAAATGAGGTAAACTTATAAGAAAAATGTAGAACCTTTAAGGGTTCTTCTGCTGTACCTGTGTTTTTATGTAGAACCCTACAGTGTAAGGTTCACCTTTCAGACCCATTTGGAAAAACAGAACTGTTAACCAATTCAAGAACCATCAAGGAACCTTGTTCAGTCACTACAAGCTGTATAAGAAGAAGTAACCAAGTGTAACACAGGGAACATCTAAAGGTACTAGCATGTCGAGAGAACCACTTGAAAAGAAATCATGCTAGGTTAATGACTGAATGATGATTTTTATTTCCCGCTCCAGCTCACTCCTCAAACCGACCACATGGTTCTGCTTTTACACACGACAGGAGGGAAACCCAACACTAATGTGCTATTAGAGACGGGAAGGTGGTAGAACCTCAGACTCACCTCCAGGTGCTCGAGGATGTAGGGTGGGTTGGTCATGCCCAGGCGGAGCATGCAGCCCTCTGGGATCTCCTTCACCAGTTCCCATAGGAGAGTGGGCAGATCCGTGCCGATGTCCCTCCCGTAAGCACCCGTGTCCTCGCTCGTCAGCCAGATCTCACACACTCCCTCTGGAACCCACACACATACACACACACACGATAAATAAATTCCATGGGTTCCATTCAGAAAGACGTTCTCAAGAATTTTTCACTTCCCAACTTAACCCTACTTCTCTTGGCTTTAACACTTGCTTTAGGGTTCTATATAGAACCCTTAAGACACCCCCCACCCCCACACACACAAGCATAGAGGGACAAGTCGAAGAGCCCTTTCGGGTTCTAGATTTACCCTAAGACAGGCAACTGTAAGTGTACTGAAAGAACAGGAAGTCTTCTTAGACTCCTTATTGCTGGATATGACAGAGTCAATCAACACTGATTCTAAAAAATCTAGAACCCTTAAGAGTTCTTCAGCTGTAACCTAAAGCTTCTATATAAAACATTACAAAAACATGTTCACCTATCAGAAAATGTTCTAAGCAGAACACCTTTAGGAGGGTAAGAATCCTTAAAGAACCCTTTTTTTCTAAAAGTGTATGAATTTGGAAAGTGAAGTGTTCCTCAGTTGTTTCTCTAGAAGAACCCTACAACATAGCATTTACCTATCATAAGGGTTCAATGTACAATACTACTTGGATGTTAAGAACCTTTATCTATCTACTGTTCCCTCAAAGAACTGTATTTTTTCAAGTGTGTGCATGTTTGGAAAATGTAGAACGCTTACGAATTTTACGGCTATCTACCTAAAGGAACCCTTAAAGGGTCTATGTAGAACCCGACAACAGTGTTTCCCTACCATAAAGGTTCCAAGTACAACCCTTTTAGGAGATTGAGAACCATTAATTATCTACTGAAGCCTTAAGAAACACTTGTAGAACCTTTTTTTTTTTTCTGAAGATAGTACACCTATAGAAAATGCACAATGCTTAAGAATCCCATGGTTGTCTCTCTGGGGGAACCCTTGAAGGTTCTGTGTAAAAACTTACAACACAGTGTTTGCCGATAGAAGAGTTCCAAGCACAACCCTTTGAGGAGATTAAGAACCATTAATTATCTACTGAACCACTGAAGAACCTTTTTTTTTTCTTCTAAAAATGTACCAAGGACCAAGTGCTATATATTAATCTCCTGACAGGTTCTAGATATTAAGAAAGAAAATAATTACTTGGAACCCATTTTGATGGAGTTGTCTGTTGTAGGGTTCTATACAGAAGATTTAAGCGTTCTAGCAGAAGAGCAATTGTTAAAGATTTTTTTTCAACAGGTAGGGAAGATATAAAGAGGAAAACTGGATCTCTGAACAGTTATGGATTCTGTGCTTATTAAAAAGGTTCTATGTGGCACTTTGAGAAGGAAACACGTGTAGGGTTCTACATAGAACCTTTAAGGTGTACGTGTTAGCAGCCTGCACAGTAGACCATTACACCGATATAACGTTAAAGTCCCGTCTTTGTCCGTCTAATGTATCCGAATCACTACAGAACATTACGCCTTTTCATTAAGAGTACTGTGAGAACCGAGACGAGAACATTAGCAACTCCATGAAAGATGAATCGTCCATGCTTTTCTAAACTGGAACTATGACTCCGTAATGACGGAAACTTGGATCGGACATTAGCATTCATCCGGAAAACGGTCACGTCATTTTCCAGCTCGCTTAATAGACGAAGGATCATTAGACACACACACAAGCAAGTGTGTGTGTGTGTGTGTGTAATGCAAGTGAGAACCGAGTTCCGCTCAGATCGAGTCCATTAGCCTTTGTGTTTGCATTATTAATGTAAAGTGATGATACTGAAAGAGGCCATGTCGCTAGTCACGAGTAAAGCTCATTTATAACAAAGAATTCTGGTATTCAGACGACAATAAACGTGTTCCGCACGCCGGGTTCTACTCGTCCTGATTCAGTTCTTGAACAATACTCCAGAGTAGGCTCTGTATGTAGAGCAGGTTTCTGGCTGTTTTACAGCTCTGAGGTTCTTTACAGTCAACAAATCTGATGCAGCGATGAACAGCTCTCTCAGAAAAGGCAGCCATGTTGTTCACCGGACCAAAGAACCACAGTGGGTTCTGCCTGAGAACCGCAATATAACTGGTAATAAATTTTACTGTACTGGGCTCCAGGGAGAACTTTGCTTTGCTTATAAATAAATAAATAAATAAATAAATAAATACACATATGAAAATTATTCATTTTTAAATGTATTAAATTTATTATGAATTATTTTTTAAAATAATAATTATAATTATTAAGTTTATTACCAACAAGTGCATGATGTTTAGTATACAGGTGAAACTCGAAAAATTAGAATATCGTGCAAAAGTTCATTTATTTCAGGAATGCAACTTAAAAGGTGAAACTAATATATGAGATAGACTCATTACATGCAAAGCAAGATAGTTCAAGCCGTGATTT
>CM075003.1:13781380-13808857 GCA_037576675.1 Pangasius sanitwongsei
GTAATGAGTCTATCTCATATATTAGTTTCACCTTTTAAGTTGCATTCCTGAAATAAATGAACTTTTGCACGATATTCGAATTTTTCGAGTTTCACCTGTATTTGGTCACAGGACAAATCGTTTTTCGTTAGTTTTAATTTAATATAATTTTTATTTTAATTTAGTTTTTTTTACACTTAATTTAACAAGAAGGTGATTAGGTTTTAACGGTTAAATGATAAAAAAAAAGTGGTCAGGAAATGTTTCTTGTATAACAGCTTCAAAAAATAAATTAATTACAAAAAACAAGAAAGAAAAAAAAATTGTATGTGTGGGAGAAAGCGCTGAGTAAGCGATCTCTCCTTCATGTGAATGTTTACTGTGATAATGAAAAGGCAGAATATTTTTATCTTCACCAACCCATCTTACGCATTAGCACTGCTCAACTTCTAATAAATCAAAGTGGTGTGCGCACACACACACACAAACACACACACACACACACACAGTGCTGAATGTAGATCTGAATTGAGCTCTGTGTGTGTGTGTGTGTGTGTGTGTGTGTGCGTGTAAAGAAAAACAGGTTCCATGAAAAGTGAAGATATCCTACAAGTGATGTACTAGGACATGATTGAGATGAACTAGAAGGTTCTGAGTTTAAATCCCAGGACTCAGTGTTTTGATTGGCTCGTCACTTTCTGGATAAAAGCGTCTACAGCAGATGAGCGAGTGTAACGTAAACTCATCACGCTCGGGCGAGGCTGCGCTAAACAAATTACAAAAAAACAAGAAAGAAAAAAAAATTGGAAAAAAGTGAAAGACTGTTAAATAGTAAATACAAACTGAAGAAATAAATAAAGGAATATTTTTAGGGCCACTGATGCTGTTTGTACACAATTTTATAACTAAATATTTTTATAAATAAATAAATAAATACTTGATTAATGAGAGCAGCAGAAAGGCAGCTGCTGTTACTGATCAATCCACTTCATCTCCAAGATCTTTTTATAAGAACGCACATTTAAAATATTATTTATTCTACACACACACACACACCCCGCTGAACATTTAATATTGTGTAAAACAAGCGCTCACACAGGTACAAACACAGTATGTGTTTCCATTAAAGGTGAAATTATCAGTGTTCTTCTACCTTAACGTCACACACACACACACACACTATGGGTGGATGTTCATTTTTCCACACAGAGAGAAATGGAAATGGGGAATGTGTGGAAACTGTGTGGTGTTTGTTTGTGTGTGTGTGTGTGTGTGTGTAGGAAACAGCTGCTTCTGCTCTAAACTCCCTTTCCTGGAGAAAAACATACAACACACACACACACACGTTTACAGGTACAACCCAGAAACACTCTGAGGGTCACATTGTAGAGAGAAAAAAAAAAAATTGTGGAAAAGTGATTAACTCATGTGCGCTAAACGTACACACAGGGTCATCAACACTACTAACGGTTCATACACCACAACTTCCTGTTCAGAGAGAAACAGGGGTAGGGGTGTGTGTGTGTGTGTGTGTGTGTGCGTGTGAGCCTGAAGTTGATTATTTTCCTCTAACAAAACGTCCCTGAGTGTTTTATTCCTCTTACACCACAGCAGTTTATTACAATTACATTCCAGTTCATTTTATTTATTTATTAAAGAACGACGTGTTGTAGTCTTTATCCATTTATAGTTGCCTTTAATGTTATAGAATGTCCATGAATCATGTTCCTGTTCTCACTTTCATTATAGCAGCTATAATCTAACAGTAATTCTTTTTTGGTGTTGTTTTTGTCTTTGATGGAAAAGTACGTTTGTAAAATCACTAAAGCAGTCATGCAGTAAAAGTCAAATGAATTGTTTACTAAAAAGTCTTATGAAATGATATAGAAAAAAATGCATTAATTAATTAATTGAAAAAAATCAATTAAAGAATGTCACCTCATACAGCCGTGTTTGTTGAAAAGAAAATGATGTAAAAGTTTGTAAAATCACAATATCACATTAACGCCAAGTAAATGTTTATATCTTATGATACGGAGATCATACATAAACAAAATTAATTAATTTAAAAAGCTGTCCATTTTTTTATGAATTAAATATTTAATGTAGTGGAATGCCTGAGAACTCTCCAAGACGGTATGTAGAATGTAGATCTGAACTGAGCTCTGTGTGTGTGTGTGTGTGTGTGTGTGTGTGCATGTAAAGAAAAACAGATTCCATGAATAGTGAGATGAACTAGAAGGTTCTGAGTTTAAATCCCAGGACTCAGTGTTTTGATTGGCTCGTCACTTTCTGGATAAAAGCGTCTACAGCAGATGAGCGAGTGTAACGTAAACTCATCACGCTCGGGCAGATCCTCGCAGCTGTATTCATGTTTACACTTTTCCCTAATCACTGCCGCTCGGTGTTTATGCTAATCGCAGCTTTTCAGATCTGACGGGAATCTGTCCGGTTCTGTCTCGGAGATCGGAGATAAGACAGATCTGAGAGATAAGTTCCTGTAATCCTCTCTCTCTCGGCATGAAATCAGCTCTGAAGATAAAAGAAGACAAGTCTGCGGTGACGCGAACTGCTAGTTCACATGCCGTGTTTGTTCTGAGTCCCGGAGGTGAGTCTGTGTGTCGTAGACAGAGATCCTAACAGACAGGCAGATGTGATGTTCTCCGGCTCTTTCCATAAGCTTCCTGTACAATCATGAAAGGAATACTGTCACGCTAATACACTTTCAGCTCTTCCGAGACCACAGAGAACCAGGGTTTCCAGGTCTCAGCAAAATAAAAATAATTTAAAAAAAAAAAAAAAAAAAAACACAAAAAAGAGTTTAAACCAGTCCAAAAACTTCATACGTTGGAAAAAGGAATCACATTTTTCTTGGGTTTCGAGGTCACTGTGGTGCGCACGCATTTCTCATTCTCAGTATCTACAGAATACGTCTTTTTATCAACAGCCTGGTGGTCATTATCCTTGCAATATTTTCTTCCATATTTAAACCCATAAAATGAATGAGTCCTAGCCACGCTACTTCTGAAGACACTACCAATGTGCCAACATAGCTAGCCTAGCTATGCAAAAAGCATTCCGACCTCCATCACTGTAAGATGTGTAATAAAATAAATGGTTCCATAGACATGCTGTCTGCATGTACTCTTTCCCTTTGTTTGCGGAAATTGGTTAGATTTTATTTGCTTTAAAACAAGATGCAGCCAGTGACTATTTTTAAACTATATTTTTAAACAGTGTGCTCGCAAATGCAAATTATTTTTTGTCTAAATAAGCTGAAAGCAGGCTGAGCTTAAAATGTAAGTTGAGTTTCTCTGGAGGTTGTGCGATGGTGCGCTAGTGACTAGCGAAGTACACAAATAGCAAAATATCGCACTTGTTGAACTGGGTGGTGAGCTGCCCAAGCAAAGCCTAGGGTGTCAATACTTTAACTGCTCTGTAGTAGGAGTTTCTCTAGAGGTTGTGTGATATGGACTAAAATACCCAGAGTGCACTATACGATTCCTGAACAAAAAATAAATCAAACGTTTTTACAAGATAAGGAGCGATGAGTCCTGACAAAGTGAAGTCTGCTTCTCAGCACTCGATAGAAACTTGGCCACGTCAATGTTCACCTTTTTCTTTTTTTGCTGTAAATGATAAGAGGATGTTGAGCGCAGAAGCTTAAAGTTATGGACTGAAGTTAAAGTGGATTTGGAGTTGACAAATGACCTTTACCAAATGGAGCTTAATGCTGTCGAAATCTGCACCGATCCAGCGCAGAGATCCCACCTCTGCCATTACGGCCATTACTGCAACTACCTGTTCCTCCAAAAGTGAGCGATTTAGAGTTAGAGACGGTGTAAAATGCACTCCACATGTGACTTTTTGCATTTACCTCTGCACAATCTGGGAAGTGTTCAAAAGACAAAACTCCAAACACTTTCAGCTTTGAGATTTTATATCATGAATGAAAAAAAAAAAATAAGAGGGATTATTGGGGTGCCAAGAATATTGAGCACAAAGGAGGAAATTAGGGGAAAAAAAAAATGGATCATGTATCAAACCTAAACAGACTTTGAACACAAGATTAAACAAAACAAAAACAAGTTAAAGTTTTGTCTCTCTTGTCCAGTTGTGTTTTATTGCTTGTTGTAAGACTTTGCAATAAAACAGACAAGAAAGTGATTAAGGGCTAAACGTGGAACAGGTGCACACATTAAGAGAACAAACCAATGACATGACGGGGGCGGAGACAGGACAAGAACCAAAACAAAAGGGAAATGAGTAAGTGCAAGCAACGCTCGCCTGTCAGGACTCGCACAGAGACGGGGAACTCGGAGCGCTCAAACACAACTTCTGTCCATCACTTCTGATTCACATGCTGACAAAATACTGCTCTTCTGATGTATTTTTAGTGATACATAAGCGTACAAAACCAGTAAAGGTTGCCAATATAATATAATATAATATAATACAATACAATACATAGCGTCACTGTACACCAATGCAGTGTTGTATCATGTAGAGATGATTAAATCTTCATATACACACAAGATCCTAGTCATGGTTGGCTCTGAAGCTTCAGGATCTCCACGACCCCCTGGCACTGGATTCAGATAACGGATATGAGATTTCAGATCCAGGAATACAAGTATCCCGGTCAGGCACGCTTTTACCTCCTCCATATTCTTTCATTCTCCTCTCGAGGCTTCAAGAAGGACTTCACTGGAGAATCAGAAAGAATACAAGATCTTTGTCGAACCTTGTTCGGTCTGGTGTCTCTTCCTCTCGTCCAATCTGCCGGCACAAAAAGCCTCATTTCTGATTCTGTTCATCATCAGAGGCGAGAAGTGAAAGGCCTAATGGGATTCTGCATCGCCTTTTCAGCGCGACAGAGGAAGATAATTAAAAGGCTTGTCTGTAGTCTGCATTTCCTGGAGTGTTGCACGAATGCCGTAGCCATCCACGCCATGGTGGTGGGGAATTTCTTATTTTATTTATTTTTCTTTTTAAATTTTAAATTAGCTGCACCTCTCTCTATTCAACACTTACATTTTCCGAGAGCTAAGTAGGAAAAAGCCACGCGGCAGCAGCTGCCAAGAGCTAGCCTGGACAATAGAGTCTATTAGTCGAGTCTTATAGGATCCCTTCATCCACTCGAATGGAGGACAGGAGCTCGAAGAAAGACATGGAAAGGGGGATGAATCAGATCCTGGATACTGAGATAAGATCTAAAGTGGTGAGGTTCACGGAACTGCTAGCATAACCACGTTTCAGCCAGAGAAACGTGGTAAATAAACGAAGGATTGCTGAGAATACTTCGAGAAGAAGTACAGCTTGAGGAAGACCACAAGCAACCATGCTAACATAACGAGCTAGCTTTACATGCCAACACTCGTCCACTTGAGGCAGCAGATGTCAATAATCCCACGGCCTTCATTAAAAACACATTCATCCAATCTGCCATCCAACCCGACGCTCCCTCCACACGCTGATCATTACAGCTGCCCTTCTTCAGAAGCTTAGAAATGAATATCTAATAGCCAGCAACAAATTACACCAACTCTTCAGGAGACAGTTTTACACCTCGGGCTCCAAACAGATGCTAAAAAACACAAAAGTGTAATTATTTAGTTGTTTTTTTTTTTTTTCAATGGTGAGTCTTCCATAGATGGTAACGTGGCGATGCGGATGTAGAGAGGCAGGGTAGAGACGGAGGAGGATTCTGCTTCCAGTGTATTTCCCATCGTTTACAATTATTGTCCTAAATAATTCTACAATTCTGAAAAATTACAGTGGTGCTTGAAAGTTTGTGAACCCTTTAGAATTTTCTAGATTTCTGCATAAAAATGACCAGAAACATCACCAGATTTTCACAAAAGTCCTAAAAACAGACAAAGATAATCCAGGTAAACAAACGAGACAAAATATTATACTTGGTCATTTATTTATTCAGGAAAATACATTTTTTTATTTTTTTTTATAAATAAATTCTTTTATTTAAAGAACTGGGATCTATCAAAGACTGATCTTCAAAACGCGCTTGTGGAAATGTATCATGGCACAAACTAAGGAGATTTCTGAGGACCTCAGAAAAGGAGTTGTTGATGCTCATCTTTCTGGAAAAGGTTAAAAACCATCTCTAAAGAGTCTGGACTCCACCAATGCACAGTCAGACAGACTGTGTACACATGGAGGAAATTCAAGACCACTCTTACCTTTTATCTACTTCCAGGCTGCTTAAGTCACATTTATGCAGGGATGGAGAAAATTCTAAAGGGTTCACAAACTTTCAAGCACCTCTGTATAATATATTTCATAATATATAATATGTTAGATTGCATTTTTTCTGTAACAGCTGACAGGAAATCAGTGCAAACACCAGACTACTGGGACATAATACATTTTTCTAATTGAATTAAATTTATTTGTTTTATTTTGTGACAGTTTTTCATTTATTTAATAACTCCTGTACTTTTGTATATGTTTACAAAGAAGAACCAACTACTCTAGCCCTTTATACAAACTATTTTTGATTTTAGTTTTTGCTGCTTAAATGTTTTAATCATCATTTTTTTCTGTAATATATGAACCTTGCCACGGCTCAGGTATGACACACAGCAGAGAGTTTATAAAGAAATACGGAAGAAAAGTCTCTAATGGACGCATTTCCTCTCTCTCTCCCCGACACGTCGGCTCACGGCGCATCCACAGCGCTTGGAAAAGGCTTTAGGAAGTTAATTGTGTTGTTTGTCTAAACTCTCCGTCCCTAATGGAAAGTGTACCTTGATTACGGGGCACTAATTAGTCTCTGAATAGTGAGAATTTAATTACCGTCACGCTCCACTTCATTCGCTGAAGCTCAGAATCTGATTAAAAACACGTATTTATTTACTTAAAGTTTCACAGAATAGATAATTATTCAAAAATGTGCAATTTTTTAAAACAAATTATTAATACTTCACTCAAATGATAACACATTTCTTTATTTGACAGATGTTTACAAAAATTAAATAGTATCTTAGGATCAAAAGCATAGGAGTCATATTAGCATTAAGATTTATTTATTTATTTATTTATTTATTTATTTATTTATTTATTAGGGGTGGGGGTCAGGGGCTGTGTAACTGATGGGGAAAACTGGAAGAAAAAAGGAAGAAAGAAAGAAACAAACAAACAAACAAAGAAAAACAATTACGGTAACAATCATTAAAATAAAAAATATTTATTATAAAATACTAGAGAAATAGGTACTTTTTTGTAAATGTATTCAGCAGTGCAAAAGTTATAAAATAAACAAAAAAAAATGTATTAAAAGTATATAATTTATATTCATATGAATTCTACAATTTATTTACAAGATAAATAAAAATTAAATAAATTGATCAAAATAAAACAAATAAAGAAAATAAAAATAAACAAAAATAAACACAATAAAATAAAATAAAACAGCTCTAAGCAGTGGACTGAAATTTTGGTCGTTCCTTGACCTTACAGAAATGAAAGCATATATACGTATATCTTATACGCTAACACAGCATCTGATCCAAAACTTGGGAAAAAAATTCTTTAGTGACACGTGATAATAAAAATTCACTGTTTTTTTCTCTGAACACACTGGACATAAGATTAATCAATGATGATCAGGTTAGTGTGATCATGTCAGCTTTTAGAAATTTAGCAATTCTATTTGTAGTCTCTGTGGTTATTAACTTCAGCTAGAAAAAAAAAACAATACATTGATATAATCGAAGGTCATGATGGTTTAACTCGATATTAATTCAATAATCTAATTACACTAATTCACTGTTAGACTAATTTAGCAAGGCTGGGACGTGAGCAGCATGTGAATAATAATAATAATAATAATAATAATAATAATAATAATAATATGACACTTTTTTATTTTGCTTTGTTTTACACAGTGACCTACATGGACTCACATGGAAGAAGATGCTGGTTTGTTGATTCAAGTATTCAAATACATGCAAATTAGCTTAGCATGCATAAACATGTATTAAGAAGATTTAATGAAGTAAAAATACGGTAAGCAGTACATATTGCGCTATGATGGTTAAGAGCTGTCATTTAAAAGCATTTTGCAACAATATATATATATATATATATATATATATAAAATTTATACAACTATGATTTAATTATAACTGAAAGCTATGTAATGGTGTGGGCATGTCAGATCATAATGATTGACAGCAGCGTCTCCCTGACAACCGTGACCAATCCATCACAGTGCTAGTGCTTTAAACAGAAAATTTTAAAATGTGTGTAGGAATCACAACGGAGTGTTTTTTTTGTTTGAGTCATGAACTTTGCTGTGTGTGTTGATGAATTTCGCAGATATTTCTAGCGGTCTGACGTACGCTCGGCAAGATCAGATTCATTCTCTCGCATGTTTACGTCTACAACGTTGTGAGATTTCAGAATAAACACAAAAAACTTAAACTACTGTTACGCTGAAACAGCATATTAAAAAAAGGTTACAAATTGTAACTAGATGCAGTTTTGCTGAGGTACAGAGAGGCCGAGAGAGCAGCAAAGAAGTCACAGAAGTGACATAAGCACGTAGCTAATTCTGCTATTTTGGTAGCATTAATGTCACCTGTAGCAAATAAAGCCCCGCCCACCTCGACTCATCCTGAAGAAACTCAACTTGGAATTTCCGAAAAAAATATAGAATTTTCTTAACTGAAAAAACAATCAGCACAGAAGCTCTAGCTAACAGAACTTAAGTATGAACATGAGTTACACAACTTTAATAATCTCACTGTCACGGGTTAAAGATGGCTTACGCACCGGTTGTTACCCTCGAGTTGTTATGCACGGGTTGTTACACACAGGTTACGCTCATGTTGTTATGCACGGCTTATTACACACAGGTTGTTATACTCAGGTTGTTATGTACAGGTTATGCTTGAGTTGTTAGGCTTGGGTTGTTATGCATGGTTTATTATGCACAGGTTGTTAGGCTTGGGTTGTTATGCATGGTTTATTATGCACAGGTTGTTAGGCTTGGGTTGTTATGCGTGGTTTATTATGCACAGGTTGTTATGCTCAGGTTGTTATGTACAGGTTACCCTCGGGATACTACGCTTGGGTTGCTACGCTTGAGTTGCTACGCTCGGGTTGTTATGCATGGTTTATTACGCACAGGTTGTTACGCTCGGGTTGATACAAGTTACGCTCGGGTTGTTACGCTCGGGTTGTAACGCACAGGTTACGCTCTGGTTGTTATGCACAGATTACACTCGGGTTGTAATGCACAGGCTACGCTCAGGTTATTATGCACGGTTTATTACCGCAACAGGTTGTTACGCTCGGGTTGCTACACACAAGTTACGCTCGGGTTGTAATGCACAGGCTACACTCGGGTTATTACGCACAGGTTGTTACTCTTGGGTTGCTACACACAAGTTATGCTCAGGTTGTTATGCTCAGTTGTAATGCACAGGTTATGCTCGAGTTGTTATGCACAGGTTATGCGGGGTTGTTATGCATGGTTTATTATGCACAGGTTGTTACGCTCGGGTTGCTACACACAGGTTACGCTCGGGTTGTAATGCACAGGTTACGCTCGAGTTGCTACGCTCGGGTTGTTGTTAGGCTCAGGTTTCTACACTCGTGTTGTTACGCTTGGGTTGTTGTGCTCAGGTTGTTGTTAGGCTCAGGTTGCTACGCTTAGGTTGTTACGCTCAGGTTATTTTCTTTTACTCACCTCCTTTCTTTCCATCCTTCACTGCATTTTCTTTCATCCTTTTTATCTTTCTTCAATTTCCTTCCTTTTCTTTTTTCCTTCTTATCTTCTTCCTACATTCACTTTTCCCTAATTCCTTCCTCTCCTTGACTTGCTGTACTTCCTTTCCCGTTCTTTCCTTCCACATTCAGTTTTTCAGGTTTAAAAGATTAAAAATGGAATAATTAGTAAATAAAAGATATATTTGAATAATATTATACGGTTTTAGACACAGGAGAATTATCAGGGATTACAGCATTGTTTTGAAACTTTTTAAAAGACGTTCCTCACGACTGGAGTTACTGGTCCTCGCCACACTGTGATGGTGCTGTCTTTCTAAACAGGTTGAACATTTTCTAAAAGAACAGCGCGTTTGTTACAGGGTTCTACATTAAAACTTCAGTTTGAACACTGGGATAAAACACCAGCTAATATTTGTTTAAGCTCGGCAGCTAGTATGCTACTAGGACATGGCTTCAGGAAGATATCGTAGGTTTTATTCAGAACAGGAAGTAAAACTCCCCGGAGCGGTCAGGAGCTGATTCATTAATGATTTTTACCCCAGCCTTGTATCTGTAGAATAAATGATGGTAGACTTCCAGCACTAATTGAGACTATTTGTAGGTTCTTTACGTCGGATGCGAGACAGCGATCACGCTGGAGAACGCTGCAGGTTCCTGTCAGGCCGTAATCCGCCGTGGTTTCACCCTCGCTGTGTGAGAAATAGGCTGCTCGGCTACGTTATTGATCGCCTTCGAGGAGCGTTGTCACTCTTTCTTGGCTGGCAGCTCCGAATGAAAAGAGCTGAAGCGGAAAAAAAATTTCGAGTGAGGACACGGCTGAGTGTTGAAGCCTCCCTGATGCTCTAGTCCAAAAAAAAAAAACAGACTAAAGTGAAGAAATAAAGTAAAAGTTGATGTGCCAGGACCTCCTGCGGCTTCGATCAGCGTGTACCTGTCAGTACGGCCTACTCCTCCTCTCCGGCTCTCAGAAAGCGCCGTGAATACTGCATGATGGGAAGGCGGCGTTTAAACACGACGGATCGCCGCTGAAATTAAAGTTGGCAAATGGATTGAAAAGCTGGAGGGACAAATCCTGCGGCGCTCAGTGCTAAGCGCTAAGCTAATGTCTGGAGCAGGACCAGAAAAGTAAATAAAAGCACAAACACTTTGCTCATGGCTCTTATTTCCACTTGGCCCTGACTGCATGCAATTTTTATCCGTTTTACACTACAGTAATAATTCCATTTAGAGCGAGGAAAAGAGCGAGTCTGAATTCATAACAGATATCTGGGGGAAAAATACACTTTAATCCGAAACGGCACGCTAATAAAGACGCTAATATCCAGTTTTATTATATATTTGACATTTAAATAATACTATTTAACAAATTATTCGGAAAATAGTCACCTTCTACGTCCAAGCTTAAAGTGATATTTCACCAGAAATAAAGTTCAGACGTTTTTCTCCCTTATACTTTATGTTCTTTATTCAGCCATCGTTTTTTTTCTTTCTATATTATGTGATATTTTCTTTTTCATTCTTTCTGGCTGTCTTTCTTTCTCTCAAATCATTTTTATTGATTTTTTTTTTGCCTGTCCACCCCCATCCAAACAATTTTTATCTTGACAATTTTTTTTCATTTTCCTGCCTTAGGTTTTTTTTTTCCCCTTTTTCTCTCATTTTCTTTTTTTTTTTTTTTTTTTTTACATTTTTACATTTTTTTATTTGCTTTCTGTTTTGCCTGATTTATCATTTGTTCTTTTTCTTTCATCACTTTTTTAAACAATATTCCCCAATACTTTATATTTACATTTTTTTTTCTCAAATAGATTTTTTTTGTTTTTCCCCCAATATTTATCTTGAAAACCCTTTTTTTTCCATTTTCCTTTTCTTCGCTTTCTTTTTATTTTGCTCACTTTCTTGGACGTTTTCTTTTTTATCTGCTTTCTGTGCATTTATCCGTTTGCCTGATTTATCTCCTTTCTTCCTTTTCTATCTTTTCTTTGAAAACATTTTTAGCAATTTCCCAATATTTGTTTTTTCTTTCTTTTTTTAAATACATATTCCTTCATTTTTTTAAACTTTAATAATGTTTGGGTTTAAGAATTTTCCTTTTTTCACCTTCCATTTCTTTAGCTTTTTGTTCTCGTTCTTGTGTGTTTTCTTCTTGATTTATCATCTTTCTTCTTCTTTTCTCGCACTTCTCTCTCTTTCTCTATCTCTCCGTTCATTCCGTTTTGATTTAGAAAATTCCCTACTATCTTCCTTTTCCATCTCTTTTTCTTTCTTTGTTAAGTTTTGCACTGGAGTTATGATGTTTTAGCACGGTGAGTTCTGTTAGTGTGTGTGTGTGTGTGTGTGTGTGTGTAAATGATCTACAGAGTTATTAAGCCCTGATGCCAGCAGGATGAGAGCCAATCGTGTCAGTCGCGCTCTCTGAGCCAAGAGAAACATGTTGCCGTGAAGTTTACAGTGAGTGCAGAGTAATGGGACTGATCCTGTCTGATCCTGTCTCACTCCCCATCTCACTCTCCAGCTCACTCCCCGTCTCACTCTCCAGCTCACTCCCTGTCTCACTCCCTGTCTCACTCTCCAGCTCACTCCCCGTCTCACTCTCCAGCTCACTCTCCAGCTCACTCCCCGTCTCACTCTCCAGCTCACTCCCCGTCTCACTCTCCTCACTCCCCGTCTCACTCTCCAGCTCACTCCCCGTCTCACTCTCCTCATTCCCCGTCTCACTCTCCAGCTCACTCCCCGTCTCACTCTCCTCACTCCCCGTCTCACTCTCCAGCTCACTCCCCATCTCACTCTCCAGCTCACTCCCCGTCTCACTCCTCGCCTCATTCCCCTCCTCACTCCCTGTCTCACTCTCCAGCTCACTCCCCGTCTCACTCTCCTCACTTCCCATCTCACTCTCCAGCTCACTCCCCGTCTCACTCCTCTCCTCACTCCCTGTCTCACTCCCTGTCTCACTCTCCAGCTCACTCCCCATCTCACTCTCCAGCTCACTCCCAGTCTCACTCCTCTCCTCACTCCCCGTCTCACTCTCCAGCTCACTCCCCGCCTCACTCCCATCTCACTCTCCAGCTCATTCCTTGTCTCACTCCTCACCTCACTCCCCGTGTGACTCGCCAGCTCATTCCCCGTCTCACTCTCCAGCTCACTCCCCGTCTCACTCCCAGTCTCACTCTCCGCCTCGCTCTCTGCCTCACTCCCCATCTCACAGATACAGAACATTTCAGGTCACAGGAGTTCAGTCGAGCGCTAACACTTTCTCCTGAACAGTTATTTAGAGCTGCTGAAGAAACGAGAACATGCAAGACAGATCCCCCCCTCTCTCTCCATCTCTCTCCTCTTGTTCACTCTCTCCCCTCTCCATCTCTCCCATCTTCTCCATCTCTTCCTCTCCTCCTTGCCATTCCTCATTCTCTCTGTCCCCTCTTTATCTCTTTCTTATTTTTCCTTTCCATCTCTCTCTTTTTCTTTTCATCCCTCTCTCTCCCATTGCCATTTTACAGCTTTGGGTGTTTAACAGTTTCTTCTAGGTTCGTCAAGACTACAAGACAAAAATGTGTGTTTTCCGTGTGTGTGTGTCTGTCTGTCACTTCAAAGCGGGCGTCAGGTCGAGCCGCCACCTTGTCAACATCTCGTTACCTGTGGAACTCATTAGTATGTGCATACATGTAAAACACACTCTCTCTCTCACACACACACACACAAACACACACAGAGAGAGAACTCTCACTTCAGTGTGTCTACCACCATCACGTCTGTACACGTCTTTCCACCTCCCTCACTCCCTCGTTCACTCCCCCCCCTCCATTCTAACAACAGGAGGCAATGAAATAAAGAGAAGGATTAAAACATGCTGGGTGGAGGAGTGGAAACACCTCGCTCCTCCTCTCACTTCATTAACGAACTTCACTACACACTACACCACGACCTGAAAGACTGTCATGCAAGGAAGAAGCTCCTACTCAAAGAACAGTGTAAAAAAGCCAGACTGAAGTGTGCAGGAGATCACCAGAATGGAGATCACTAGATGATCACAGCTCACCAGGAGATGCAGGACATCACCAGATCACCATGAGATCACCAGAACGGAGATCACTAAATCACCAGGAGATGCAGGCCATTACCAGGATGAAGACCTAGCCTTCTGATCAGCGCTATATATGGAGAAAAAAGAGTGAGGCTTTTAATCTGAAGAACACCATCCCAGCTGTGATGCACGGGGGTGGCAGCATCATGTGCTGCTTGAAAAGGGACAGTTGCACTTGAGGAAACAGATGGCTTCATGAGGAAGGAGAATTATCCAGAAATACTGAAGAAACACCTCAAGACATCAGGCAGAAAGGACAACGATCCTCCTAAGCAAACCTCCAAAGTTGCAACAAAATGGCTTAAAGACAACAAAGTGACAGTACTGCAGTGATCATCACAAAGCCCTGACTTGAATCCTACAGAAAAATTAGTGGACTGAAAGAAAAAAAAACTGAAAAACTGTGTCTGAGCGAGGAGGTCCATAAACCTGACTGAGGTACACCAGTTCTGTCTGGAGAAAAGGGCAAAAATTCCACCAAAGGATCGTGAGAAGCTTGTGGAAGGCTACAACAAGAGTTTGATTCAAGTTCAAGCAATTAAAAGGCCACAACACCAAATACTGAAAATCCCACTGAAAATCTGACACAGTAAATAAAAGCTGAAATAAATCTCGCTTAATAAAGCAGATACACTAACTGACTTAACACAGGAAGTGTACAGTAACATCCAATGTGTGAAAGAAAAGAATTTCACTGTGCTGTAATGTATATGTGACAAATAAAGCCTTCTTCTTCTTCTTCAAAAAGTAAGTTTGAATGTCTTTAGCCTGGGGTGTGTAAACTTTTGGCTTCAACTGTAATAATGACGATGATGTAGGGTATAGGGGACAGTAAGAGACAGCGAGAGAGATATAGATAAAGAGGGAGGGAGGGGGAGAGAGAGACCGAGAGATATAGATAATGGAGAGAGAGAGATAATGGGGAAGAAACAGAGAGAGAGATGAGTATGTGTACACGCGTGTGTGTGCGCGCATATCCTCTTCCACACACTCTCTCACACTGTCTATCTGCGCTGCATCCACACACTCCTGCATGTGAGCTGGGCGGAGCTTCAGCATATGCTGACATCATTCTCGACCAATAGCTAACAGCTACACACACACAAACACACACACGCACAAACAGAGAAGAAAAGAGAAAGAAATGGCCATGCAACTGATGGAAATAAACAGGTGTGTAGTGAGCAAGACATCCACATCAACACACACACACACACACATACACATACAGTTATTCTACACAGGACTTACTTAAAGTAAGTAGTTATACAGACTGAAAAAGAAACAACGTTTTCATTCAACAATGATTGTTAATAATGTCTCATATAGTGCATCAGAGTGAAGGACACAGGACATAAGGGTGTCTTAGGACATAAACAGCAAAGGGCACAAGGCTATTATAACGAATAAGAGTATGTCAATGCATAAATGCACGAATAGGCATAAAGGCTTCACAGAGATTAAAGTTGTCACAGGGCATGAGGACGACACAGGGTCTAAGAGTGTCATTGGTCATAAGAAAGATACAGGACATGAGGGTGTCATAGGACATAAGAGAATCATAGGACATAAGAGAATCATAGGGCATAAGAGAGTCATAGGGCTTAAGAGTGACACAGGACATACGACTGACACAGGACATAAGGGTGACATATGACATAAGGGTGACACAGGGCATAAGGGTGACATAAGGGGTACAGGGTACAGGGTGTAGGGTATAGGGTACAGGGTGTAGGGTACAGGGTACAAGGTGTAGGGTACAGGGTATAGGGTGCAGGGTGTAGGGTACAGGGTATAGGGTGCAGGGTGTAGGGTACAGGGTGTAGGGTATAGGGTATAGGGTACAGGGTATAGGGTGTAGGGTACAGGGTATAGGGTGCAGGGTGTAGGGTACAGGGTGTAGGGTACAGGGTATAGGGTGCAGGGTGTAGGGTACAGGGTACAAGGTGTAGGGTGCAGGGTGTAGGGTACAGGGTGTAGGGTACAGGGTGTAGGGTGTAGGGTGTAGGGTGTAGGGTGCAGGGTGTAGGGTACAGGGTGTAGGGTATATGTAGCACAGTTGTCTGAGTATTTTTTACCAAACACAGAGCTTGTGAATGGAGAGAGAGAGAGAGAGAGAGAGAGAGAGAGAAAGAGTTGTACAGGAGTGAATGTAAAGCATCGCTGCCCCCTGTTGGAGCTCAGGCGAACACTCCACCCCCCAACCCCACACACACACACACACACACACACACACACACACACACACACACACACACGTCCCTTATGCAGGAAAAGGCACCCAAGTCTGAGCCCTTTCCTTACATGTGGTACAGAATTTCTACTGATAGGGTTACACAATTTGCCACACACACACACAGGTCTACTTACACATAACAAAAACATATTTGTGTAACCTGATGCTCCTAGGCTTATGTGACCTTTGACCTGACTGACACACCAGGCACAGAGAAGCACAGCACAGAACCGTCTGTGTGAGAAACAGGAGGTCTGATTTTATATATATATATATACACACACACAAACAGAGAGAGAGAGAGAGAGAACATGACACATACAAGCAGCTGAGAGGAAGAATAATTTATGAAGGAAAGTAGAGAAAGAGATATAGAAAGAAAAGGGAGTGAGAGAAAGGGGGGTGAGAAAAATAAACTATGTACAGGTTAAGTAGCATTACAGCATTAAACACACACACGCACGCGCCCACCTGGCTGCAGTACACCATTAATCAATTCTAATACCACAAGTTGTTATACTAATAACAACAAACAAAAAGAAGAAATAAATAATGAAAGCGAAGGAGTAAGCAAAGAAGAGATTGAGAGAGAGAGAGAGAGAGATGGATAACTTGGATAGAGGGAGTGAGAAGTGAACGGAGATATGAGTGGAAGTGGATGGAGTTAGTGAAAGATGGATGGAAGAATAGATGGATGGAAAGATGAGGGATGTAGGGATGAGATAGAAGGAGAGGCAGAGGAATAAAGGAAGAGAAACATGGGGAGTTGAGGGGATGGAGGGAAAATAGAGACCCAGATCGAGGAAAGAGGCAGTAGAAAGAGAGACGTAGGAATAAAGATCATTGGAGAAATATGTGGGAGGATGGGTGGAGTGATGAGAGGAAGTGAGTGAGAAATGAATGGTTTGATGAGGGGATGGAAGGAGAGGTGAAGGATGGGTGGAGAGAGGGGGAGATAAGATGGAGGAATGAGAAGATGTAGAACAGAGGAGAAACAGAGGAATGGATGGATAGATAGATGAGAGATGGACAGAGATAGGAGGCAATAGAAAGAAACAGCAGAATGGATAAATGGTGAGAGATGGATAGAAAGATGAGATGCAGAGAGAGGTGGATGGAGGGATGAGGAAATGGAGAGAGATGGATGGAAGAATGAGAAGATGGAGAGAGATGTGTGAAGAAATGAGGAGATGTAGAGAGAGACAGATGTAGGGATGAGGAGATGCAGAGAGAGTGAAGAATAGAGGGATGAGGTGATGTAGAGAGAGAGAAGAATGTAGGAATGAGGAGATGTAGACAGAGAGAGACAAGGATGGAGGGATGAGGAGATGTAGAGAGAGACAGATGGAGGGATGCGGAGATGTAGAGAGAAACAGATGGAGGGATGAGGAGATGTAGAGAGAGTGAAGAATAGAGGGATGAGGTGATGTAGAGACAGAGAAGGATAGATGGATGAGGAGATGGAGAGACAGATGGAGGGATGAGGAGATGTAGAGAGAGAGAAGGATGTAGGAATGAGGAGAAGTAGACAGAGAGAAGGATGTAGGAATGAAGATGTAGAGAGAGTAGGATGGAGGGATGAGGAGATGTAGAGAGAGAAGGATGTAGGAATGAGAAGATGTAGAGAGAGTAGGATGGAGGGATGAGGAGATGTAGAGAGAGAAGGATGTAGGAATGAGAAGATATAGAGAGAGTAGGATGGAGGGATGAGGAGATGTAGAGAGAGAGAAGGATGTAGGAATGAGAAGATGTAGAGAGAGTAGGATGGAGGGATGAGGAGATGTAGAGAGAGACAGGTGGAGGGATGAGATGTAGACAGAGAGAAGGATGGAGGGATGAGGAGACGGTGAGTGAGACACTGGGGTAAAAGTGCAGTGATGGGGTAACAGAGAGATCTGTTTCCATGGTAACGTCAGAGAGTGTGTGTGTGTGTGTGTAACTTTAGCTAATGAGAGAGAGGACGTGACGCGGCGTCGACATTTTCACGTCTCACACCGAGACACGAGCACACGTGACTCACCACGAGGTGAGAACATGAACTGAGAGGTGTGATACTGCACGAGGACCTGCGTGTGTGTGTGTGTGTGTATAAAACAGAAAACGTGTCACGTGACACACAGCTGCTGTTTACAGTTCAGACGTTACGGCTTGAGCAGATACACACGTCACGTTTAACACAAAAACACTCCAAGAGCACAGTGTAGAATTTTAGATATACACACATATACTCACACACACACACATTCACAGACACACACTCACTCCTCACAAACACACACACGCACACACACACACACTCACATACACATTTCTGTTTTCACTCATGGATGTGGAGAAGCGATCCAGCACAGAGACATGCTTTACTCTCATTGCTGCACTCTGCGTGTGTGTGTGTGTGCGTGCGTGTGTGTGTGTGTGTGCGTGCGTGTGTGCGTGTGTGTGTGCGTGTGTCCTCCATGTAATTGAAATCAGCTCCTCTCCTTTTACAGCATGTTAAAGGTAAGAAGGGAACATCTGGTGCATGAGGACAGAACCGGGATACAACACACACACACACACACACACACACACACACACAGGTTAGGGTGTACAGAGACACACCATGAGAGATTTATTGTTGTATCTGGACGGTCAGGACACAAACGTCAAACACAGGACACGAGTTAAAGCCAGGAATTTTCACATTTTTATTTATTTACTTACTTACTTATTTATTTGGCACTATGATTTATTTACAAAATCAGATTTTTTTTTTTTTTTAATATACGGACTACTCAGACATTCACACAATGCGATGTGCATTCATTCTGCAAACTTTTCAGTCTCTATTTCTCTTCTTTATTTTCTCTTCTTTTCAGTCTTTATTTCTCTTCATTTTGAACATACGTTGTTTAAAGAAAAAAATAAGAAAATAAAATAAAAGTTTTTCCATCATCTTGCCTCTCAAACTCCGTGTACTTTTTTCTAGTAATTTTAAAAAAAATATACAATTTTTTTTGCTTTAAGGAAAGGAAAGAACAGAAAGACAGAAAAAAACAAAAGCAAAAAAAAAGGAAATGAAAGAAAAGAAAAACAAGAATTTAAAGAAAATCAAGAAAACTGAAGAAAAGAAAATGAACTTGTTTGTTTGTTTGTTTAATGTCTCGACATGTAATTGAGGGGCGGAGCTTCCGAGGTGCTCTCACTCAGGACTTCTTCCTCCATCAAAATTGTTCTGCGGAGGTACTGAGCCGAACCGTGCGCTCGCTATATGGACACAAATCACGGATTTCATCAACATGCCCAATATCCATCCTACGCTAGCTCGCTAACTCACTAACAAAAATAAACCTGACATTATCGCATCAGCTAACAATGTTAAACAATAAAAAATGTAAACGTAGCGCTAAACTAGCTCGTTAGCTAGCATGAACCAGCTAATTAACGCAAACAGAGCTGACCTCAGTGAACTAGCTAGCTCTAGCTACATACATGTTTCAGTTGTTAATAGCGCAGATATGAAAAATGGCTAGAGAGATGCAAGGGGAAAACGAGCGCTCAGTCCTGACTCCACGTACCGGATAACGGAAAAGTGACGCAAGTCTCAATTTTTTTGTTACACTTTCGCATCATCTTATAGTTCTATTTTCTAATGAAACAAAAAGTATTGGCACCTTTCGATCTGATTGGCTTGCAGACTGCCTTTTAACTTTTGTGCTTGTTTGCAGTTTCTCATACTTATTGCTAATCAGAAACAGGAAGTTGACCAGGATATACAGTTCTACATTGGGGACTGGTGGAAAAGTGTCACGAGTCGCATCGTAGCTGTATCTTTTCGCCAAAGTAGGATTTTTAACCGTTAATTTTTTATTTCTTCCAACAAAACCAACAGAGCTGTTTAAATAAAGTTAACGCGTTGATTGCACGTGTCTTACACAAACAAGGACAACGAATTTCCACAAAGCATTTTCATCTGATGGGGTCCGAATTTTCATAAAATCACTGAGGAGAATCAGCAATTCTGACTGGACGGCAGGTCCACATGCAGGGAACACACACACACACACACACACACAATAGTGTAAACTCAGTGTGTTTCTTCTTTCTCTTGTTGTGTTATTAGTGAATTTGCTCCTCACTGTTCTAGTACACTACACAAAGTGCGCACTAGACAGATCGAGTTACCGACTTTGCTCCCTTATTTAGGACGCGTCCATCAACACTGCTTCATTACCGCATTCACCAAACACCGGCGTGATCGTGTTACAGAACGTCACGGCCTTGTACTGAGAGAGACAGAGAGGGAGCAAAAGAGAGAGAGAGACAGAGTGAGAGAGAGAGCGAGTGAGAGAGAGAGAGGGTGAGAGATAGAGAGAGACAGAGTGAGAGAGAGAGACAAAGTGAGAGAGCGAGCAAGTGAGAGAGAGCTAGAGAGACAGAGAGAGAGAGACAGAGTGAGATAGAGAGCGAAAAAGACAGAGAGACAAAGTGAGAGAGAGCAAGTGAGAGAGAGACAGAGTGAGAGAGAGAGACAAAGCGAGAGAGAGAGACAGAGTGAGAGAGAGAGAGACAAAGCGAGAGAGAGAGACAGAGTGAGAGAGAGAGAGACAAAGCGAGAGAGAGCGAGACAGAGTGAGAGAGAGAGACAAAGCGAGAGAGAGACTGCGACACTCCTGTACTAGATCATTAGTAAATTGTAATTCATTTAAAAAAAAAAAAAAAAACAGCATTAGTGCAGTGTTATATAACTGTGGCATAAAGTTAAATATTAAATAGCTAGCGGTTATTTCTAGCTGTACACTCAGGGTTTATCACTTTACCACAAATAATAATAATAATAATTTCATGCTTGAAAATTCCTTTTTTTCATTTATCCATCCATCTTACCCTCAATATTGTTTCGTTGTTGCTGATGTTTAGCTCGATTTTATATTTCTTAGCTGCGATCATCATTACATCCTAATTTCACTTCTTCACTACACATGCGCACTACATAGGGTGCAACTGATTAGTGTACTACACCCCGAAGTTACAGTAACAGTATTTTTCTTTTGTTTGTTTTTACATTAACGACATCGCCTAAAAGTTTGCATGACATTCTCTCTTCTTTAATTACATTTTTTTATTAATAATTTTAAATTGAATTTTACCTTCTTTGTTTTTTTGCATGCTCACTGGCTTTTAACGCACTATATATTTATATAAATATTTATCTTGCTCATCACTAGTCTGATATATAACAGGGACAGGAAGTTGGATGTTTTTTCCTCCCAAACCCACAAACACAAGGTGTTTAAATAATATTAATAACAATCATTAATAAACTGTGGTAATGAAATATGATAAAATATCATTTGTTAAATATTGTTCATGAAACGGCGTGAAAATCGAATGTACCCTCATCGAGTGGGTCTGAATCCCAGTTCACTTCCTCTTCACCACGCATGCTCACTACATAGGGTACAAGTGCACAGTGCACTGTCTCTGAAACTGTGCATCTTTCAGTAAGAATTAAGTATTGGCACCCTTAGCGCTTTTACCGTTATTAAATATTATACATCAGGAAAAACCGCCATTAAAAAAAAATAGCTAATATATAAAGTGTGTATACAGAAGACACTGAGCTACCGTGTGTGTGTGTGTCTGTGTGTGTGTGTACATGAGCTCCACATTAAACTGTCCACATTAAACATGTGTGTTATTTTTAAGTGTCTGTCTCTGCATGCCTCTGTTTGTGTGCATGCCTCGAGTGTATGAGCTCGGAAGTGTGTGTCAGGCATGTCTGGCTTGTGTCTGGCTTGTGTCTAAAAGTGTGTGTGTGTGTGTGTGTCGTACCATAAGTGGGATGAGTTTGTTTGACAGATAAGTGTGTTTGTGTCGGAGAATGAGCAGGTTTATGGATGTGTAAGTAGGATGTGTGTGTGTGCAGGCTTTGCCAGAGTGAGTGTGTCTCTCTCTCTCTCACACACACACACACACACACACACACACTTTGCTATGAGAGTCTCGTTTAGAGCAGAAATAAGCACCGCTCTGGAATGTGTAAACACTGACTTGACCTGTGTGTGTGTTTCCCCCAACTGAACTTAGCTGGACTCAGTACTGAGTCCACATCACAACATGAAGGCGCACACACGCGCACACAATAACCCGTGTCAGGACATGTCTGGTGTCGGAGCTTTCTAAGTCTCGAACAGCAGCCACTTTAGCATGGCGCTAACCCCTCGCGGAATCTGAGGATCCGTGATGATGAGCGCCGGTTCTGATCGACAGGATCCTCTAATGAAAGTTTGCGGTGCTCGTCTGGCCTCCCAAATACGATGAATAAAAGATGAGAAGTAAATAAATAATAACTTCAGACGAGGCTTGTCGATATTTTAATCTCAGCCTGCCTTCACCGCGCGTCAATCGACCTTCAGAAAAAAAATACATTTAAAGAGCACTTAATATGAAGAGCGAGAAAGGATCAGTCTGTTCTTCGTTTAGAGTTTTTGTTTTAGCTAAATGTAATATACTGTACACTTTTCTGGCCACAAGATTCAGAATCTCACTGGCTGCAATCTGACACGCTCTCCAAAATTCTGTATTTAAAAAAAAAAAAGAAAAGAAAACAGAAGAGCTGATCAGAGGAGAAAGGTCTCATAAAGAAACTCAAGGAGGCGATGAGGCTCTGTGAGATTCCGATAAAAAATTATTGTAGCTAAAAAGTTATGAATAAATTATAAATTATACCTGCAGGATATACAACACAGAGCTGACAGTACTGCATGATTTTTTTTTTGGGGGGGGATAAGTAAAGAAAAAACAGAAGGAAAAAAAAAAGAACAAAGGGGGCAAAAAGGAGAAGGACAAAGAGAGCAAAAAAGAAAGGAAGGGAAAGAAGGATAAAGAAAGAAAGAAACTGAAAAAGAAAGCAAAAGAAGCAAAAAGGAGAAGGAGAAAGAGAAAGAGAGAGCGAGAAGAAAGACCAGCTTCGCTGTTTTCTTGTCACTCTGCTGAAGGAAAATATCAGCGAAAGTAAAGTTTGTCTCTAACGGTTCTATCTTTCTGAAAGGGTTCTTTCTGGAACCTTTGTGAGGAGGAAACAGAACACTGACATGTCTCCGTGAGTAAGCTGCTGGACAGGGACAGTTTATTGAACAGTGGATAGACAGATTAATAAAGAAATAGCGTGACTAAGTCAAAGACGTTGGAGAAATGATGAATGATGATATTGTTAGCAGCACGTTAGCTCAGAAACGCAGATAATAATACGAATAAAAGTTACAGAGACGGCAGTCAGAGTTGGTATCATTCAGAGAAAAGACGTGAGTGAAAGCATGAGGAACGAGTGTGAGTGTGTGTGAGAGAGAGAGAGAAAGTCAGCAGGACGGTTTATGAAAAACAAGCTCATTTGACTAACAACGTGATGATCCTCGAGTAAACAGAGTCACATCAGTGGAGTTAATCACCGTCAATCAGCACCTAAGTCCGATACAGTGCAAACTCACCATGGGGTTAAAGGTCAGAGAGGGCGGGGCATGCAGAATAAAGTAATAAAACTATGAACTATATAGTGATGAAAAATCAGGGGTGTGGCTTTACATCTGTCAAAAAATTAAAAAAAACAAACAAACAAACAAAAAAAAACTGCAGTCTCAAGATCAACTTCCTGTCATTAATATACACCCAGTACAGGAGTGAGGAGAGAACCCTGATCTCAGATCAGATTCCTGTTCTCATTATATACACACAGTACAGGAGTGAGGAGAGAACCCTGATCTCAGATCAGCTTCCTGTTCTCATTAATAAACAAAGAACAAACAAATAAATAAATAAAGAAGGACAAAAACAAACCAAAGCATGAAAGAAAGAAAGAAAGAAAGAAAGAAATAGATAAATGAAGAAATAAATAAGTAAATAAATAAATGAAATAAACAAAGAAAAACAAACAATAAAAGGGGAAAAACAAAACAAACCAAGAAATAAAAAAAATCAAGAAGGGAAAAAAGAAAGAGGAATAAAGTAAAGAAAAAAAGAATAAAGGAAATAGACAGACAGACAGATGTGTGTTATATTTAGTGATATTCAGCTGATTGAGTCACAGACATCATCTAATTCATTAGTCCAATTCATCTGATTTATTCACTTCACCTTATTTACACTAAACATGATTCACCTTTAAAGTGATTTGTTTAATTCTTTTAAGTATATTTATCTGAAACGATTCATTCAGCTGATTCATCTCGCCTCAGACCAATTTATCATCAATCTTATCATCATCATTATTATTATTATTATTATTATTATTATTATTATATGAACGACACACAGCCCAAACACACACCCAGTGTAGTGTTCACAGAACAGATACACCACATTCTCACGCACTTATGAACTCAGAAAACAATCTTCTCAAAAAAAAAAAAAAACAGCCCTGGCCCAAAACAGTTGGAAACCGAGTATGTATACACACACACACACACACACACACACACACAGTTCCTCTTTTTTCTCCATCAGTTCATCAGTTCTTCCTCCTTCCTCCTTTTACACTGCTGTTTACTTCCTGGTTTCTCTTCTCTTTGCTGCTCAGACACACACGCATACTATATATTTCAGCGTCAAATAGGAAGTACAAAATCAAACACCCACACACACACTCATATATTTAACGTACTTGTGGTTCTCTTGTTTTCCATTTACGTGTTTTCATTTGTTTCTCAAGTTTAAAACTAATTTCTGAAAAGAAAATAGATATGAATTTGACTTTCCATCAACTATCAGTAGCTTTCATGTTATTTATACATGATTTGATTCACCTGATTCACCTGACAGGTGATTCACCTGATTCCTGCACATCATCATTCAGCTGATTCATCTGAAACATGATTCATCCAGTTTATCCCAGAAGTGATTCATTTGATTCATGAGACACACAGCTCATCATTCAGTACACGATTCATCTAATTCATCCAAGCCACAAATTATTGATTCGAACCAAGAAATGGTTCATGGTTCCCATTAGTCTGATTTATTCATCTGATTCATTCGAGACACGATTCACCCACAGACAGATGCTAGATATAACCCTGAAACATTTATGTTTGCAATATACAGGCTTTCTAATTCAGGTTAGAAATATTTGCACTGAAGAGATGGATGGATAGACAGAAAGAGAAAAATCCTGAAATTAAAATTTTTAAAAAACGTGAGAACGTAAACACACTCCAATCCCAGATTAAAGGAACTTCACCTTTAACATGTGGAAAATCAGACATACAACCTCCGATGTTCAGGGTTAAAAGACGCTCGTCTGATGGTTCGGAAAATTGGTCCGATTCCTTTTTTCAACCATTAACCGCTAAAAACCTGCCATTTTGTTTCCTCTAGCCTTTAAAATCTTCATCTTCGGTATATTCGGAATTCCTGACAATGTTCCTCCTTCATCCTGAGAACCGCTGGAGAACACTGGAGTAAGTCAAAGCGGAAATGGACTCACCCTGGAAGGACTGTCTGGCTCGTTCCACCAGTTCTTCGATGGGGTAACTGGCCAGGTCGCCTCGTGCGTGCTTGGTTTTGCAGTACGTGCAAGCGTTCAAACATCTGAAGGACAGGAAGAGAAAGAGAACACATTATTAACAACAGAAACACTTTGACCATTCCAACCTTTTTCCTCTCAGAACCTTTTACACAATTCCCATGATAAAGCAGAGAGAGAACACAGGGTTCCTCAAGGGCTCCTCAGACGATACACAAACCCCAGGAAGAGTTCTTCTTCTATTACACTATAAACTGAAGTTTTCATTTTCAGCAATGAGGTTTTGCCTTACGTCTTTCAAATCTTTCTAGGTTTGTCGTTTCTATCTTGATCGGTTGCCATGGTAGTAATGACATAGCTAGCTTAGCAAAATATGAGGATGCTCAATAAAAATAATTTTATAAAATCGTTGATGTGGTGAAGTTTTCTGTGAAGAGAAGCTTATTTAACATTTATGGAAGGAGTCTCCAGTGTAGGTAAAACTAAGTTTTCTGACATCTTCAAGACAGAAGCGGTTACGCTCTTTTGCGGTTTCAAGATGTTCTCAGAGAGGGTGTAGCAGAACCGAGTCTGCTGAGAGAAACGAGTTCCAGCTCATTTCCCCTCCAACTAAGATGGAGTGCAACAAATCAACTTCACACCGGGAGGGTTCAGGAAGTATACACCCAGGCATTGAGACGGAAGAGCTCAGAGGTACGACACGAATGGATCCAGTGATCTTCAAGGCAGGAGGAATTGAAATTTAACTCCTCCTGGCCAGTCGTTATTAGCAACATTAGTATCATTTCTGGACAAATCTTCTTTTATGTTATTCAAAGCCTGAAACAGCCTGAGGATGTGTGTGTTCATGTGTGTGTAGAGCAGAGATGACATTATTATGGTAATGCAGTCATGGATAACTTCACGCACAACACTAATGATCTAAAAACTTAGCACGGTCTGATTCAGAGCTAGACAAAGCCCTTTTTGCGTTATAATCTCTAAAAATCCTCTTCAGTGTCGCAGTTCTCTGCCCTCACACGCCCCATCAGCCTTGGTATCTGTCTTTAAAAACACAGGCCAGCTGGATAAATGGGCCTTTGTAGACGCTCTGGGCATCTTGTTTCTGACATGAGACGCTCTTTAATGGGGACCATCTATCTCACAGCACTTTCCCAAATTAAACCTGGCATTAAAAGATGGAGGATGGGTCACATGACCTGGGCGTTTGGAGAAAACAGTTTATCTTAACAGCCCTCCAAGCACTTCATTAGTGGTCCTGCTTTAACGTAACACAGCGCAGCAAAGCAGATCATTGCGATTTCATCACCTCGATTTAATATCTCGTAGCTTCATTAAGCTGCACACATGACAACTGTAAACAATGACAATACAAAATAATAGTCTGTGCTGGATCAAGTGCTATTCTATTTGCTGCTTAATAATGAGAGTGGAAGCCATTTTGTTAAATTAAACCAGTGATAATTACAACCAGGACTATTCATGCAGCAATATATTGGTGATATACTAGACTCCTATTCAATTTATTTCAACACTCGCCATCTTCTCATTCATGTCATGCTAGTATTTTTATTTTTTGTTTGCTTTTAAGTTGTCCCTTATTTGCTTTTATGTTACATCGTATTACATTTAGCAGCAAAAAATATCAAAGAAACGCAATTTCCTTCATTAGTCTGCATTTTCTAACCCCATTTTAAATTTTTAAAAAAGTTTTAAAGTCTTTTAAAGTTTAAAGGTGAGTGTTGGTGTTTGAAGGTGGTGGTCTAGACGCTACTGAAAAACTCCGTTTCGGAAGCCTCGTCTTGGAGAAGTGAATTACACTCAGGTGAGTTTTTAATCTGAATCACACTTACATTTACATTTATGGCATTTGGCAGACGCCCTTATCCAGAGCGACTTACAATAGTGTTTTGAAGTCTATCAAAA
>CM075003.1:13814825-13838084 GCA_037576675.1 Pangasius sanitwongsei
TCTGAAGCAATTCTGCCCAATCCTACTCCATTCTGAAGCAATTCTGCCCAATCCTACTCCATTCTGAAGCAATTCTGACCAATCCTACTCCATTCTGAAGCAATTCTGACCAATCCTACTCCATTCTGAAGAAATTCTGACCAACTGCACCCACTCCTGAAGGAATTCTGATGAATCTCAACCAATTCTGAAGAAATTCTGACCAATCTCTCCCACTCCTGAAGGAATTCTGATGAAACTCACCCGAATCTGAAGGAATTCTGACCAATCTCACCTACTCCCAACACAATTCCGTCCTATCCTGCACATTTCCGAAACTATCCTGACCCACGCCACTTGCTCACCAACGTTTTTGCCCTGACGCACAGCTCTACCTGTAATTTTTGTAACATTGGCAATATAATTCCTCAAAAAAATAAAAACAAATAAAACTCATTTGTGGTGTTTTTTTTTTTCCCCTTTAAAATGATTGTTTGTTGTCGTTTTGGTTTTAGAGGTTGTATATTAATGTAATATTACCAAATTAAAATAACAGTATAAATAATGTAAATTTATATTAATAATAATTATTAATGTAAAATAACCAGACCAAAAATCGAAATCAATCTGGGGTCATTCTTTTAGTTTCTGTCATCACTCTCAACCACTAGCTCACAGCAAAAACAATTCTAACAATTATATCCTCTTGTGCTGCATCACTGTGGTCCTGGAGGTCTGACATTTTATCCCACTGTGTTTATAAACTGGATTAACCATAAAGCCTCACTTTCAAACCAGACCTCATGCGTGGACGTCCAGCTCTCTATCAGCCCGAGTTTTAGGTAACTCTGACATCAGCCCTGACATTTGGAGGCCGAAAGCATAGAGGGGTCTTTGTGCTGGAGTGAAACTGTAACTGGGATTTTCCATCTCTCTCTCTCTCTCTCTCTCACACACACACACACTCCGGGAGTCATGATCACTCCATCCAGGCTGCTTATCATCTCACGTCTCTCACTGCTCACATTCGCTCCCCGACTGATTACAGCGTTATGGAGCTCCTCTATGCACCGCTGACCTTCTCTAAGTGTGTGTGTGTGTGTGTGTGTGTGTGAGAGAGAGAGAGAGCGAGAGAGAGACACTCTGCCCCTGATGGTCCAGACTCATCATAACCGACGCCTCGAGTGTCGCATTTTGCCTGAACGTGCGTGTGTAATGCCAGCGACCTCTTAACTGCTACCATTCTTGTTAAAGTCAGTCTTTAGATTCCTGCTCTGGAATGTCTGGAGTGCATCTGTGTCTAAATACTTTAGCCTTTTGCAGTTTTGGTCTTTTTTGTATGCTTTTGAATTAAAAATGTTTACCATGCAAGTGTCTGGTGTTATTTATTTATTTATTATTTCATTTTAACATGATATCAATTCTACATCAGCGCACAGGAAAACAGAATTTAGCAAATTGTGATTTTCAGAGCATTTTTTGTGCTTCTGCTCGTTTATATATATATGACAAAAAGACAAAGATATTCCAAAAAAAAAGCTGTGACTGTTCTCTGCCAAAACTAAACTGAGATAAATATCATATTATATAACATATCAAATTAAACTTTAGTATATTTCCATTACTCTGTGATCCATCAACACCAAACAAAACAAAAACCCCACACTCAACTTTCAAGCCAGCGCTTTCTACAGATTTGCTTCGAGTTGGAGCTGAGTGATAGAACAATATAATAGGGATATCGTAAAAAATTATATCATAATATACTTTTCAGAGATATTGTGGATATTGTGAGCTTTTTAATAAAACTTAACATTTAAAAAAAAAAATTGAAGCAGATGATTTGCTGTTTGTACTTAAAAACCGATTGATTTGATCTTTAAAATTGTAAAATGTTACTGCAAAATTGTACAGTTCTTTTTTTTACAAATTAAAATTTGTCTCGTTCAAGTGTTGCTATAAATAAAAATTTAGATTTTTTAAATTTTTAAATACAGTAAAATTTCACTTAACCACGGTTGGCTGCGATCATTAAAAAAATGACACAGAAAATTCCAGAAATACAGTAAACATTCCTAATTTAAATTGCGGGCCGTGATGAACCCTTGCGCGGTCCTGCCCAGGACCTTAACCCTTTGTCCAGTGTGTGCATACAGTGTTCGCTGCTATCCGTTTCAGGCATCTGCTGGGGGGCTTGGAATCTATCCTCCCTGAATACAGTATAAAAAATAAAACAAAACTTTTTGTACACATTATTTAATCATCGAACGTCCCTCTTTTTTTTTGTTTTTTGCTGTAAAAAGGAAAAAAAAAGCAAATTAATCACACGGGTAAGACCAGTGTGTTGTGTTACAGTGTGAATTGCTAGCATTAGCACTGGTTTGTGTAATGCTTTGTTTTAAAAAAAAAAAAAACTCGTCTAATGCTAGATTTTTTCCACTGTAACAAATGTTGCGATGTCGTGTTCCGGTAATCTAAACATTCTTTAATGAGAATGAGTTTAAGGAGAACCCATGGGGAGATTATTATGCATTAAAGTTTACTAAACCCCCCTAGAAGTCATCCTCGGCTGCACGCGTTACAATCCCAGCGTTTCTCCTCGTCTCCTCCTCCTCCTCCTCCTCTGGGTTCATTATTCCCAGATCACTGATAACACGGCTGTTTGGGTTTACGACTGCGTCGGAGTGCTGCTTGTTTACCGAGCCCTAAAGGACCTGGAGCTCGTTTTGTTTCGTATTGAGAACCTTGCTGCTTTTCAAGCAAAGGTCAGATTAACGTGCCACCGCTGGGAGAATGCTTCATGAACTTTTCTCTCCTCGACCAGCCGAGCGTTTGATGCCCTCGCTAGACTCCTAGCTTGGCTCCAGCGAGAGACGCCACTCCCGCGCAAAGAGCCACTAAATCCAAACCGTTAGGCTCAAAGTGCATCACAGACGCGCTATAAAAAAGTAATCGCGCCTTCCTCTTTTTGTGAGCGCTCGTGTTTATTTCCCTCTGCTCTGTTTGCGCTGGCAAAGAAACACCGGCCACTGGGCTGAGAGTTCATACCTTCTCACTGCGGTTTAATCAGAGCGTAATTGAACGTGATGTGAAAAACAATGACCACTTCCTCAGTTCCTCTTTGGCTTCATTCTAATGCAGACTCCACAATAAAGGCAGTAAACCTTTAACAATTTTCAAGGCAGGAAAAATAACACATTCTTTTGTTTTTCCTTCACAATAACTTCAGGTCTAGAGTTTGTCTTGGAGTATTATAGCTGGCAAAGTAGAGCTGTGTTATTATTATACATTCGATCAGTTTACAGCACACTGCTCCTGGGTTCTGGATTGTGATTGGTCAGAATGTTGAGGTGGTGATTAATTTTCTGAAACAGCAGCTGCACATCACAGGTTTATGTTAATGCACTTGTTCTAATAAGCTATCAGATTTAAGAGAGTGTGTAATGGTGGATAGGGTGATGTTTTCTCTCAACAGACGCTCAGCTAACATTTATGGAAGGAGTCTCCAGTGTCAGTGTAACAAACAGAAGTAAAGCTGCAAAGTTTACCAAAGCTTACCAACATTCTACATTAAGCGTAACTAATAACGGATAAAAAAGTATGATGTGTTGTTCCTTAATAAGTTGTAAACGTTGCCAACTTGCTGTGTAATAAGAGGAATAAAACACTTTGGGGACGTGCCGTTACAGGAAAATAATCAACTTCAGGGTCGTTGATTAGTTTACTGCAACAGCACCACATTCACATATCTGATCAATTTTACAAACTACGGCTCGAGAGAAAGACTAACTTACTTTACTGAAGCAGTTCTGAGGAAAAATTGAATTGTTTAAAATATTCAGTATAACATGAATAACGCTGCTGAAGTGTCTGACAACTTAAAGAACTACTAAAATAATATAATAAGGGAACAGATACGAGTGATGCTATAAAGTGTGATATAACGTGCGACACTGAAAACGTGTACGCGTGTTTATAAATCAGTGTGCGTATGCTGAACTGTTCAGTCACTCAGCTGTTGTTCCTTGTTGCTAGTCGCTCTCCGCGCTCCTCTCTATCACGATCAGATGATTGTTCTTTCGCTCACTGATGGCGTAATGGGCTTGGGATGAGGAGGGTGGGGGGGACACGGCGTCCTGATGATGTAGAGGTCTGTCAGGCAGCAGGCGAAAGCTGACCCCTTACCGTTGACCCCTGCATCCAGCGCATCAGCTGCGAGTACACCTGCGAGGACGGCTAACCCAGTTTAGGGAGCCGTGCTGCCCCTGGCCAGCGTGTCTATTTATCTTGCGCCGTTAAGGACGTAGGAAGCGCTGGCAGATGGAGACCCACGTCCAGCGCCGCTCCGACGACACCACATTAAAGTGATTGAGGTGTGCCTGCTGGCTCCTATTTCATGCCTGACAACCTGCGCTTGGCTAAAGGCCTTATTTCCACAACACAGCTGATTGGAACAATGGCGCGCTCGATTGGCTCGATCCCAGCCGTTTGTGCAGGCAGGAGGGAAATAAAGACCGACAAAAAGACTTTTTTTTTTCCCCGAGAGCAAATTTGGCAACGATACACCGTTCTGTCACGATGATGCATGCTAATGGATTTGACCGTCGCACCAACATGACCAGAAGAAAGAAGCGCTGACAAACTTCTCAGAAACTTCGCTTTCCGGCTGCAGCTCTCACATCCAGGCCTCGTTTATCAAACACTCTGGAATTATTCGTAAATCATCAGCGTTCACACGAGAAAACGTGGTGCTCATGAAAATACAGCTAGTTTGGGAAAACATTCGTATCCTACGAGTAAAGTTTACGTCCATTAATTTAAGATGAATAAGTATAGACGTTCAATTTAGGATGAAAGTAATGGCGCCCTATAAAAGGAAGAAGAGTTAGCCGCACAACAGTGTTTTTTTTTTTTTTTTAAATAAAGCAAAGATCAACAAAAAGAGAGCAAACTGTATACCTACAGACAGCGAACAATATAAAGACAATGCAAGGTGAAGGCTATAAATAAAGCCAAACAAGGAATAATTAAAATATATAAATAAAACCTGAAGCAGATTTGGGACACAGATTCCCAACAGCTTTCTTGTTGCATGCAGGAGGTTATGTTTACGTCTAGCATTCCACATCCCTTACCAAAAAAAAGAAGGGGGGGTTCAGTATTTAGCATCTTACATCTCGGACGTTTAGTCTCCATTTTGTAATTTTCAGCACTCTTTACCTTTTATGGACTTTTGTAGGCGTGGGCAAAGGTAAATTTAAATTTGAATGTGCTCGGGAATTTTAAATTTTACGGCTGATTGAAATTTATCAACGTGAAAAAAATTGAACATTTGTAAATCTTGTGGGAATTCTTTGTTTGACTCGGACACAGCGAGTGTTGAGTTTTTGGTGATGTCATCCACAGAGAGAGAGGGCACTGTGCATGGGGCAGCTGTTCAGGCTTCACCGGTCACTCAGCTTATTTACTAGACTTGAAGGAAACGTGCTGATGGCTTGTTTTACGTGTTACTTTTCTCAACTTGCAAGCGGCAACACAAATGTAAATAAACAACCACAAATCAATGTGAGGCAGTCGTTCTCGGAGATAACGCTGCTCTTGATTGTCTGCACGCTTCTGAACCTTCATCTTCCCCCCTGTAGACACGGAGCTCGTCACATACGACACAACGGGAAATTAGATTCTCTAATGAGGTGGATGATGTTCAGGCACGGCTGATAAGGACCTTGATCAGTGAGAAGGAAGTAAAGTAACTGTGACGTGTTGGATTGATGGTGAGGCTCCAGACAAAGACATTACCCCAGGAGACGAGCGAATCATTTTTATTCTCGGTCTGGGAGAAGAAAAAAAAAGAAAGGCGTGCATTAAATATGTATCTGAAGCATTGTGATGTTAATTATGCAATCTGGCATAGATTGTGTTGATAGAGAGGAGCGAGTTGGCATTTTTTCCTTATTCATCCAGTTTGAAACAAGGCTGCTGCTTTTTTTTTTTCCATTCCTGTCTCACTGCTGAGGTGCTTGAGGTGGAACTTTAATGTTCCTAGCCATCTGGGTTCACCTAGAGCTGATATATTGCCCCATAATCCTCCTCCCCCACCCTCCCTGGTCTCTTGGTTCCCCTGCCACGCTGGCTACGAGGCCCCTGGAGGGTCTCCTGCTTCCTGAGTGATTTCACTGTCCGAGGGATTCGTTCCCAAAGGTACAGCAACAACAAAATGGCTCTTATCAGGCTCAGACTCGACCTCGACTCACGAGTCCCACGTCGAGACACACTTACAAACACACAGTGCTGACTACAGACAGTCCAGAGCACGAGCTCAGCAAAGTACTGACCAGATGAAGGATAGAGGAAACGCTAGCCACTCTACAGGAAGCTGCAGGTTTGGCCACAGGGTCTCCGAGGCAAGCAAGGAGAGAACCGTTCTGATGAAGTTGATGATTCCTCAGCCACATCGCAGTCGTTTCCTCCACCTGAATTTATGCAAGTAGGGCTCAAACCACCAGAAATGTCCAGATCAAATCAGTGATTTATCAGAAAGGACGTTGCTAATGCTCGCATGCAGGACAACCAGCTGATGGTCTGGCGATACTTCGTGCGCCGCTGGTTAGAAAGTTTATAATAAAAAATGTTCTTTACGTACTTCAACGTGCATGTCGCGTGTTACATGCAGCTTACGCACATACTTCTAGAACACAAACTTCTTGTGAACGAGGATAATTAAGATCTCTCTCACACACACGCACACTCTCCACCCTGCACTTCCTCCACGCACTCTCTCTCTCCGGCCGTTAATAAATTAAACGTGATGAAACTTCGTTAAGAGCGGCACTTCTGCGGGAGATTTAATTGAGGCTATTGATTTTCTATGAGGTGAGTAATGAAAGGCTCAGATGAATTAACCATAACCGAGTTTACACGTGATGATGAATTATGCAGCAATGAGAGGATCACGGTGCACCTGGACTCCAGCGAGGACGCGGGACTGAGCGAGAGAACGACTGTGTGTGTGCGTGTGTATGTGTGTTGATGTGAAATGCTAATTCATATCAAAACAATGTTATCTCATGAAAATATCTCATCAGGTCAACCCAAATACATCTTGTTCGACTCACGGACATCCAGATTCTTGGTTCTGATTGGTCAGAAGCAGCTGCAGATCACATGTTCAATTAACATTCACGGAAGGAGACTCCAATGTCAGTGCTTTTTAAAAGATCAGAGGTAAAGTTAAGTTTTCCAACATCTTCATCTAGGACAGAGGAGTTTACAAAAAGGATGAAAAAAAAAAGAGTGAGGAAGCGAATGTTTATAGCTGCTGTAACGTAAGTTACGTAGCGTAACATGATTGGCGGTCATTAAATGTAACTGCAAATGGATAAAAAGTACAACATGTCTGTCTTCAATAAACGTTGGAAATTTGCTGTGGTGTAAGAGGAATAAAACCCTTCAGGTTGTGCCGTTATAGGTAAAAATCTCAGTGGTTTATTCACTACACACGCTGTAACGGACACTTTGAAGAATCTTCTGATGCTGTAATGATGAACGGATCACTGCAAACAACGAAGTGAACGCGTTACAGTGCGCTGCGTTTCTGCAAACAAAAGCAAATGCAGACGCTGCAAAAAACATTGCATCTGCAGACTAAATCAGAGCTCTCTTCATGTCGACGGACGACTCTTTCTGCAGCGTCTGTGCAGTTTTTTTTTTCACTTTCCGTCTCTTCTGACATCAAAAGGACAAGCTGCTCTTCTGTAGAGTACAAAAACGGCACCTTAATCTGAAATGCTAATAAATCACAGCCTAATCAAACGTTCTTTCTTTTCTTAGCGCCCGAGACGTCATGAAAAGGGGATTAGTTTCGATATGGGTTGCTCGGCGTACTGCTGACGCTCCAGGCCGTAAGAACGAAGGCTAAATATTAAATAGAGGAAAGAAGTCAGAAAAGTAGTGCTGAAAAAACTAAAAGAAATTTCAGGAGAAGAGTGTAGAGAAGGGAAAGGAAAGAAAAATCATTAGTAGAAGTTTAAAAGCGAAACGTGTGCACTTTGTAATTTAAATTTTCCCCAGAAGTCACAGCGCAGGATTTTCCAGGCCCGAGAGCACAGCGGCGTCGGAGTGGAGAAACTCGGAATTAGCACGGGACAGGGACGCTAATTATCACTGCACGCAGCTTCAGAGCAAGCATCAAACTGATTAACGGACATTTATGTCCCAATAATAATTGCCTCAGATAATAAACTGTATCTGCTGCAGTTATCTATAAAAACAAGATGGAGTGGTTAGTCCTGCGTTACTTTTTTTTTTTCCTGTCTGAAGTCGGGATGAGAGACGAGTCGGAGTCTCTCACTGTCTCACATGTAAGGAATAAAACATGACCAGGTGTTTTATTCCTCTTATACCCCAGCAATCCGCCAACAATGACATCATTTATTCATTAAAAAAACCACATTCACTCTTTATCCATTTGTAGTAACATTTAATGTTCCCTCACCAGCCTCTTTTTCTCTCTCTTGAAGATATTACAAAAAAAGAAAATCACAGCTTGTCGTTTTTTTTTTACACAGAAGTGTAAACTCCTCTGTCCTGAAAAAAAGTTACAGCTTTACCCCTGACTGGAGACTCCTTCCATAAATGTTAAAGAAAACTAGCAAAACTTCACCCTTTCAACAGTTATACACATTTTTAATCTGTTTACTATTAGTGGAGAGTCTGCTGTACACGTTCCTGTGAGATGAGCTGTTACTATGGAAACGATAACGTATTAGAACAAGCGCATTAATATAAACCTGCGCTACTGTCAGAGCTGCTGTTCTAGGAAATTAACCAACTCCTTCTATCTGTCGTATAAAATGAACGACAGATAAATGACTACAGCAGCCGCTAATGTGCCTAATGGTTAGAGAGACAGACTTGTAACCCGAAGGTGAACCCGAAGGTCGTGGGTTCGAGTCTCAGGTCCAGCAGGGATTATAGGTGGGGGGAGTGAATGACCAGCGCTCTCCTCCACCCTCAATACCACGACTGAGGTGAGACCCCTGAGCAAGGCACCAAACCAAATGCTCCCGGCGCCGCAGCAAAAAAAAAAAGGCTGCCCACTGCTCCGGGTGTATGCGCACTTGGATGGGTTAAATGCAGGGCACAAATTCCGAGTATGGCTCACCGTACTTGACTACACGTCACTTCACTTTCACTTTCACATGTAGGACAGTTAAAGTCAGTCTCGATGATGCCTGGGGTCACCATGACATCACGTCAAAAAAAAAAAAAAAAAAAAATCCATGTTTAAATCCAGACTGGGAGTCTGTGTCTGTGACTGGGAGTCACTGGGTGGGAGGGGCATTCTCTCTCTCTCTCTCTCTCTCTCTCTCTGACACTAGGGCATCTGTGAGTTCATGGATGTGGAAGAGGGCCGACAGCATGTGAGGCAGCAGCTGGAAGACGTGGTATCTTCATGTGTCTTCATAAGCACGCACTAGCATTCACCTGCAAATGATCAAATATCGGGTAAAAATATCCCCAAGGAATAAGGTTCTGGATGTCTAAGAAAGAGTCATGCTCAGATGATCAGAATGTTGTGAGACGGACTAAGGATTAAATTCATGGCTCACGTGTAACATGGTCAGTATGCTCCATGGCACAGGGATGAATCATAAGAGTTTTACGCTGAGAGTATTAGAGCACAGCAACGAGAACCGATGACTCAATCACTTGACTTAAGAAGGACTTGAAGAGTGAATTCTCGATTACTCCTTGGATGAAGAAAAGTGATGACCACTTCAGAGCGCTTCGAGCCTCCGAGCCACGATGAAGCTGAACTCGTCCTTGACGAGCGAACCTTGCGATGAACTGCTCCTACAGCACACGCTCGTATAAGCTACTCAATTACCCTGGAAACCTCTTCGAGAATCTAAATCGTTTCAAACACGGTGTTGAGAAACAGCTGAGAAGAAGAAGAAGAAGTAGCAAGGACTTGACATCAATCCAACACGGCGTACAGAGGCACTTTTCACGCACAGATTAGCACACAGATAATTAGTGACCTTCTAAAAGGAGAAGAAAAAAAAAACATGCTCTCCTGTGCATCAGTGCAAATTATAACTTACAAAAACTTAATCTGGCTGCAAAGACCCAGGAGAGACATAACACACACACATACACACAGATACACACACACACACACACACACACACACACAGAGACAGACAGATTTCCACAATAGCTCCCAGAACAGCATGGCTTTGCTGCTGGAATATGTACCTGGGCGTCTCCTGGGCGTCTCCGTCTTCATCTCGTTTGTCTCTAAGCGCCGCTTTGAGCGGAGTTTTTAATTACGCAGCGGGGGTGCCGGGGAATTCGTCGAGCAGAGTGGCGAAAAAAAAGCAGATTAAATATAGCTTCAGAAACAGAAGCAAAATAGCGAAATGGGCCTCAGAGAGAGAGAGAGAGAGAGAGAGAGAGAGAGAGAGAGAGAGAGAGAGAGAGTGCAGGAATGACTTGAGTGCACAAGTTGTGAATTAATTTTCTAGAACTTCATCATAGCACGTCTGCTTTTTCGTAGTTTTTTTGTCTATGAACAGTTTCAGTGGAGGAGCAGCAGACAGAGCAGTTGTGCTGCATGCATTCGACTAAAGGTCGTAGCTTCTGACAAGGAAAAACAAAGAAAATGCTTTTTTTCTCAGAATTCCTAGTCAGGAACGCAGGACGGTTTCCTCATCCCTGAGTTCAGCAAGTGACATCAAATCAACATGGCCGCTCGCAGCATGAGCAGTAAACACAGCAGCACTTCTTACCTTTAAATGAGTTGTACTGTACTGTATACACACGTATTAGCTTTAAATCCATCAACATACAGACATATTTGTGTGTTAACTCTATATATACACACATTACTCGTCACAGTTAGCAGGCTAGCTCGTTGCTAACAAAAAGATGATCATGGAGGCGTCTGTGTTTTTTTTGTCACTTTGCAGCTCGAAAGCACAGAGATCGGAAATGATATAATTCCAAGTTCTAACTTCCTGTTTCTGAGATAAGATGAACGCAGGACTAATGACAGGGTCGCCCTTTTCACGCCAAATTATGCCAGGTTACAAATACTCTGCGCTCGCCAAGATCCTGATTTTATGGCAAATTAAGAGTAAAACATTTCAAACCAAGGTAAAGTGTAAGTATAGACAGAGTGTGTATGATGTACAGAATCATATCTATTCTAAGATGTACAGTATTGCAAAGACCGGGACAGGGAAAGAAGGATTTTATTATGGAGTGGATAATGTCTGTGCATTAGAAATGCGTGCGTACCACGGTGACCAAGTTTCCCAAAGGCTTTTCTGGGCTAGTTTGAGCGCCCGGTTGTGACAAAGTCCTTAAGTTAAGAAAACCCTAAGTTATAATGTTAAGGATACCCTTAGGGAAACATCGGTTACAAGAAAAAAAAAAAAAACCCTAAGGAACCTCAAGGCTGTCATTAAATATTTCCTCTTCATTGCTTAAGTGTTCCCTTAATTTCCGTTATATGTTGCTACAATGTCCTTAGTAACCATTTCACCCTTAAATCATTTGCTGAACTCAAACACAATGGCTAATTTCGGCTTAACTGAAGAGCAGGAAGTACAGAGACGCATTTTTAATGATCGGAATGATATACAGTTATTGAGAGAATATCGGTTTGACCGTCAGTCAATCCTTCGTCTCACTGTGATACTTGAGCCTGACACTGAGCACCAAACGATATGTCCAGTCACGTAAATCAGTTCAGCCTCATTGTAACTCACCGGGTTTTTATGGTCTTTTATTTCTTTTCTGTTTTCATATTTTTTCATCACTTCTTCTACTGTGCGTTGACAGCAAGATTTCTTGAATTAATTTTTCCATTATCTCACGCCAGGCTCTCGTCTTGTGCTCGTGAATGACTGATGGGTTAGAGCAACTTTGGCGGGTGTTTTTTTTGTGTGTGTGTATTTTCGATAAACTAAGGGTTTCCATGCAGCCGGGCGCAGGTCTTTCGGATGTAGTTGCTATACTGTACGCTGGGTGACTGTATGTGGTCGACGCTCACCTGCCTATTACAGGGTTGCACTAAACATTCATTAGATAATAGCCTGTAGCATAAGTGTGACACTGACTATTGACATATACTGTAGCTTGACATTTTGTTTAGTAGCCTGTAGTATAAGCGTGATAGCATTCCGACTCTGCTTAGTTTGAGGCTACGTCATTATTAATGTCGTCCTGCTCTGCCAAAATGGTCCTTCTTGTTATTCAGTATGAAGTTTTGTGATCAGGTCAGTGGTTTGCGCTGGGCTGTGGCCCTCGCTCTGAGGGTTCTGTCGATCTCCGGCCCTTTATTTCATCTCATTTCACATCTCAGGTCACATCTTGTCCAGCGAATTCCACACACCGCTGCCCATGAAATAAGACTCAGCTCATGCGGGCCTTGTTTACGTTCTATCCTGTGTGTATTCTCTCCTTGTCTTTTTTTAAAATGTTTTTTCTCATATCAGCGATTCCTCGTCCCCCGAGGTCTCTCCGGCTTTCGGAGCGAGCTCAGGGTTCAGCCTCAGACTCCAGACGAGACGTTTTGATGAGGGCTTTCATTATTGGGAGCCTGCTGGGTGGGTGAATGGCTTTGCCTTGTGTGTGCGTGTGTATGTGTGACACACACTCTGATCACAGCAGGTCACCTAGCTCTAAGTGTGAGGTGAGCATCAAGTGATTGTTCGATTGCGGCATCTAATTTAGCACCAGGGAGCCTCCAGATTGACTTCAGGGAAAGCGGCGTATATGAAGCGTCTACACTGGCCTCCTGAGCAGAACCTAACACCTGCTCTAGTTCTGAATGTTCATTTAAGTCTAATTTCTTTCTTCTTTCCATCACCGCCCTATCCAGGAACGTTGCGAGGTCCAAAAGAAAGAGTCCCGTTATACAGCCCTGAGGAACACTAAAGTTATTGTTGGAATGATTTCACTCATACCGGTTGTACGAGAACCCGTTCCAACTTTTTTTCTGCCAATATTTTGCGCCGTACATCATCTCAGTATACTTTTTTTGAGCATGTGACATAGAAATGCTTGTCCATTTCTACACCATTATCAGTCGAGGCTTCACAGTGCTGATTTTGGACACATTGTATACACTAAAAATGGTAGCTTCCAGAAAATCATCTAGCCTTATCCAATGTTTTCCTTGGTTCCTTGGTGAAATTCATTCAGCATTCATTTACAATCAGTTCTTGTGAAACTTGAATTTTGAATGTTGAATGTTTTACTAAACATCTGTCAAAGTTTGAATCATACAACAACGCAGAAATGGTAAAAAAAAAAAAACAACTCCCTGATCTGAGGGTCCTCATGGGTGTGGCCACATGGGCATGGCCTAATATCCTAGAGAACACACTTGATTGACACCCTTCTGTCCCCAGGCTGCGATGCCACTCAAACAGTGGAACGCATCAGTCTATTTGAGTTACAAATGAAGGTGGGGTTTATGCAAACGTAAACTATGATTAGCCCCACCCACTTTACACTGAACAGGGAGAAATTATAAGTGTCACCAATTATTCTCAATTTGTTATTCAGGGACTGTAACCAGATGAGCAACGCCATCCCATGATTAGAAAGCCAAGATCGGAGGTCCCTGAGGCCTTAAAGTCAAATTCTTTCTTTCTTTCTTTTTTTTTTATTTAAGTGGCAATAAGCATAAGAAATCAATTCATCAATCTCAGTATACATCATACTCATGCACACACACACACACACACACACACACACACACACACACAATCAAAGGCCCATGAGGATTTAAATTAAGCTGAGGGGAATTCTGGGAAATAGTACCCTTTGCAATTTAAACAAATCAAATGCAAAAAAAGGAAAGAAAGAAGGAAAGAACAGCTCACCCTGTATTGATGGAAATGATTTCAATCAGCGGGTTCTTCCTAATCTTCGGCAAATCCAATCGAGCGCCGCCAAGCCGCTTGCCATTATCTTTCTTCAGACCCAGCAGACGTACAGAGTGACCTTCACCACACACACACGCACACACACACACACACAATGTTAGCGCAGAACCTTGGCATCACAAAACAGCCCCACAGAGCTGAATTATTGCACTGAATTATCCTGCATCTCCATTTGTACTGTCCAAAAGAGCACAGCTTTAGCAACAACCCTCGCCTCCATTCAACCTCACAGCATTCAAGTCAATTGGCATGAAAGTATTGTTCAGATTTTAAGAGAATTCGCTGAAAAAAAAACATGGTATTGTTGAAAAGGCACTGCCGAGCTGAACAATAACGAAACCTTGAATCTTAAACTTTAAATTCCTCCAAAACCCTGTGGAAGAACTTCCAAACACCTAAAACTAACTTCCACATCAACTACTTTAGGTGAGTTTTCACACCTTGAGTTCCAGTCAAAGTGAAATGGACTCTTCTGGTCCGTTTGCTGTTTGATTTGGACATAATTAAACAAACCAAACAGCAAAAAAATCACTGACTGAGAGGCATGAAGGACTGAAAACGTCAAAAAGTTTACACAGAATGGTGCAAAAAACAAAACATTAAAGAATAACCAGACTGGCTCGAGCTGAAAGAACATGTACAGTAACTTAAATAATCACTCTTTACAACCGTGTTGAGCAGAAAAGCATCTCAACATGAACAACACACCAAATTTCGATGTGTTTAGTCCTTGTAAAACTCTTTCATTCATTGATCAGAAATACGGTGACAGAAAAAAGTCAAAACGGATCACAAGAAAATGAGGAAACGATTAGATATTTATATAAAAGATGAGTTTAAAATGTTTTGCTTGTCACGCCTTTTTGTTTGTCCAAGTCTCTAGAACACATCGCAATTCTGCAGAGCTACAGCACAATGCTTAACATCTCACATAAAAATAAACTACCCAAACACGCAGCATGTTTGATTCCATTCCTGCCATGAGTGGATTCAGAGTCGAATCACTTTTACTTGGAAGCAGACCGACAGCACCTCGCTCAGACGCTACCAGATTGCTGTAGCGTGATCGCAGTGTCCTCGCCGGACTGAAGAACCGCATCGAGGAAGAGAACACACTAGGGTTCCGTTCAAACCCAGTAAACACTGCGTGCGTAAAAGCACACTAAGAGTTTTCGGAAAAAACTTGGAGAATGGAAAAGGCTGGATAATGGCTGAACACGGATCTATAGCTCCTACAGCCTCTGTTTTTTTTTGTTTTTTTTTTAATATAAACTAAAGTTGTCATCAAAACTGGAAAATAAAGGTTTAACAATTTTAACCGAACATTTTGCAAAAATGACAAAAATTTCAAGATTTTTTTCAGAGCATCTACAAGCAGGCATTTAAAAAATGTGAAAAAAAAAACCAAAGAAGAATAAAGGAAAAAGAAAAGCACCAAAATGCAGAAGGCCGGCTAATAATTTCTTTTTCTGTGTATCGATTGGCATGCTAAGCTTCATAGCAGAACGTCAGCCATTTTACGACGCTCTAGCTAGTTTTTCATTGTTAATTTATAAAATTACACGATAAGTCTTTGAGGTTGTGTGTGTAAACTCTTTAGCAGCCGGTAGCCTCTTAAACGCCAGAGGTTTGCTCACAGAGGAGTGTTCCATGTGAAGTAGAGTGATGAAAAGTGCTGATTTTTGGGTTTTTGTATTTTTAACACACCAATAATTACGTGGGGCTTCACAGTGATTCACTTTGTCTATTCTCGATCCTCTGTGACTTACACATTAGGCAGGTTAGGTTTAAAAGTCCTCCTCTTATATCTATAAATATATAATTGTACTATAGCTGTGTAAATACACCGAGCGAGAAAATAAAACAACAAATCGAGCTCTCTGAGGTGCCGCGACTTCTTGCACCGAGGCTTTTTTTCTAATAAAGCGTCTGGGCTAGATAAATCTGATAACGAGCGAGTCAGGAGTTCACACTCGCATCCAATCGCTCTGCGTTTATCGTGAGGCGAATTTAATTACGCCCTCCGCTTTCAGACTTGCGCTCCGTGAACTAATAACGGCTCCTAAATTATTCATCCAGCCCATCTGCATGCAAATAGCAGCGTGTTAGAAAAAAAACACACGTGTGTAAGGAGTCATTTTCCAATTCGCTGGTTCTTTTAAAAGTCACAGATCCTCTGTGTGTCTCTGTGTGTGTGTGTGTGTGTGTTTAGAAGTGATGGAGGAAAGAAGAAATGGAAAGGAGAAAAAGATTAAAAGGCCACGACTAAAAAAAAAGGTATAGCTGCAGTAAAACTCCCAGATGATTTTTTATAAGAATTCATTCACGAAGCAAAATCACTACAACTTTAGCCTGCTAGCTTATTATTATTATTAATTTGCGTTTAGCAAAAAAAAGCGTCAAGTTGTCATGTGACAGGAATCATCGCCACACGCAGCTAAAGCATGAAGGAAGGAAAAATGAAATTAAATGAATATATTATGTTAGAGGTATGCAGATGAGTCAGTCTTTTTTTTTTTTTGAATGAATCACATCGACTCAGTGAACAAATCTGAGTCGTTCACTCACCGCCGTTCAAAGATCAAAGAGCGACTAACGTCAGCATGAGCGAATAGCCGTACAGGGGCGGGGTTTATTCATCCACGAAGCCTGTAATTTGCTGAGAAAATCAACTGAACTTATACTGTGAATGGACAAACGAATCACTGAGTGAGTCATGAACTAAATGACTCACATTGAACGATACCAGAGTGAATCAATTATACGAGTTAGGTTTACTTTCATGTTTAATAATAAACAAACGAACAGAGGCCTGTGTGTTTCCAAAATGCACTTTGGAAAGCAATTCTGTTTTTAAAAAATGAAATTTAAAAAAAAAAAAAAAGCAAGTTTCACAACATAAGAGAATCAGTGCAAAATAACATCAAAATAAACATTCAAAAAAGATTTATTTTTTTGGTTTAGGTCACTGTTTTTGTTTTTTTAATGCTTACATACAAATTAAAACTAACAACAATTAGATTACTAAAAATGATTACTAGCCATTTTTAGCTAAATAGGTGCTAAATTAACAAAAAGAATCATTAAACGAATCAGACTTTAATTCTAGCTACAAGTTACTTCTACGTTACGTAGAAGTACCGGCACATCGTGTTCTAAACGGAGCCCTTAAATGATGCTGATTAAAGAGCATATGATTTGCCTCAAAGCGCCATAGAGAAGAAGAGAGAGAAAAAAAAAAGCTTCTTCAGGTATTCTTTAAGTGCTCCAAACATAAACTTCCAAAAATTACGTTCCTGATGTGACAACATGCTCTCGTAAGCTTAAACGAGTTCCTCATGAAGGAACGAGGAACCCTAAAGCATGTAGATCTTGTTCCATCTACAGATTAGCCTAAAAGATGCTAACAGGTCCGATCAATCTGTGTGGATCAGCCGAGAGATTACACTCACCTTTCACTGCTTCATCCACCACCTCCACCACGCGATCGATCTGCTGGACCTGGACAGAGACGGAGCCCAGAGATGGACAGAGACAGAAGAAAAGAAAAGAAAAAAAGTCAAAGGACATACGAGCACATTTAGTCTTTTTTTTTTTTTTTTTTTAAACTGGTTTGGTGTATTTTGATTGCAGTGCTAACTTCTTACACCCTCAAGTTTTACACTAGCAAGTACTAGCATGAGGATGTTTCTGACTGACAATAAAACACGTACGCAAGTCGCTCCGGACGTAAACGTAAAAAATCTCTTAATATTCGAAACGTTTACGCACAAGAATTTTGTGCTAAACCTGCTGTCATTTAAAGACTTGACTGAGTGATCCTGAGCTAACAGTAGCTACTTTACGCTTCTTGTTGTCATGGTAAGATAACATTAATTCGCAACATTTGCGGAGTTTAGGCAATATGTAAGCATTTTGTTTGGAATAACACTACAGGCCTCTTGTGGCGTGTAGCAACCACTACTGTTGTCACTTGTGGGAGTGGCTCGTATTGTATCGTATTGTATTGTACTGTTTGTTGTTGGGATCATTTTCATTGTTCTATCCCCAGTATGAAATTTAAAATATTTTGAGTTTTAGTTTATTGCAGCATTTCCGGATTTATAACTCTAGTCCTAATTTTAATCCGTCTGTAAAGCTATTAATATGAAGAAGTCGCTATATCGTACCGTTTAACATTTAACTCTGAACGCTTGCAAATTATCTTATAAGTATTTTTTTTCCTCCATGCAGTGCTGCTATAGTGATGCTAACTTCCTCATGTTATGCTAGCAAGGCAGCGTTAGCACATCTTTCCCATAACTGCTGGAGTAGCAGGGTTACCGTAAATACACTAAAATTGTGCATGCTCTACAGTATACATTAAGAGAAGGGCTGGGCGATATGATAGGACAAAAATATCATATTATGATGTATAGTTTTGTTCACAAAACGCCAGCAATACAAGAAAATACAATTATTTGATGATACGTTTATTTAAGGTCTAAAAATAATACATTTTAATTCATAAAAAAAATAAATATTTAACACTAAAAAAAATTAACATTTTACAGTTTTATAGACGGAAAAATTTTAACACCACATCAGCTGCTTCCAGTCAGTTTGTAAAGAAATGTATTTATTAAAAAATAAATAAATAATTTATAAAAAGATATCACAATATCCATATCTAAAAAAAAAAGCACATTGAGACATAATGTGTAAAATCAATTTTATATTGTCATATTGCTCAGCCCTTATAAAATAAAAATAATACATTTTAACATGAAAAAATAAAACAGGAAAAATAAGGGAAAAAACACATTGCTCATTGCTTCAGGTGTGTGTGTGTTGAGACTAAAGCACCACTTTATCAGCTCCGCCCATCTCTTCTGTCATGGAGAAAGCTGAAAAGCCTGAGAAGCTCTTGGGGTGTGTGTGTGTGTGTGTTTGGACTGCATACACTCTCTGATAGAGATCGGATCTCTCAGCGTATCGGACCTCCAGCTTCCTGAACGCAGCAGATTCCCGAGTGAACAATTCGCTCCGCAATTCAGCACATGAAGTGTTGTTTTATTCCTCTTATTCCAGTTATTTCCTGTTGACGCTTACGTTATAGCAGCTACAAACAGTCGCTCCCTCACCAGCCTCTCTTTATTCTCTCTCAAAGTTAATGAGGGAAAAAAATCCCACAGCTTGTTACCTCATGTTACCGAAGAAGAAAAAAAACGCAAATGTCGGAAAATTTAAAAAGTTACAGCTTCTTTATCTCTGACTGTAACCAAGCTCTGACACTGGAGACTCCTTCCATACATGTTAACAAACACTTTTTTTTTTTTTACATCATATCAACAATTACGCACAGCTTTTAAATGAGCTGTTACCATAGAAACTACAACGTATTAAAACGAGCGCGTTATTATAAACCCGGGATTCACAGCTCAGAAAATTAATCAACACCTGACGACCAATCAGGATCCAGAATTCAACTGTAAAGCTACCTTATCTACCGAGTTCTTTGCTAACAGCAACCTAAACAAAAGTTTATTTTCAAATGTGCGATCGTCATGGTTATCAGATAAATCACGTTTATTTATTTATTTTTTTTACACTTTTCCTGGGAAAAAAGGAATAATGAGGACCTTTAAGCGATAATGCTAAATGATAAGCTACGCTCAAGATATGCTGAGATCGCTACTGTGTTCTTTAAGAGTTAGAGCGTTAATCGTGTCATAGAGGACGAGTGTGAATCACTGCAGAGCTTTGTGTCTTTCCTTTAATCAGTTTAACCTACGTTCTGCTGATAGTATTTTGAATATTTATTTTATTTAGTATTCTTTTCTTTTTTTTCATTTTAAACGGATAAAGAATCATGCACCGTGTCACCAGCGTCTTTATTTTTTGCGATTGTAATAAAATGAACGTCCAGGACGCCTCATATTTAGTAATCAATGATCAGCTCTCAGGATGGATACTTTATTAGAAATTAGTATCAACATCAAAATTATGTTCTTTTTTTTCGTCCCACGTTTTTATCAGTTGCAACACAGAGTATGGTGGCTCGATCCCATAATGCAGCGCGAGGTGACGTCAATTCTCAAGCCCTATTAACTCATGTTCGTAAAATACTGCATGAAAACTTCACCTACAGGAAATGAATTCCTTTTTCATGGTCCTCATTCAGGTTTAGCTGCAAAGTGAATATATTTCAGTGGATAGCGAACTTTTACCTCTAATTACACAAAGAAAAAACATACTGATACGTTTTTTAAAGATATTGATACTTAAACCTTCAATAGCAGTTGATATAATACACATCTGATATTGTTCTCTTTAAAAACTAATACATTTTTAAATGTTTTTTAGGCCTAAATACAGGAAAAAATACATCACTAAAAACACGACTTGGACAACTTTGCAGCTTTCAGGCAAAAATCATTTACACTGCAAATATCAATTATAATAAAGCATAAATATAATCAATCTTTACCAAAAAAAATACAACAAAAAATACAAAAACATGTAAACATTCACAGTTCCACAAAAATCTTTTCCAAACCCAATTCCAATCTTTTCCATTTGTTACAGGGTCTGATCAAATTCATTTCTTTCAATCCTTCGATATCCAATCTACCATTTCTTGCTGCTATTGGCTTGAAAGAAATCTCAGGGATCAGATCAGTGCCATCTCTATTTAAAATGTATAAAAATGCATACAATTTGGGACCACACTTGGTGCAGTCCGGAGTGAACCAACACGGCGACAATTTCCGAAGCACGGAATAAATGTAATATTTCAGCCCAAGTGGAAGACGTGGAAATGCAGTAAAGTGCTTCACCCTTGCTGTCACTTTTTTCTTTGACTGCGCTCATTTCTGCATAGGGACTGCCAGAGCGCACAATCCAACCCATTAGAGGCAAACATGCTCCAATTGTGCACCGCCTCCTACGGCTAAATAGCCAGGCACACGGCATCGTCATTCATTCTGTCGCTCTTTCCAACCCGCGGGGTAATTACTGCTGCCCACGGACAGCAAGAGGCACTAGGCCCCCGCCATTTATATGCATGAAGAAATGTGAAGAAATCCATATTGATACATCTGTAATTGCAGATGGAGAGTAAGTTGAGAGCAGGAACCCTGCAGGACCCGGGGCACCGCTGAGAGTTCTGAACGCTTGACCAGCAGGGCAATTTTAACAAGGGAATACTGTCATGAAGATCTGGTCAAAGTTTTGGGGAAAGGGGGAGAACGAGGATCAGTCTGAAAGGTTGCCAAGTTTGTTCTGGTTTCAGGCTGAGATCTGGAGAGATGTTTTTGATAGTCTGGATTTCAAGAGAAACGCCTTGTTCGTTGTTCTCTTCACCAGGAGGGCTTTCAGAGTTCTGGAGGCTCCCTCTTGCGCAAGGCATATGCTGCCCCTTCCATTTGGGATGCACTGGCCCAGGAGATAAGCGCCTCTGCCTCCACCTCCCTACTGCTCTATCGATCGATAGCTCTTTTCATGACTGTACTTACCGACCTCTTTTACCTTCAATTGAGAGAAAAAAAACAGAGCAGGTGGTCGAACCTGCTGGGGTTGAAGGGGTTTTCAGGTCACCACCATCAGCACTGGACCCGCTGTGACAGAAGGATTTCAAATGCCCACTTGCCCCCAACACCCAGTGAGACGGGGGCATTATTGAGATGAGAAAGCAGGGGATGAATTAGATCACAAAAGGTGGAAGTTCTTCTTTTCTTCGCTTTCACTACTTTAAAAATCAAAAAAGAAAGAAAATCTGAAAAAAAATGAGTCCCTCGTGAATTCTCCGGACAAGAAAGGATTGAGCGGTCGATATTTATGGAATAATCCCCCTCTTTTGAGGGACTAAAGTCCGGGGCTTTCTCTGGGTTTAATGCTAAGGATAGGAGTGTGGTGGTTACAAAATAATACATCCTTCATAATTATTGGCACCCTTTATAAAATCTAACAAAGGAAGAAACTTTGTTCTAACAAAAACATTATTCTCATTAGAACTACTTTTTTTTTCTTTTACATAATAGTATTTTCTCTGCCAAAATTAATGACACCCCTAAACAAACTGCCATTCTTGAAACAAAAAAAGTATTTTTTATTGAGACATCCTGATAAAAGAAAGGAGGGAGTGAATCAGCTTCCAAAGTATTTTCATTGCTTTTTCGCACTTAAAATTTGGTTCTTGATAAATGTACATTATTTTTAATGTTCCCAATCAATCCCCAATAATTTTGCTATTACTGTTAACCCTGCCCTGTTTCCTGGGGTATAAAAAGAAAGCTGCACATGTGTAAAATCTCTTCTTGACCTCTTGACCTGCACACATCAGACAACGGGTATAAACATGTATAAAGAGTCGACTGAGTCCAAAAAAAAAAAAAAAAAACCTTGTCTCCTTATCTCCTGATAAGAAAGATTCACGTTGTCGATATTTCTGTGAGAATTATAACTGTCCGATCACGGCGTCACGTACATCAGCAGTGTGAGAGTTTAATTATTTAGTTTGGAAAATTGCTTTTTCACCTGTTTAACATGTTCAAAGACGCTTTAATTAGACAGAATTATAGATGAATCCATCCTGTTTGCCTCTTTAACCAGAGCTGCAAGTAATTAAACCTCATGTCGTTCATTACCGAGCTTTCCTGCCCAATAAACACAAACCCCACACACTACATTAACACTGTGGCATAAATAATGTAATTAGACAATAAACAGGGATTCTGGTGTAAAGTGAGACACCAGTGGAGGATTTAAGGCCTGATGCTTTTTTTTTTTTTGTTTACACTGGGATCATATAACACACTGATGAGCTCTGTGACTGAGAAAAGTCTTGCGGAAAGTTCCGCTGGCTTTGGGAACCACAACGGCCTCGTTGGAGTATGCAAAGCAGGAGGTCTATTTGCATAAGGTGATTTCTCCAACGGTTAGGAGGGCGTAACCTCCTTGCTGCAGTTCTCAGTGGACAAATGGATGATTATAATGACACAAAAACCACAGAATAAATTTGGACTGATGTCATTTTACAGAGTATTCAAGAACGCATTCTTTAAAGGAAATATTTCAGTCACTGTGTTGTAATGAAATCCAGCTGAATGGCGTTTCCACACTTTGTTCTATTTTTTTATTCCCCTGAAATTGTTTGCAAAACTATTTGCATACTGGAGAAATCAAAGACCATCGTGATACGATATTTTGGTCGCATTTCCCACCTCTGATTAACAGTAATTTACAGTGGGGATCGAAAATTTGGGCACCCCAGGTAAAAATTTGTATTAATGTGCATAAAGAAGCCAAGGAAAGATGGAAAAATCTCCAAAAGGCA
>CM075003.1:13840001-13878482 GCA_037576675.1 Pangasius sanitwongsei
GATTGTTTTATTTCAAATCCATTGTGGTGGTGTATAAAGGCAAAATCACAAAAACTCTGTCATTGTCCAAATACTTTGAGACCTAACTGTGTGTATATGTGTGTGTGTGTATGTGTGTGTGTGTGTGTGTATATATACATATATATATATATACACACACACACACACACACACATACATATACATACACACACATCGTCTGTCCCCGTGAACGAGCTGTTACTATAGAAACGATAACGTGTTAGACCGAGCACATTTATATAAACCTGTGACTTGCAGCTGCACTACTATCAGAGCTGCTGTTCTAGAAAATTAATCAACACCTTCTCTTCTGACCAATCACAATCCAGAATCCAACAGCAGAGCAGATGTACAATGACGCTGAAGATTCAGCTCTGATTTCTTCTTGATGTGCTGGTTAAGAGAAAAATATGACATTCCGTGCAGTACTGTGCAATTTCAGACATGACAACGAGCATAAATCTCTAAAAATGCAAAATCATGGTGTGGTTAAGATTCTCCAGATCCACAGAGTGGAGGAAATAATTGTTTATGTTGCATTGAGTGGCTGAGTTCCTGCGAGGACACACACACACACATCAGCAGTAATCTCAGCAGACAGAGGAACCCTGCAGTAACTGAACCAGCTCCAAGACATCTCCATCTGATCTCTCCAGACATGTGCTGTAGCATAGGTCAGCGAGTGAGTGTGTGTGTGTGTGGGTTCAGTTTATGGCATCGCTGGAACTCCCTCAGGCTCGGGTCCCTCGATGCCCTTGGTGACTCTACATCGTCGGCTCAAACGCAATGTCCTGATGCGGCGTGTCAGTGTGCCGGGCGATGATGCGGATTAGAGCTCAGAGAGCATCAAAATGGCCGACTATTATACAGTAGGAGACTTGATCCTAATGGCAGGGAAGAGAACAATGAACTCGGGTTTAACCTCTGAAGACAAGGTGCTTCATTGGGGACATTCCCAAACATACCATCTCTGCCTAAAAAAAAGGCAGCTACGTCCTCGGCTCGTTTACACGAACAACATGACGTAACTGCAGAACAAATGGATGTCGTGCGGACGCTTCGCTCACTGTGCCGCAGACAAACACGCTACAGAACAAAGGCTATGATTGGTGCATTCGTATGTGACGGGCAAAACAAATAAATTTCTTACGAACTTCTTCCTATCGCTACTATGCTGATGATACCCAACTTTATTTGCCACTTAGGTCAAACAGCAGCAGTCCTTTTGGGCCTCTCTTTAAATGTCTTGAGAACATAAAATGTTAGATGCCTAACAATTTTCTGCAGTTAAATGAAAGTAAAACCGAAGTCATTATTTCGGGCTCTCCCATCGTCTCCTCTGTCCTTGAGGCCTAGTTAGGTCCTCTTTAACTAACACACAAGCATCAAAAATCTTGGAGTTACTTTTGACTCAAGTTTCTAGTTTGATAAACAAATTAGTGCTGTTAGTGCTGTAGAAGGGAAGCTTCTTTCATTTAAGGTCACAAAGTTAAAACAGTTTCTCTCTACAAAAGACCTGGAAACTGTGATTCACGCTCTTATTACATCACGGTTAGAGTACTGTAATTCTCTGTATGTTGGCCTTCCTCAGTCTGCTTTATCTCGCCTGCAGCTTGTGAAAAATGCAGCAGCTAGATTTTTAGCAGGGACTAAAAAGAGGGATTATATTTCCCCTGTTCTGGAATCTTGTCACTGGCTTGCTGTTAAGTTCAGAATCGATTTTAAAATTCTTATTCATGTACACAAAGCTCTTTTATGTCTGGTCTTGCTCCACAGTACATTATTGACCTTCTTCACCCTTACTCTCCTACTCTCCTCACGTGAGGTCCGCTCCGTCTTTAGCTATCTTTAAATCTCCTCTTAAAACTTATTTTTATTCTTTGTCTTATGTTGTTATTTAATGTGATATATATATGATGTTATGTACAGCACTTTGGATCAACTACTGATGTCTTTAAACATGCTTTATAAAAAATAAATTGACTTGACTTCCGTCTTCACCCCAAACCCCGCATATGTAAATCATTTCTGCGTTAAGTATGCTGAGGCTTTGACACTTCAGGTAACGAAAGGTTACGAGGTTAACCAAGATAATAAAATTCAACAAAGAAATATTTCAGCGAATTGAAACAAGAACTCAAACAATCGCAGAACAGATAAACATGAGACACGACTCCATTTTGGGTTTTTTTTGGATTTTTTAAAAATGAACCTTCACATTTTTCTGTAGCAGGTCCTGTGTTGTGTCCACTCATGTACATTCAGCTGGACTCGGCTCATCAAGAACAGAATCTTTCAAAGAATTTCATTTCTTCATCTTCAGGAAGCACTTCATCCTGGTCGGCAGGGTGACGGTGGATTCGGAGTTTATCCTGGGAATGCCGGGAATGCATGAAGCAGGGACTTCATTGCAGGACACCTTTCACACTCATTCACACTTAGCATCGCGAATTCAAAGACCAGCATGTTCTGGAGAGGAAATCGGAGACAACTGGAGAAAACCCTCACGGACACGGCGAGAACCCGTGAAACTCCATATAGACAGAAATCCAAGCTCAGGATTAAACCAGGAATCCTGGATCTGTGAGGTGGGAACACTAACAACTACACCACTGTGACAAAAAGTCGATGACAAAAACAAGCTTTGAAGACGACTGGATGGAGAAGTGTTTGTTTTATTCTCCTAAAAACAAAGTCAATTGGTGATGTGAAGCTACGATGTGAAACAAAACAATCACTTCAAATTGTTTTATTTAAAAAGTAATTCTTCATATTCAGCCATTGTAGCTGTTTATCTGGAATTTCATTAAACAGGGACCTTCACAATTTTGACTCCTGAAGCAGAACAGCTGGTGAATGATTTCAGCAGAGCGCGTGTTTATTCCAGGATAAATTATTAATAAAAGTCAGAACAGGGACTCTCTGCTCAGAGGACGTCTCCAGGCGTCTCTGTCAGAGACTTTTATTTTTTAATCTGAGTGAATAATTCAAGGCTGACTGCCTTTAAAACAGCCAAGTTTACATCATCAAGCCTCTCGGGTACGCCGAGAACGTGGCGCTTGTGAAAATATTAATACCCCGTCACCAGAGTCTTCGTGTCAAACACATATAAACACTAAACCTCCAGCTGGAGACTCTAACCCTTCCAGGACCTTCTCCGAAAAACCAGAAGAGTCATGAGGGCTTAAAAACGGGAACGTGCAGCAGTGTGATACGCGTACCAAGTGCTACTGGACATGTGGCGCCATCCATTTGCCTTCATGAGTCACCGGCCAAGCTGTCAAAACACGGACGTGCGACACGACGCATATCACGGACAATTCGGGGCTCTGAGCTGGGATTCTGCTGCCACTTCAAAAGTAATGGCAAAGACAGAGGAAAAAAGAGGCTCCAGTAGCGTTTGAAGTATTGATACTTAAAAAATACTTGAAAAATAATAACAATAATAGTGAAAAAAAAATGATGGGTCAGAACTTGTACACAATGTTTATGTAACATTTATGGAAGGAGTCTCCAGCATCAGCGCTTTGTAACAGTCAGAGATAAAGCTGTAACTAAGTTTCCAGACATCTTCAGGACAGAGGAGTTTATCTGCTGTGGTATAAGGGGAATAAAACACTAGGAATGTGTTCTAGGAAAATAATGACCTTTTGAGGTGGATCTGTAGCTCTGCTTCATCCTCGATACTGAAACTTAAACAGTGATACTTCCAGGTTTGATGAATGATGCCCATGCTGTGCCTAGTCAAAATCTAATCTCGCACTCATGATACGAAAAGAGCATCCAGAGTTCGTTCGTTTTCAGTGACAGGCTGGCAACTTAGAGCAATAAATTTACAGTGGTGTGAACACAATGTGGGCGGGGCTAGAATTGTGAAAACGTCATGCAAAGTTTAACTTTATGCAAATGAGAAAAGCGAAAGCAATGTGGTGACTACCAGTGGGCGTGAGAGACGGTGGTGCACTTCCTGTTTTTCCACCATAGTGACAACGCTATCGGTGTTTTATTTCTAGTTCTAGTCACAGCTCCAGAACGGGCGTGGTACTATGCGCTTGACGTGATGGTGGACTCAAATAGAACACAAAATTCCCTTCAGAACTTTCATGTTTAGTCAGAAGAACATCTGGGTGGATTTGTATGTTTTGCAGATAGGTATGTAGCTCCCGGAGCTATGAGGCAAGCCATGAAAACCCAGAATAACTGAATAATAAAACCCAGAATAATAAAAAAATAAATAAAAGCAACTAATGTAGCATGACTTAAATGACGCAAGATTCAAAACGTTGCTGCTGGAGTGAATACAACAAGTATCAACAGCAAAGAAAACAGATTAGCTGTGATAAGCATGATAACCTCGTCATACAGTAAACACAGAAACCCGAGTTCTTCTGAGCAGAACGCTGATGGCTGTATGTGGTGAGATAATCATCTCCACGATCCAGTGTTTAATGTAAACACAGCTCCAGAGAAGAACAAGCAGTTCACAAACACCGAACCTCAGAACATAGAGAAACTTGCACAGGTTCATATCGACTCGCCCAGCCTGCTGCTGGGCTCAGAAAACCACCGTGAGGAAAGAAGCTTCATCTACATGCTACACTGAGGAAACAGGGTGACATTAGCATGACCTCAAACTTCATGAGCGACCTCCAAACTCCCAGCACCCTCAAACCCCAGCACCTCCAAACTCCCTGCACCCTCAAACCCCAGCACCTCCAAACTCCCTGCACCCCAAAACCCCAGAAACCTTCAAACTCGCAGCACCCCCAAACTCCCTGCATCTCCAAACTCCCTGCACCCCCAAACCCCAGCACCCCCAAACTCCCTGCATCTCCAAACTCCCTGTACCCCCAAACTCCCTGTACCCCCAAACTCCCTGTACCCCCAAACTCCAGCACCTCCAAACCCCAGCACTTTCAAACTCCCTGTACCCCCAAACTCCAGCACCTCCAAACCCCAGCACTTTCAAACTCCAGCACCTGCAAACTCCAGCACCTCCAAAATCCAGCACCTGCAAACTCCAGCAAATTAAATTCCAGCATGTCGAACTTGTCATGCTGCTCCTTTTACACTTTTTAAAAGAGAAAAGAAGGTAAAGAAAGAAAAGACAGAAAATAAAAAGAAAGTTAGTTTTTAAATGGCTGATTAATATCGCAGTATTTTTAGACCAGGATTAAATGTGAAACCGTTACAGCTGTATACAGAAACACAGCTGAGACGTATCTGGCATGAATTTACACTCATTTGAAATGACGGCTCCTTCCTTAGACGTGGTGAAAGAACCTTCTGAGAGGACGGAGGAAGAAAAGGATGTGAGGTTACTGAGATCACTCCTTAGTGAGAATATTAAATGCAAATCACTGTGATGTAAGAGGAATAAAACACTTCGGGGGGTAACAGTGACTCCGCTTCATCACACCTCCCTGTTGATGATTATTTTCCTGTAACAGCACTGCACACGGTGTTTTATCCTTTACATACGCTTCAGCTTGCACAGAGAGGAACTGCACTCGACACTGCTTGCACTCATTTCAACTCATTTCCATAAACACATTTCTAATTTATCTCTCCTCAGGAATGAAAAGACATCACGGACGCTCTTGTCGGAGTAAAGTACCCGCTATTCAGCGAGTCGACAGATGACGCTACCTGGCCTCTTGTGAAATAAGAGCTTTGAGTGAAAGGTTAAGGCTGACACATGTATCATAAAAACATGCAGAAGTGTAATAAAGTTTTACCGCTTGTGTGTGTTCACACACGACTGCTTTTAAATGCGTCCGCAAATTGTATAAGGAGCTCGTAAATGCAATGTCACTTTGTCAATGTCACGGTGAGGAGTGCGAGAAACAGACCAGAAATGTACAATGCTATAAATTTCGGTCCAAACAAATAAAGAATTTTTTTTTAAAAATCAAGACACCTCATCCGATATGATTCATCTGTGTCACAATTCACCTGAATCACACCGGTTATTCACCCGAATCAAGATGCGAATCAGTCGATTCCTGAGATAGAACAGAGTTAAACATTACGAAACGTGCACTTGCAGTGTCCCTGGCCTTCACTGTACAGCGGTAGGCATGCAGCGACACGGCTGTGTGTGTGTGTGTGTGTGTGAGGGAACAGCTTGCACCCTGCTACGCGTTACTGCTCGTCCAAACAGCCTTTTGTCATGCAGAGCTGAAAGAGAGAAGCACCTGACGAGCGAAGCCTGCCTGGCCTTTCGGGACACGACGTGCTGTTTGGACCTGCCTGAGCTGCTGATTTGGTTACTGATATCCCGCCGTATCCAGCTGCTCCGAGATATCACTCGAGCTCACCGGGGTCAAGGCTCACACTCGTGCTTCAGCATTCTCAGATCAGATGGACTGCGCTGGGCCATTTTCACACTTCCGGGTTTTTGTTTTGTTTTGTTTTGAACAGGAAGTAGAATCCACAGTGTAACTTATCTTTACATTCATCAGAGACCCGACTCTTCATCTGATACACGATTCATCCAATTCATCCAGGATAACTGGTAATTCACCTGATTTATTCAGAGCGTGACTTGGTTGATTCCTGGGATATTCAACCACTCTGATTCAAACAAAGACGTGGCTCATCCGATAAATCTGATTTATTAGATTTACATTACTTAAATTCACCTGCTATTCTCTTGATCTGTGGGAGTGACTGAATTGATTCGCAATATATGATTCAACCATAGGCATGGCTCATCTGATGAATCTGATCTATTAGATTGACATTATTTATTTGAAACTTGTTTAAGACTTCCTTCACCCAACTGAGAGACATGATTTACCCGAGTCATCCCAAAAGCAGTTTGCTTGATTAATCAGTCACATGACTCTCAAATTCAACACGATTCAACAAAGATGCGATTCACTAGAATCACACCTGTAAAGCACCTGAATCAGAATGCGATTCAATTGATTCCTGACATATGATTCAGCTGATTCAACCACATTCTTGGTCTGATTCATTTGTTTTAATAGATTCACATTATTTACCTGACTGATTCATCAGACTTGATTCACCCAATTCACCCCAAAACCAGTTCATTTAATTCATCTGAAACTCATCATTCGACATGATTCATCTGATTCATCCACTTTACCTGAATCACACAAGATGGGCATCAAATGATTCCTGAGATATGGCTCAGCTGAATCAACTACAAATATGGCTCATCTGAATAAGCCAATTTATTAATCCGATTCACCCAAGACGCAACAATTCTTCTGATTTATTAGATTCACATTATTTACACAAAATTTGACTTAATTCACCTGAATTATGTTGGACGTGATTCATCTGACTCCTGACATGTGAGTCAGTTGATTCAAGCGTATATGTATGTATTCCTTCACTCGTTATCACATCATGCTTTACTTTTGCACCTCAGCCAAGCGTAAAAACGTTTTGGCGATATTTGTGTTTTTTTAAATAGCATTTTCAAAATCCTAATGAAAGAGCTGGATGGAGCTGGATACTCCGAAGCCCTCAATGTCAGATTTGAACACAACTCCACTCGGTTAGTGTTTGCATCATCACATGATGACGCACAGCTCTGAGGTCGCGAAAATGTGACGATAAAATGTTCATGTAAACATCCGGAGTCATCAGTCACGGCTTCTGCTCTGGGATTTGAGCAGATAAAACCAGCAGATTGTGCAGAAGGTACTGACGATGGTGTCTGATGGTTGTCGATAGTTTCTGATTACAAGACGGAAGAGATACTCCTGTTGTCTCAGGCTTATCAGAACATCAGGGTTGGAAGCACAATCGGTGGATTCAGCAGTGAAGATGGGAATCTGTTTTGATCCTTGCCAAGCTGGAGAGGTTCTGAGGACTGGCTCTACCCGTACCTCCGCTGAACCTGAAACAGAACCTGCAGGCTGGACTGGCACTGACTGGCGTACCCGTTAAGGACTCGCTCGCTAAAAATATGCTGAGTCAAGAGCGTGTCGAAGAGAGAGAAAGAAATACACATGAGGTTCAACGCCAGGTTAAAAAAAACTCCCCGTTTTAAATTCCCATTAAGTACTGATGAAAAGAAAAAAATATATTGATCATTAAAAAAATAAATCGCCACCTTTCTGACAAAATGTACATGTTGCGACATCTTTTGTACTCTTTTTTTAAAAATTGATTTTGTTGTTTCTTTTTCAAATAATTACAAACTAACTGAAAGCAGACGATGTGGTGTTAAAAATGTTGTATTTAATTTTTTAAATTGTAAAATGCTCATTCAATTCATCTTTTTCGGTGTTTGTTTTGGTGGTTTTTTTGTATTATTTTATTTTTATTTTTTTTAAATAAAAACATTAAATCAATTTATTTTTAGTAGACATGAAATAACTGAATATTTGTATTTTTTTAGGCAACAGTACTATATGTTTTTTTTTGGGGGGGGGGGGGTTTAATTATTATTATTTTTTTTTTTTTTTTAAATGCAACACCACTAAATATCGTGCATCGTAGAAATGTTCAAGAATGATTTTTATGATTTCCGTCATATTGTCCATCCCCTGGTACCTGAGCTGCTGAGGGGGGTGGGGGGTAGAGAATTCCAAAAAAAAAAAAAAAAAAAAAAAAAAGGCTCATTAATGATAAACCCAGAAGTCTATTTCTTTCTTCACCCACTTAATTCCTCAAAAAGCAGTCTTTTTTTTTCCTGCTGCATTACACGGTGCGTTTGATGTGCTTTAAAAGCCTCTTATTCAGATGATCATTATTTATTCTAAACAGCATTTTTATTGAAAAATGTCGGAAGACCCACACAATGCCAGCTGCCTAATTAAATCGCTATTCAGTTGCTCTCTCTCGCTCTCAGAAAAAAATACATTTACAGAATAAAAAAAAATGACCCTTTTCTTCCACAGCAAAAAAGTGGGGCACTGGCAATTAAATAAAAGGTTCAAGGCAAGGTTCATTACATTAAGGAGTGGAAAAATGTGTGTGTGTGTGTGTGTGTTGAGCAGAGGATGAAAGGCTCGACGATTTTAATAAAGACAGATTTCGCTAGCCACACTTGGTAGCAGCGCAGTGTAATTTTATTTTATTTTTTTTTTGATGAAGTGATCAGCTTGGCCTTTGTCACTGCACATCTTCCCTTTTCAGCTCCACAGAAAATCCTTTTCATTAGAGATTTAAAGAATGACGCCGAGGATCACAGTCCTCACATGGAATCTGCTGAGAGGAACTCGTTTAAAACAGAGCCATCGACTCAAAGGCTACACATGCAGTCAGACGTGAAATGAAAGCGTAGAGAAACGTGTACATTAACAGTGGCGTAACGTGCTATAGTGTTCTCTACAGCTGGAATTCTTTAAGAAGCGTGAGGGAAAGGAAAGAAAAGAAAAGGACAGGAAGCCAATTAGCGCTTAAAAAAAGCCCTGGATTTAATGTTGCCTATTTAGTTCCACTCAGAAAACGTTCACGGTACGATAACGTCGCTTAAAAATATTATGATGTCATGGTATTAATCAACTGTTTAAACAAAAGAAAAAAGACTGGTGGTATTAAACAAAAATGTGTTACTTTTTTTGTTTGTTTGTACAAAAATCCTGTTGCGTGACTTTCATTCACGGGGACTGGTGCGGCAGACGCTTCACATTAACAGTTTTCTTTTTTTTTTTTTTTTTTAATCGCTGATATGGTGAAGTTTTCTGTTAAATTCAACATTTTTGGAAGGAGTCTCCAGCGTCGGCGCTTTGTAACAGTCGGAGTTAAAGCTCTAACGTTAAGTTTCCTGACTTCTTCGAGACAGAGGAGTTTACGCTTCCTTGTGGTTTCTCGCTAACAAACGACAATAAGCTGTGTGGTGTTTTTTTTTTTTTTTTGGTCTTATTAACTTCAAGAAAGAGAAAAGAAATGCCGGTGAGGGAACGACTGTTTATAGCTGCTATAACGTAAGTGACAACAGGAACTAACTCGTTTCACGAACGTTAAATGTAACTATTTAAAGTAATGAAGCGTGATATGGCGTTCATTATTAAATTAAACATTGCATTCGTTGGCAAATAGCTGTGGCATAAGAGAAATAAAACGCCTCGGACCGTGCCGTTATAGGATAATAACACACCACCTCGGGTCTGGCTTCAGCTCGTGTCGCACCACCCCGGCATGGACTCTTCCATTCCGTCCTCTCTTAGTTTGCTTCTTTTTATCACATTTTATTGGCTACAGTGAGAAACAGGATTAACCAATCAGGAACAAGCATTTTCCCCCTTTCTGTTTAGCTACACTGTAAGCTAGCTGCACTCTAGGAGGTGAAAAGGAGAAAAAGGAGAAAATATGGTTTAAATCGCAAATGAAACATCAGTTTCCATTAGTACTTGCGTAACCGTTTTTGATCAAACTGTTATACAAGTACTTTAATCGCAACATTATTAATTTGGCGAGACTTTTTTTTTTTTGGTCTTAAATGATTACACTTGTGTCATAATCGATTGCATTACTGCATAAAATGCAACCGAGTCAGTTATACTTCACATATGTACTTATTTTATTATGTAAATTTCTTCACCGTGCCCTTGAGAGCAATTCCTGACCATCCCAAAAAAAAAAACAAAAAAAAAAACAACACAATCGGGTTGACAGTAACAGACAGAAATGCATTTTAATCTGTACTTTGAAAAGTCAGCGCTGAGTTAAGTGTCAGATGATACACTAACACTAACCCTAACACTGTGAGATGAGGTCATGAGCAGGACGGGACGGAAGCTCTGGGTCTAACTGCGATGACAGACGTCCAAACCACACCTCCGCGACTCACTGGTGTCCCTCAACATCTGGTGTTTCATTTCCCAAATAAATCAATCAATCCACAATTACGATTTGTGCAGTCCAGAGACATTTTTTTTTTATTTCTTTAGTTTTTTATTTATTTTAAAGCGGTAATGGGACGACCTTGTAATGGCCTCCGATCACCTGCAGAGCTACAAATGAGATGCAGATGTGAGCCACCTGTGCCAGTTTACGCTGCACCTCATCTCCACAACCCCGCTCTCCTTTACGAGTAAATTAGGCAGACGCTAACATCTTCCTCATGCATTAGGGATCTACCACGGTGCACTGGTATTCTTACAGAAATAAGGACAAGATAGACAGAGCGAGGGAAATGGGAAAACGAAAAAGAAAAGTCGAGCGTTCCTGAGTTCCTCCAGTAGCTGGCATCATTAAAATGTAGCTGAGAAATGGAGAAGTGTGTCAGCAGTGATGCTTGTTAGCACGCTGTCAGCTCACAGCCAGAGAGAGAGGGAAAAAAATAAAAAGGAGGGGATGGAAAGAGCTGCAGGTCGTCATACAGTGAGCAGAAATAAAAAAGAGAGGGATGAAGCGGAGAAAAAGGGATAAACTGACTTGGATAAAACTCAAATTTTTATACTAATTCTATTAAAAAAAATTTTAACAAGACTTTTTAAAAAAAAAACAAAACAAAAAAAACACCTCATGTCTTGCACAGCGTCTGATCAACCTCGGCAGGTGCATTCTGGGTATTTTGTGTAAACACACACACACAGTGATGTGTTTGTGGTTAAAGCAGAGCTCAGGTATGAAGTCCTCTCTTCCTGTAACCACTCACTTCCTCAGTGTTTACTGTAAACACGTGACTGGCTGAAACAAAGACGATTACGAGGCCCGATCAATCAAAACTGTTTAGTGTTCAAGAGCTACAGCGTTACGCTTAAGTGGCTCTGCGCTGTTGGCCAACACGGTCCTGTAACTGCATCAACACACCACGTGCCTGCGGTAAACCCACTGAACTTAAAGACTCTTTCACAGCAGTTAGCCCCAATTAGTGTGAAATAGATCATTTTGGTTCGTTTGTAATCCAAATAAATAGCCAATAAACAAACCAAAAGACAACAAAAAGTTAGCTAAGCTAATCATCAAGGAAGAGGAGGGGAAAAAACCCTGCCGGACAGGCCACGCCCACAACTGACAACAGCAGCGGTCACACAAGCGACATGATGCTGCTAGTTTTTTTGTTTGTTTATTTTTAATACTTTAAATATTCATCAGGCTCCATCTATCTTTATTATTAATCATACTCTTATTCACTTATAAATTAATTTAATAATTTTCTTTAATGCACTTTTATTCTATTTCCTTTTATTTTTGCCTAATAGTACTTAAAACTACTTGCTTTACATTATTCAATATTACTTCTATATTACTAATATTTACTTCAAGCTGTAAGTTGCTTTGAGCTGCTTTTTAAATGTATGAAAGGTGCAATATAAATAAAAGATTATTATTGTTGTTGTTGGTGTATGCAAAAGTTTGTGCATCCCTGGCCAAATGACATTTTGTTGATTTTTTTTTGTGAAAAGTAGTAAACACAGTTTATTATTTTACTACAACTTTTACTACTTCTTTAGTAATTTGCTGCAGAGGTTGTGTTTACTTCTTTTCACATCAAAATCTGACAAAATACATCATTTGGATTTTTTTTTCATCCATCACGTCCATTCATCATGTCAGAATCTCGGAGCGGGCGGGAGAGCCTGGAGAGTCCGGAAACGGGATCCGGGAGTCTGGTGGCCATGCTGCGTTTAAGAGCAGACGCTGTATAATTAAAAACATTACCATCAGCCGTAATCGAGTTTCATTCGAGTTTCATTCAGCCCTGCTCATTACCACACACATACACACACACACACACATACACACACACAGTAGGAAAACGGTAAGAAAACGGCTAATAGTTTTCCCCATTAGTCCTGAATGAGATATCATTCTCCACAAACTGCTCCATCCCTAATTAACTAATCACCAATCACAAAACAGATCCTAACTGCTGAGGAGAAAAAAACAAAGCGCCAAGAGGTTATATATGCACACACACACACACACACACACACATATATATATATACACGCACACAGACACACACATACACACACACACACACATATATATATATATATACACGCACACAGACACACACATACACACACGTGTGTGTATACACACCAGTGTATATAATTGTGTGTATATATATATATATATATATATATAGATATATATATATATATATATATATATATACACATATATATATTTATTTGTGTGTGCGTGCACGTGTTTGTGATTTTTATGAAAAATATATATACAGGGTGTATATAGTCTATATGTATATAGTAAGTCTCTATACATAGGGGAAATTCACACTTTTTAGCAAAATGTCATATATAAATATATGTTTTTTTTCCCAGATAGCCTTTAAGAATGCCTTTGACAAAAGGAAACGATGACGAAACGATGAAAACGTCTCACTTGAGAAACAAGATGGCCGCCGCAACTCAGACAGAATAAAGAGTGAAGGGAAGGAGATCCTGAAGGTCAGATTACAATAACTACAGTTCCTCAAGGAGAAAGCAGAACTTCGACAGAGAGACTAATCAGGTGGATTCATTACTTGAAAAGGTGTTTAGAAGAGAGAGAGAATTCATAATTATACATCAGCAGGAATGAGGGAATGAGCTCAGCTAGGTACTGTGTGTGTGTGTGTGTGTGTGTGTGTGTGTGTGTATGTGTATGTGTGTGTGTTCCACTGATAAATCAGGGTATCCCACTTTAATTGCTCATCCAGCCAAGCAGGAACCCGAGAGTGAATGATAAAAGTGAGGACCTGATGCTTATGGAACCTAATTTCTGACGAAGGCTTGACGCAGGCCGTCATGGTGACACTGACAGGGAATGACTGGCTGCTCACCTGGAACACCGACGTTCCTGAAAAAAATTTACACTTTGGAACTAAAGACAAAACTGAGAGCGCAAATGTGGAGCTGCGGGTCCACGTTAAACCAAAAAATTCCTGACTGTGTGTATTTAGTGATGGCTGAAAAAGTAAAATATTCTATACCGAAAAACAACAACAATAATAATAATAATAACTTTAAATTTATTTATTTATTTGTTTTTTTGTTTGTCTACCTTCTCACACATTTTATTTTTACTATTTCCCCATGAGGGATTAATAAAACTTCACATTATTATTATCGTTGTTGTTGTTATTATTATTATTATGTCTGTACTGTTGTATGCATTGCAATCATTTATTTTCCATTTTTATTTCTTATTTAATTATTTAGCTAACATTAAATCCTACTACAACCATTAATTGCTTCACAGAAAACTACAATCTAATAGAAACAAAACAACAAAAAGTGGCCAACATTTTAGAGCATCCTTAACACTCGCTTATGTGTTCTTTTGGTTGTCCCTCTGGAGGAACCGTTAAAGGTTCTACGTAGTACACTATAACGTAGCTTCCGATCAGATCAGAAACCCATCTACCTCGGGTCACATCACCACACAGGTCTACTTCTGCATGTATGAACACCACCACAGCCCGGAGAGACGGCTCATCCTCAAGTACCAGGCTACGATCTAGGAGAACATCATCCTTAAAAAAACCCTGACCTGATCATCTCCAGTGTAGCATGAGAGCTGGAAAAAAAAACCCTCAGGTGCTCGGGAAAGGTCACGTGTTCCTGGCTGTCATGTAGCATGACTCGCTTGCGCATCCTACACACACACACGCACGTCCTCATGCGAAGATCTTCTTACCCTTCGGTCTCACTAGCAAGCGCAAGTTGTTGTTCATTTATTGTTGTTATTTATGCAACTTAGTTATATACGTTGTAAAGTAAAATAGTGAGTGTACCTAGCGAGTACAGCTAGCTTGCTTTGCAAATCGAATTTGAAAATAGCGCTAGAATGAAACACCTAGCATGTAAATCAAACGACCCATTCTCACGCTGAGATTAGCTTATACATAGCTACTAGCGTTTCTCATCTTAACTAAACAAACTTTGGACAGGCCACGCCCACAAGTGACAAACTACAAGCAAAACAAATTACTTGTTATTCGCTAGTGTGAACGTAGGGTTACGTCTTAAACGCTTCTCTGAAATATTGTCAAGGAAGCAGGGAAAATGGGTGGGAATGTGAAAAAAAATCGAAAACAAGCCAAGAATCATGTGACTCCACTAAGTTTTTTTCAGGCATTATAGACCTGATTCAATGATTAAAAAGGAGGCCAGGGCTTGTTTAATAGGCCCTGAGAGAAGACATCCAGAATGAGTGTGTGTGTGTGTGTGTGTGTGTGTGCACGTGTTGGCTGTCGAGTGTATCGGTGTATCAGTCTGAAAAACAGGCCCCGCCCTGTTGGCTGTTCCTGAAAGGCTACGTTGAAAGCAACATGTGCTCGGTGCTCCTGGGGCTCTGCCTTTCAACGAACAATTGTGTAGAGAACAGACGCCTCGCAAAGGTCAGCGAAAAAGAGCGAGGCAGCAGCATGCTGTTCTATAATGAGCGGCTAGAACCCGATAGCTTTCTGTTCGTGTTGGTTATACAAAGATCCGTAAAATGGAGACACTGGATACAGCAGCAGGTGGTACGCTGCGTTTAGGTTTGGGTACTGTCAGGAAAAAAAGGGTCTCTGTAGGACAGAAAGTGGCTAGAAATCAGTGGGATTGTAACAAAGGCTGCATTTACATTGCATTATATTTTGACACAGATCTGGTTTTTTTATCCGTTATATACGTATACGCAAGACCTGACCCATATCCGAAGAAGCAACTTTTTTGCGGTGGTTGCAGCAAGGACAAGCGATTCCACTGCGATTATTTTGCTCCTTAGGTGCGAGTGTTTCAACATGACCAGATATCAGATGTGTCAGACTGATCAGAAGGTCACGAGTTCAAATCCCAGCACCACCAAGGTGCCAATGTCGGGGTTCTTGAGCAAGACCCTTAAAGTTCAACTGCTCAGCTGAGTCCAGTCTCAGTTGTATAACGCTTTGAATAAAAGGGTTAGTGAGGTAAAATCTAAAAGTATGTCTCAGATTTAGAATCTATTTGGACCATGGCCCACATAGTATGTGAAAATAATCAGATCCCAGTTGTTTACATGTATGCAACAATATCCGATTGGTGTCAGCGAAAAAACTCGGAATTGGCTGGCAATGTAGTGTAACTATAAGTCTTATTATTATCATCATTATTATTATAGTAACAGTAGTGGAATTTCTTGTTACTCTTCTTGTCCTGAGTTTATCAGTGTTTTGCTGTGCACATTTTTCCCGCCAACGGCTCACTTCGTCATTTAGCAAAAATGTATTTTCCACGCTGAAACAGCTTCTGATGTGGTGTAGAAATACACAGTTTACTCATCAAGGCTTAGTATCCGAGTATGTGCACTTCAGTCGTCATCCTGACCATCATTTACCAAAATAATTCATTTCCAAAACACTTGTGCGAGTGAAGAGTTCGGAGAACCAAGTGTTCGGTCCCAGAACACAATCTCCCCGAATCTTAAGCATTAAGTTGAAAGTAAACAGATGAGTGATAAAGAGACCACGCTGGAGACGAGAGCACGCATTCCTAATCCAAACACCTTATCGTGACAGAGTGCACTGGGTGCGCAAGCTCAGCAAGCAAACAGGGAAGAACTAAAAAACAAAAAAAGAAAAACATGGCCCAGAGCAAACAGAGAGGCATCTGGACTTGGGTAATCATCAGGACCTGAGTGTTCCGTTCACCACTTAACAACATCTAGTCCATGGATATCTCTTCATAACCTATCATTCCATTTAATTTACATGTAGTTAATATCGCTGTGTCGGTCACTAGTGACATAAATAACACCACTTTTGGAAGAGAAGCTATAGGCGTGGTTCAGGATCCGCCTGACGGCAGGTACGTGTGCACAGGTGGGTATGAAAGTCATTTTTAAAGTTACTTAAGGGGTTCTCTTGTTGTGCTACTTGTGCAACCCTTACAGATTAATGCAGAAAACACTGAAAGAGTTCCAAATAGAACTTTTTTGGGGGCTAAGCTTCAACTATCCAAGCAACCCTTGAGGAGAACCATTTGAAGAGTTTAGGGCCCCTAAAGTGGCACTAAACCCTTAAAGGTTCCATGCAGAACCCTATAACAGAGTATCTCCTTACTGGAGAGAGTTTCAAAGTAGAACCCCATTTAATTATGGGTTCTTAGAATCCAAAAAAATAATAATTTAGACAAAGTCTCCTTAATTGTTCAAATAACCCTTAAAGAACTCCTGAGGAACTCTTTTGTCTAAGCGCTTGCATGTGTGCGCGCACGTGTGTGTGTATTAACTGGGTAAGTTTGTTGTACAAACCACACATTTTCCTTATTTTCTTCATAATACATTATCTAGAACCTTTCAGGAGTTTATCATTTAACTGCTTGGTACTTGGTCCACTCTTAGAGAAAAGGGTTCTTCAAGCTGTTCCACTAGGGGAACTCATAAGGTTTTAATGCCGAAAATAGCGACAATGTGTTTTTCTATCAGAAAAGGTTCCAAATAAACCTCTTTTTGGAAGCTAGGAACCTTCAGAACCCTTGAGAAGAACCACTGAAGAGGTCTTTTGAAACGTGTAGTGCCCCTAAAGTGGCTCTGAAGCCTTCAAAATTGAGAATCCTTAAGAGTTCTTTGGTTGTTCCACAGTCAGAACCCTTAACGTGTCTATGTAGAACCTTATAATGAAGGTTTCAAGCTAGTACACTTTTTGGATGCTAAGAACCCTTAATTATCCAATAAACCTTTCAAGAACCTGTTTTTTCTTAGACTGTACGATCTTAAAAAAAAAAAGGATTCTCTTTAAGGATTCTTTGGTTTTCCTTCTGCAGGAACCCTTAAACATTCAATGTAGAACACTTTTTTGAAGGTAAGAACCTTTAACTTTCCAATGACCACTAAAGAGAACCTTGGAGAACCTTATTTTCTAAGAGTGTGTGTATTAACTGGGTAAGTGCGCAAAACGAACTTCAAATTAAAGATTAACATTTAGCTTCTTGGTACTCTCTTAGAAAAGCAGGTTCTTCAAGGATTCTTAAAAGAATTCACTGGATAATTTAGGGTTCTTAGTTTCCAACAAAAAGGTTCGAGTTTGAAAGCCTCTTATAGGCAAACACTAGCATTCTACAGAGGTTTTATTGAATAATTAAGAGTTCTTAAGCCTACTAAAAAGGTTTAATAACCTTTAAAGAACAAACCGCTTTTTTCTAAGAGTGTACCAAGAAAGCAAACAGACAGGCGTCAGGTCTCGGGGAATCGTCAGGGCCTGTGATGATCGATGGATAATTTATATGGAACTATTACCTCTGTATCTGTCATTAGCAATATAAATAACACTTATGGAAAAGAAGCTGTTGGTGCTCCTCCTGATGGCAGGTGTGTGTGCGCGCGTGTGTGTGTGTACACAGGTGGGCGGAGGGTGGGAGTCATTTTTTTCACCTTGTTACTCCCAGGTTATCTGTTATAAGCACCATCAATAATGCGAAGGGTTTCCGCATAACATTTGAGCCAGGGTGAACGTTTGGAGAGCGCTGAGTCGTCAGGAGAAACACACCAACACCTGCCTGCTTTGCACGGTCACTGCCAAAAGGGAACCGAAAACCTCTAGTGCCGCCCATATGCTTCCATATCCATAAAACACACACACACACAAACACACAAACAGAAGCTGCCTCTCCCTGTCGCCTTTAACAGCCCTGTGTGATTCCTGTTGCCATGCAGTCGGTATTTAAACACGGCTTTTTGTCTCCATGCCAAGAGAGCACTATAAACAGCTCGGGGACAGGGAGAGAGCGAGAGACAATGAGGGAGAGGGAGGGAGAGAGAGAGAGAGAGAGAGAGGGAGAGAGAGAATGAGACTCTGGTCTTGTTTGTTTAACTTTGACTTTTAATTGATACGATTGTGAGACGGATTTGTTTAACTTTTACAGAGAGACGGTTTGAGCAAACAGGTGAAACGACGTCCCGAGGCCATGAAGGAGAGCCGTGACTTTGAGCCAACAGTCATACGTAGGACAGACGAGGGCGGCGACGCAGGACAGGTGTGAGGGCTTTGGAGAGTAAATATACAGTCAGTGCAGCAGGTGGTAGACGCCTCATTGTGCGCTTCACAGGATCGATAAGACCAGAACACACAGGCAAACTTTCTGTTTTATCATGACCATTAACATTAGATATACACAGATATTACACGCATTAGGGATTGTAGGTTAGAAACGGCTGAGCCGTGTAAATTTGTCCCTCAGATTACACTGTGTACAGGACAAAAATCTGAGAACAAAAAAATATCCACCTACTGAAGAAAAAAAAAAAAAAATCACACACTGCTACGTTGACATGTCTGAAGTGGACGAGATTAGATTAGTTGACACGTCAGTCATTTGTTACGGACTGCACGTGCATTTTCCCTTTACAGATGTTTAAGGAACACCTGAACCCCTGTATGTCAGTGTATAAAATCATGCAGATGCAGGGCTGCTGCTTGTTTAAGTATTTCAGAAAACCTCCTGGGATTTTCAGACAAAAGAGTCTCTAGAGTTGACATGGAATGCTGCAAAAAAAACAAAAAACATCCAGTGAGCATTAGTTCTGCAGACGTAAACACCCCGTCGATGAGAGTGCTCAGACTGGTTCAAGCTCACAGGAAGGCTAACTCAAATAACCACTCTTTACTACCGTACTGAGCAGAAAAGCATCTCAGAAAGCACAACAGCAGGGAAGAGAACGAACATCGTAACACACGCACTATGAGACTGGCCCAAGCAAAAATTCGAGCAAATTGTTTGGATTTGTCGCTTCTTTACAGCGTCATACCAAATTTGCACTGAAAATTTTAACCCGAATGCAACTTGCTGGTAAAATCTCAGTTCTTGCCGTCACTTTGTCACTTGTTAGTGTGAATGAAAGGCGACATGCTATGGTTCTAGCAGTGCTGATCCTAAACAGGATCTTAGAGAAAAGTCCATGAAGGTCCATGATTGCTGTAGTAATTCAAACTCTGGAAGAAAAACCTCAAGAGAATATATTTTATAATATCTGATCCAGCTTTCGAAAAACACAATTAAGCTGTGACCTCACTTAATTAACGCAAAGCCGGGGGTGTGGCCTTGACTGGGAGAAATGCCTGATGTATGCCACATGGCTGTTCGGAACCATGAACCCTGCTTTGTAGGTGTCGTAACATTTTAGGTTATGCAACTTTAGAAGATGAGGAGAAGGAAAAAATTTTATTAAAAACAAGGAAGCATATCTCCAGGCGCATTTCCAAAAAGAAAGATCTTGTTAAACGAATGCTGTGAATTATTGATTTAATGAAGCTCAGAGATGCAGTGTGTCTGGACGTTTTTTTTTAAATCCTTCCCAGAACCCCTGCTGTAGCACTAATGGAGTAGCCCCACGAAAGCAGAAATCATCTTTCACACCCCACCCATGTTCAATTCACAGCATGGCAGGATTTAATTACGAGGGTGTTTTTTTGGGAGGATTTGTTCATGTGCATTGTGTGGGATCATTGCTGAGACGTTGGAAATGTTTCTGATATTTTCTCTAAAAAAAAAAAAAAAAAAATTAGATTTGTCTTCTTTGCAATCAAGTCAGAACAGATGGAACCTCTTAATCATGATCTTACACGTTTTGGAACCTGCAAATAGAAACTGAGCCGACTTCATGCTGATTTGGATGATGCGGCGTTAAATCTGATCAAGTGGATGAGAATTCGTATTTAGCCGGACCAAGCAAGCCAAAGAAAGATTATTGAATGCTGCTTCAGATCGACATACAGGTCTTTATAAATAACTTCAAGCAACCTGATATGAGGTCTCGTGCCCAAAACCTGGTTCTCAGATCCATCAACAATACAAGCTGAAATGCGTCTAAATCTACCGTAACTGCTGGAGTAACACAGCTACCGTAAACATATTAAAACAAGAGGAAACTACTGCAACTTCTGGACGAACACAGCTACCGTAAATACACTAAAACAAGAAGAAACTACCGTAATTGCTGGAATAAAATAGCTACCGTAAATACACTAAAACAAGAAGAAACTACCGTAATTGCTGGAATAAAATAGCTACCGTAAATATACTAAAACAAGAGGAAAATAACACAACTGCTGGAGTTACACAGCTACCATAAACATACATAAACAAGAAACTACCGCAACTGCTAGAGTTACACAAGTACAGTGAATACACTAAGAAAATAAAGCATAAAAAAAATAAATAAATAAATAACTGCAACATATTACACAGCATTACAATAACTCAAAACAATACTTGTCAATAATACACATTCCAGTCTAGCTGTGAGTTTCTGGTTGGAATTCATACTCGCAAAGATAATACAAAATAACACACAGGAAGTCCACAGGCCCACAGGAAGTCCACAGGAAGCCCTAACCCTAGGTAGTTAACTTTCTAGATGATCCGTGAGCAAACTCTGACAAGTCTCAACAGCAATTCCGCAGATTCAGTGTCGTATTCCAAACAAGTAGCCGGAATTAATGGAAAACCAACATCAAGAAAAGGGTCACACTCGACGGTGTGTGTTTTTATTCTCGTGTATGAAAGCGAACCTTCTTGACCTTCGCGCCAGCTGACCGTGTGTGTGTGTGTGTGTGTGTGTGTGAGCGAGCTCCCTAACAAATTCTGAGAGGTTTCAAGATGTTGAAAAGCTTCGGAATCAAGACAGGGTTTGAAGAGTGTCCTGACGAGTAGGAGGTAAAGAGGGAGAAGAGTGATTTCTGAGCAGCTCCCTCATTAGCATAACTTCAGGCTGTGTGAGAAGTGATAACGCTAATTACTGCTCCTGGCTAATCTGGACTCGACGAGGAAGTAAAGAAACAGACAGACGGACACTAAGACCCTTCAGCTTGTTTGTCGAGTGCTAGCCGCACTCCCTGATCACAAGTCAGCTCACATCTCCACGTCGCGTTTCCAAATTTACCCAACATGCCTGAATGTATAATTCAGGTTTAGCGGCGATTGGGTCTGTTCCAGGAATTCAATTACGTCTGTTATCAATTAACTTCAATTTAATCAGACAGCTTCATGAATAATAAGCATGTTATTGCAGCCGGGTGGATGTAAATCCAGGACGAGGCTTTATTAAAATTTCTGAACGGTATGGAATCCAGCGAGGTCGTTATTTGTTAAACACGTGCTCCGTTGATCATCGGAATTACGCTCGACAGCGGCGAGGAAGCGAATGGTTCAGTGTGCACGACTTTAATTATACTACAGATACTAACGCTTCACCCTACATGCAGATACATGCGCTAGCATAAACATGGCTCACTGAACGTATATGAGGCTAGATTAAGATTAGCAAGGAGAGGTCCGGAGAGTAAAAAAAAAAGCGTAAGACGATGTGGAGTGGAAAATTTAGCGTTTGATATCTTCTGATTCCTCCAGCTGGCAAGAAAAGAGAAATATGATGTTTTATTTGTTTAAGGACTGCACGTGACTCGCAATCCGATTATTCCTAAATACACCGAGAGACGACATCGGGCCACATTCGCACCAGCTGAGGCACATTAAGAAGTGCTCAAGTCGAGTCATTTCCTCAGAACTTTGGTTATTTAAGTCTTTTGGGGAAAAAAATACATTTAGTCGTGTTTCATCATTCAGGATTTATTAGATCTAATCTAGATTTAGTCAATGAAAAATTACATCGATTTGTTTTGGCCAGTAAAATTTGGATACTTTTATTCCATTATTCTAGCTCTAGCCAGCTAGTATTATTTAGTCTACTTAAGGTGCACACTACAAAAAGCAGTTTTTCCTTTAAACCTTTATCCCAAAATAACCAAAAATGTTATCAAAAAGGTGACTAATGTTAACAAACATGTGAGGAGTCTGACGGTGTTTTCGACCTACGAAGCGCTAGCATGCATACGCAAATCAGAGAAGACGGATCCGAAGTCTACACAGCCGTACACAACACGTCTTAATGGTCTTAATTTTCAAAGTGAAATTAGATTAGAGGTGAAAATTTTGACTTTTGTCCAATCCTCCATTTCTGATGGTTTGGCTTTCGTCTTTTTATTAGCAACAAAATACTGTCATGTTTGTTGAGGAAAAGGAGAAACTGTTATTTAGATATTGTGTCGTCTTCGACGATAATTGCTAGTTTTTTCTTCCAGTTTGTGAAATCTGTGAATGAAATCTGAAGCCAGAAGGCCAACTCTTCAGTAACTCGAAATAAAATACTGGAGAATAACACAAATTCCAGTGCAGCTGCGAGTCTCTGCTCTTCCATCCTCACGAGGACAATAACAAACATAACCTTCGTCTACAGGAAGTAAAGTTCCTGGTCAAACTCCTGAGTTTTCTGCTCACTCTAAAACCCTGAGAATCCCAGGGGCAGAGGATCTAGAGAGTCTGTTTTCAGGACATGACAGACATTTAGACGTCTGCACACAAAGAAGCTGTTCTTTTTCAGACCAGTCAGCAGAACGTGTGTTCATAAACACAGCAGATAGCCTGGAGCGTGAAGAAGCATGACGTGAGCGGAGTGAAGCAATGATCTGAGGTTTGTCCAAGTGGAGCAGAAGGGAGGATAAACATCATCCTGATGTTATGTTCATGTTTAGGTGAATGACAGGCTGAGGACGAGGAGGAGGACGAGGAGGAGGAGGACAAGTGCACGCTGGGTTTATTGGGACGTTTTCTCAATTCCCTTACATTCCCAACTCTCATTAGCAAACACCTTGTCTATCAGGACAGCCCATGGACCACCATAATTATTACACCACGGCGCTGCTGAATTCTGGATTCTGATTGGTCGGAAAGGTGTTGATTAATTTCTGACAGTAGCGCAACTGCAGATCGCATGTTCATATTAATGTGCTCATTCTAAATATGCTATTGTTTCTATAGTAACAGCTCATTCACAGGGACGTGTACGGTGGACGCGCCACATAAACCGACATTATAAAAAAAATGTAGCTGATACGGTGACATTTTCTGTTAAATTGAATGTTTATGGAAGGAGTCTCCAGTGTCAGCGCTTTGTAAAGCTGTAACTTTATGTTTTCGGAGGAGTTTATGCTTTGTGGTTTCTCAGTAACAAAAAAAAAAAGTTTTTTAGACAGAAAAAAGAGGAGGCGGGTGAGGGAATGATTGTCTCTGCTAAAATGTAAAGTGTGGTTTGAGAATGTTTGGTGTGGTTTGAGAGAGCTGTTGTGCTGTTTCAGAAAAATAATCTTTAAACTTTGTGGCAGTAACAGCAACTCCGCTTCATCGCTGATTATTTTACTATCACAGCACAACAAGGTGTGGTTTATTCCTCACTTATTATTTCACACTCCTGCATTATTGCTCGCCTTGTAGGTGTTCGTTTTACCACTTTATAAAACAATAATCTAACAGCTCCGACTGCAATCACTCCTGCTAATGACCGCTAGCGACACGCCATTCTCTGGTACGAGCGCTAGGTGCTAATTAGCGCTAGTTAGTGAAAAGGCGGGGGGTTAAAAAAATCATTCTCTCCTGAGGCAACATTCATTAACAAGTTTCCAAAGGAGGGAGAATTCTGTGTCCGAGGTCACGACCCATCTCCAAATCTTCCCAACTTTCAGCAACGGATGAACGTTGCTACGCTAATTAACATCATGGGCGTTTTTGCTACCTGCTGAGTCGAAGTCACGGATCGATCCGTGATTAAAAGGAAGAAAAACGAAGGAAAGACGCTCCATCAGATTGCTACAGGTCATCTAGGGAAGACAGAGAGGTGGGCGGAGTGTTCGTCATCATCATCATCATCATCATCTTTAAACTCCACTTCAGATTATCGCACTTTTTCTTTCTTTCTTTCTTTCTTTCAGTGTGCAAATTTCTGTCTTGACATCAGTTTAACTAATTACACCCAATAATTCAAATAATTAAAAAGAAAGCTGTTTATGTCAAACTGAAATACTGCAATCAGAGCTTTTAATTAACGAGTGAGAAAGTGTCAATGTCTTTTCATCTGCACTTATTTATATTACACTCTAATTAACTGCGCTGTCTCAGCTGCTGAAGAGCTGTCTCTGGTCCATCATTCAAACACTCATTTTACTTCCTCGTGTAGTTTCACATCAACTACTGAACATTTTCAGCACTCCCTGTGCTGCAACTTACACACGGAAGCAACGGACACACGTTAATAACTCGTAACTGGAATATTACGTAAAAGGTACCTCGTTAGCTAACGGCACCACAAATGATCCGAGAAGCGTTCACGTAACAAACGCCAGCTAATTATAACGTGAGAAAGTTTAGCGTTGAACACCGCGGGGTTAGAAATGGACAAAAACTAAAGGAGAAGCTAATACGAGCTTCTGAGGTGCCATTTAAGCAGCAATATTAAACAAATCCCAAGTGCAACAACTTCTCTTCCTGAAAACATGGTACTTATTTTTTTTTATCTCTTTTAGAATTTTTTTATTCTTTTTAACCCTATCATGCATAGCGTCCATCCTCATAGACAGTCAATTTAAGGCTCTGTTTTTATATTTTAGGAAAATATACGATGTAAATCACCTCCAAAGCGCTCGAGAGTAAATCAGCGTAAATCTCTGTAGCTCTCGAGATTATTTGTCGTTCTCAGTCTTTACTAACTTTCTACGTAAAAGTTTTTTAAAAATATATTTTTTTGGCCAGACTAAATGAAAACACACCAAAAGTTTTTTTGTTTGTTTTTAAAACTGGGTGAGGATGTTTTATTTATTTTTTTTACCTCTTTTACCTCTTTGTGCCATGCACCAGTCCTAAACTCTGTCAATTCTGTATGTTCAGAAATGATATTTTCTAAATGTTTTGTCTTCAGCATTACATATTTCAGACCTGAATGTTAAAAATTTTGGACAATCCATTTATTTTTTACATATTTGACATTTAGATATTTGGACAAAATCAAAATTCATATATTGTGCAATTTTACGTAAAAAAAACCAAAAGTCGTCGTCGTCTAAAGAATCTGGAAAATACTATATAAATATAAAAATAATTTATGCATGAAAGGGTCATGGCAATTTTTTTTTTTACAGGCAGTATGTAAATTACTAAATAAAACAGATTACTTTTTTTTAAATAAAGTCTGTTCTGCAAGTTGTACAACAAGGTGAGACGGAGATACAAGTCATTAAGAATGAAGTACTTTAGTACTTGTAGTACTTTTCTCTCTATACAAGCAGCTGGAGTTCAAATTAAGGCAATTTTTTGAGGGTTTTTTTTGATGGCACACTTGCATACTGACTCACTGCCTTTTTCTGCAACCATTAACTCAATAAACTCAACGTACTGTGGAGATACACGCCCTTAAAATATTCTTGAAAATACAAGACTTTTTTTTTTTTATTTAACCGCAGACCCTTGCACAGGTTTCTCAAGTGCCATTTGAGACCCAGCACTTTCCTTATTAAATAAAACAAATTCCTTTTTTGCGAAAAAATTGCAAACTGTTTTGTTTGTTTCCTTTTTTCAGCAACCATTAACTTAATAAACTCATCGTGTTTTTTTCTCCTTAAACCTGGAGAAAAGCTGGAGTGTGCGACGATGTAAAAGAGCCCGGCGTGTGGTTTTCTTTTTCTGGAAGACGCTGTAAAACTGAACGATGCGATTTCCAAAAATCTGAAGCGACCCTAAACACGGAAACGTTCTCAGTCTTTCTCAGTTTGAATAAACACGTACACTGAGGTTAAGTGTTTCGTAGACAAGCCGGTGTCCATATAAACCAACATATGAGTGAAAGAAAGAGAGACGTGACGACCCCTCGCACTCTCTCATTAATATCTGTGAACTCTGTTATTACCGTTCGGATTAGACCTCATCTGGAGAGTGGCATCACACTCATACGTGCACTTCCTGCTCCTGAAATGTCGCCTCATTAAAGTGGATTTGCACTTCCCTTCCTTTCCTTCCTCGCTCCTGCCACCTCGGAGCCTCCGACATCCACAAGCAATAAAAAAAATGTTTATTTTTAAGCATGTGCTTACATACGTGTGAGCAGATTCATGGTTGTGGCTAAGAGGATCATACTGAGGGATGGAAAGCTACTGCTTCCCCGTGATTTCAAAGACGGCTTGCTGATATGGTCTCAGTCTTCCATCCTGAAAAAAATACATTTTAATGAAGCAAGGTCCTCTAAAAAATTTCCAAAGTCCGGGGCTCCTTCTTCCGACATTTACATGGCTGTAGAACTGAAACATTTTTACATATCTGTGATAGTGTGATCTTTCGTTGTGTTCTTTCTCCTTGTTTACATGATTTATGTTCCACCTGTGGACTCCATGCAGCCATTTATGTCGTTTGAAATGTGGTCTGGCTTGTGTTGGGGTTTTTTTTGTACGTTGTCTGGTTTCTGTTGTTGTTCATATAAAAATTAATAAAAAATAATACTGGTAGAAAGTTTTTGCGCCAGATTGTGAAAATGTAAGCCCGGGATATTGGAAGACTGAATTAATTTATAAATTGAGTTATTGGTAAAAGAGTAACCTTGTTTACGGAGCTGTAAGAAGGTTAGCAAGACCTCCGGGTCAACCTCCATCACTGCCCATTTCCAATACGCTCATCCTCAGCGCCTCAGTCAGTCCGCGGGCCAAGTTAGCCGTCTAATTCCTCCACCACTGCCCGGAGCCTACTCGTGGTCCAGTTGGAGCACGTCAATGGAGCAGATACGAGCTCGTCCCTCATAACACACCAACCCCCCCCCCCACACACACACACACAAACCCCCCCCAGCCCAGTACAGTGTGTACTAGTCCGCCTGGGAATATTCTTTGGTTTAATCAAAAAAGTAAAATAAAAAAAAAAAAAAAGCAAGGAGCCACACTAAAATATTGTGTGTGTCACGTTTATTTTCTCATCCTGTTTTTTTTCCCCTTGTTGTTGTTGATCGAAGTCTCCAGAACATAAGGCATTTTAGTGCCACGCCTCTGTCCTTGCTGCAGAAGAATGCTGCAATTCAAATCGCACACCATGTTTGAATCATGTCCTGCAGTGAGTCCATTCAGAGTCACTCGAGTTCACTCGGAAGCAGTCCGAGAACATCTCGCTCTCGAGGAGAACACACCAGGGCTCCGTTCAAAAGCACTAAACACTGTGTACGTGAAAGAACCCTGAATCACCTTCTAACCTTCATCAGGATCCGTTTCAGATCCACGGCCTTTCATTTTTTTTTCATCTAGTAATCGGAAATCTTCGCAAACAGTGCTTTAATTCTCCACGGTTTCCCCGAGGACGAGTTCTCTGAAAGGAAACCCCTCTGCTGTTGGGTTCTGCAGAGAATCTTCAAGGTTCCACAAAGAAGCAAGCTGAAAATTGCTTCATGATGCTAATGGAATCATCAGAATCATCGGGAGGTCCTGAATGAGTCGAATCAGTGAACACAACATGCTGAAGCTTTCTGTAGGGAGAAGTTTGTTTATGTAACATTCATGGAAGGAGTCTCCAGTGTCAGCACTTTGTAACAGTCAGAGGTAAAGCTGTATCTTGACGTTCTCTTCAGGACAGAGTTTATACATATATTTATATAAAACATTTTTCTGTGATTTCTCAGTAAAAAAAAAAACAAGCTGTGGTTTTTTTTCTCTTATTAACTTCGAGAGAGAAAATGAAAAGAGGCTGGTGAGGGAACGACTGTTTATAGCTGCTATAACATAAGTGAGAACAGGAGCAAACTTGTTTCACCGACTTTAAATGTAACAAAAAAATGACGTTCTTTAATAAATAAAAAAAAATTAATTGTTGGCAAATAGCTGTGATAGAAGACACAGACAAAAAATTGGGGTGTCAAGTCTTTTTTCATGCTTCATTTATTATTTGGTGAACTGACATCTGAAGATACATTGAGTTATGCTCACAAACACGAGAACGGAATACACCTACCTTATTTCAAAAGTATTTAAAAAAAAAAAAAAAAAAAAAAGACGAACTTATTTTAGTGTCGAGAGTAACGATGCTTGAGAACACATCTTGTTTACATATAACATGAGAATGTGTTTATGTCTTAATGCTACTACTGTGTGTGTGTGTGTGTGTGTGTGTGTGCATAGTCACATGTAAACTGAATGGAACACGCGCGTGCATACACACACACACACACACACACACAGTAGTTATTCCACTGATCTACTGCCCTGCCTTCCTTTTTCTTTTTCTCTCCCACACACCCACACACACACACACCCCTGTAAGTGTCCTCGTTACCATGCACAACTTATAAACAAACACACAAATGTGTGCTCTCTCATAATTTAGTCCAAGACTTGGCTGTAGCTGCTTCACTAAATCAATAAAACTGAACACTTGTGCAGTGTAGTCATAAAAGACTGGAGATAATTAAATAAACTTACTGCTCGCCCTCTCTCTCCCACACACACACACACACACACACACACACTAATGTGGCTGTGCAACAAGAAATCTAACTTTTATTTCACGAACACGAACACTGCAGTTTCTGTAAATATAATTATCTTATTATTGGGGTGCAAATATTTACACACACACACACACAGCGATCGAGGTTCTACTCCGTTTCACAGGTAGACGTTGGACAATCAAGGTTATTATTTGAATTGTATTTAGCGAGATCGCCATGCACTCTGCACACATTCATCACGTATTAACTATGTTTACAGGCAACATCACTATGCATCGCAAATTCATGACTAGATTATTAAAAAAAACTAAAGTTAGGAGTCCTTATACGTTCACCAGTGTAGCTACATGCCGCAATTTACACTTTTACGTAGTTCACGTTGTAAATTTACATGATTGTAAAGGTTAAATTGTGACTACAAAACTGAAAAACTTCACGTAAAATATGAATTGAAATGCATCACTAATGATACACACTTGTCACAAAACAGTATATAAAATATTTTGATACTACGCTATAACCCAAAATACTTTTACGATACGTATACTACGTAATTTCATCAAAATGTAAAGCCTTTTTCGTCAGTACGCGTTGTTTTAGTTTATTTTCAGATAAAAGTTTTTCCATTTTGCTGCATGTACACTTAACTCACGAACCATACGGTTGTCCTTCAGGAGCAATCCTTAACGTTTCTATGTAGAACCCTACGCAGGAGTGTTTTCCTATTAAAGAAGTTTCAGGTAGAACCATTAATTATCAAATAAACACTTGGAGAACCCTTGAAGAACCCACAAACTGTGTACTAAGAAGTGAAATGTGAAACTCCTGACAGATTCTAGATATTAAGAACAAAACAATTCAAGATTCAAGATTCAAAGAACTTTATTAATCCCAGGGGAAAATTGCTATGAGCAATAGTTTGGACTCTTAGAAAATAGGGCTCTTGAAAGGTTCCTTAAGGGTTCATGGGACAGTTAAGGGTTCTTAGTTTCCTTAAAAAAAGGTTCTGCTTAAAACCCATAGGAAAACACTATGATGCAGGGTTCTGTGCAGAACCTTTAATAGTTCCCCCGAGGGACAACCGAAGAACAATTAGCTAATCTATTTTTTTAAGTATATACTTTATATGTAAATAAAAAGATTCTTCAAGGGTTCTCTGGATAATTAAGGGTTCTAATTAAAGCTAACTGTCCCTAGGTTCTACTTGGAACCATTTCTGATGGGAAAACACACTGCTATAAGGTTCTACACAGAACCTTTTAGGGTTCCTTCAGAGAGACAGTCAAGAAAAACTTCAGGGTTAAAAATGATTTAAGTGTTCCCATTCTTGGAAAAACGGGGTCTACACAGAACCTTTAAGGGTTCCTGAAGAACACTTAAGGGTTTATTTATTTATTTATTTAGTTAGTTAGTTAGATAGATAGTTTATTCGTTCGTTTGTTTGTTTGGAAAAAAAAGGTTTAATTTAAAAAAAAGGTTTAAATTTAATACCCTGAAATAAATACACTCTGTTGTAGGGTTCTATACGGAACCTTTCAGGGTTCCTCCACAGGGACAAAGTTTTTATTACGTTACACACTAAACTGTTCTTTTTTTTCTTTTTTAAATAAAATTATACATTTTTTTTTTCCTTTTTCAACTTTAAAAAAAATTCACTCACTATAAATAATAATAAATTAGAAATAAAAAATAGATTAATTATTTTTTAGAATTTTTTTTATTAAAAATATTTCTAAATATAATCATAATGAATTATTTTTATAATTTTTTTTTTTTTTGGAGAGAGATGCAAGCATTTTTTTTAACACTATTTTTTTTTACATTTTCCTTTTATACAAACACCAAACTAAGAAAGAACCTCAGACTTGAACATGGAAATTTTGCTCCTTTTTCTGCAGTAAGGTTACGGATTACATGGAATTCCAGCACAACAGCGTTCCTTAAGCTTCATCTCTGAATTTTGGTTTTTCACATTTTGCAAATTTTAGGATCCGGTTAGTAAAGTTTTCGGTTAGTAAACGTTGCCGTTAGTACCGTGTCATTCTCAGCGTGTGTGAAGCTTAATATCGCTGTCAGAGGCAGAACAGAATCGAGGCTCATCAGGAGGAGTGTGTGTGTGTGTGTGTGTGTGTGTGTGTGTGTGTGTGTGCGCGCGCGCGTCAGACTATTCAGAAACACAAGCCAACACCACACACACTCGAGCCCTGAGTCACATGACCCGGGGTCACTGGACACTGGTGTGCTCTCGTATCTGATTGGCTCATGTCTCACACATTTCCGCTGGTCTGCGTGTGATTTTGCACGTTTACGTGTGACGCTGCAGCGTGGTGTGTTCCTCTTACCATTTCATCACTTACATATTCATCAGGATGTACAGGATCACTGTGTGTGTGTGTGAGAGAGAGTGTGTGTGAGTGTTTACTCTCCGTCTGACGCAGTGTTTAGTCTGAAACACTTCATTGAGTCACAGATCATGAAGGAGCTCACCGTGTCGTAACCTTTTCATCTACAAAAGATCTTCTTTTATTTGAAAAATTGCGCTTTATCAATCAATGAATTAATTAAAATACAAAGTAAAAAAATTTTATCGATGCCTTCCGCAATCTAGGACAAAAAATATTCCCAAGGGGTTTCTCAAACAAATAAATAAATAAAGAAATAAAATGTTAAAGAAAACAAGGCTTTTCACAAACTGTAAAAAATCCTGCCTTTTGCATAGAAAAAAAAATACATGTATATAAAACTTTTTCATTTTACTATATAAAATTTTAAAAACAATAATTTAAAAAAATTTTCATAATTTTGTAAAGGAAGCACCTGAGCATCTATAAGAGCATGAATGAATGAATGAATATTGCCCTTTGCATTCTGGGTGGTGAATGAGGGTTTTTTTTCCCACAAAACCACAAAAATGTCTTGTTTTATTTGTGAGCTTGCTTGCCTTATTTACTTGTTTGTTCAATTTTTTATTTTTAAATTAATTAATTAGTTAGTTGATTATTAACAAATAAATAAGCAAACAAAAACCAAATAAATTAATTAATTAAAAAGACAAAAACTTGAAAAAAAAGCACAGCACTTTGCAATCAGGGGGAAAAAAAATAAAAAAACGGCAACATAAACTGAAAAAAAAAGGCTTTTACAAACTCTTAAAAAATTCGCTCACTAACTGAAAAGAACAAATAAATAAATTGCCTTTTACAAATAAAGAAAAATCCCGATGTTTCCAAAAACAGAAAAGAAATTCTGATGAACCTGAGAATAATTTCTGATGTATTAAAAAAAAAAGAATCACAATGGTACGATATTGTCAGAATGTGTATCAAAGACTCAGACATCACATCTGAGGTCATGCAGTAAACAAAACACGCAGAACGTGAAAAAAAAAACGTTTTATTATGACTGTGTGGAATAAAGAACTGCACCACAATTAAGTGTTTTCATTCCTTAAAAAAATATATATATATTCCAGTAAGTTAAGCTCCTGTATCAAATCCAGTGACAGAAATCACACACACACACACACACACACACACGAGTATGCAAAGCACCACCTTGCTTTAATCTGGCAGTTTTTATGGAAATGATGGGATTTTCATATGAAATGTCGCCAAACAGAGAGAGAACGAGGAGGGGCGGAGCCTAATCAACTTTCCCTGCTGTGAATTAAAGACACACACACACACACACACACAGTTTAAATAATAGCTGAATTTTCATAATATTTATGCAGCTGCTACAGAAATTGCAGAGGAAAAAGCGATGCTTTTGACCATTTTTGGGCAAAGGGGCAGGGCTTACAGAGGCCTTTTTTTGAGTGATCTCTTCACACCAGCGTACTACGATGTTAAATCACAGGGCTTATACACAAAATGAGTAAAGATGATCAGCAGATCTGCTTCTTTTTTGTTGTGTTTTTTAAATAATACTTGACAAGACCAGCATCGCTGTTCTACACAAACAGGAAGTGACACCAGTATGAGATACACTTAAGACTATTGAAGCGTACTTGCGTGAAGGGTGCACTTGCGTGAAGCGTGCACTTGTGGAGTCGCTTCATCGGCTGTGTCCTAATCTCACATCCTTGTGTCGTGTTTCAAAAATTGTTCCTATTTCAAAGTCCACCAAAAAAACAAAAAGAAAAACGTCGCAGACAACCCGAAAGTTGACCTGAGAGTGAGCAGACGCAGGCACCAGGGGGTGGGGTGTGTGTGTGTGTGTGTGTGTGTTCGGCTCAAACAGAGACAGATGTTGATGTTAAAGAGAGTGGGATTCTGGGTAATGTAAACTGTCTGTGCAGTGAAGATTCAAGATGAGGTCGAGCTGGGGCACAAAAACCGTTTGGGAAGGAAAAACATCAAAACTGTGCGTGTGTGTGTGTGTGTGTGAGAGAGATAGATGATGGTCTGAGGTTTACTCTTAAGGTATGCTCTTACTTGATGTTGTTCCTGAAGTGATCTTCCGCCGGGTTTTTTACTGTGCAGCTGTTCAGCAGCCAAACATCTGCATCAGACGGGTCGTCTGAAATGAGACAGGACAAAGGGGTTACCTTTTAATATTTCCTACAAGTAATAAAAATCACTTCACGTGGCTTTATCATCAAAATATTCTCGCACCACGACAGTCCCCAATCCCTTCCTCTCGGGAATTCCGTACTGGGATACATTGTTGAGAGAGCCTACACATGCCAGCCTACAGCAATGCATCATGGGAATTTGCAGTCGTTAAAATACGTTGTTTGGAGACCTTTCTACTGAAGTGGGAAGTCTGTGTTTGCTTGAATGCTAACCTCTTTCAGCTGGAATTCTGACTGGAAAATTTCTGCGCATTCAGATTTCTGGTTTCAACTGTTAATCCAGACTTCTGCTGACCATCACATACACACACACACACCCACCCACACACACGGTTTGTTTGTTTTTGATATATTTCCCATATTATCCAACAGACAGCATCAGTCAAGCATTCACGTGCTGACACACAGCCTGTCTCTTTTTCTCTCTCTCTCTCACACACACACTCACACACACGCATGCATCAGTCACAACTTCCAGAAAATTCCCACCATCAAAAGCAGCCCTTGACCATGACTGTGGTCATGGAGTTCTGGGAAGTGAAAAAGTGAAGCAGAGAAGCAACATCCTCGTCTTTGTTCGTAGGACAGAGGCTGAAAGACGAGTGCCAAGAGCATGGGTAATAAAAATCACATGAGCAATTTTACAAGGCAACAGAAACACTGCTGATTTCCTGCAGATATTCATTACCAGCACACACTCATCACACAAACAAATAACATCACTCAAACATGTCCAGCTAATAAAGCGCATTTCTGACCCTGGAACAAGGCAAAAACACCAAAAACAAATAAATAAGTGATTAATAAACTCTCAGGCCCCGCCCACACCTATACGGATCATTTTGAAAACGTAGTTTCCACCCCGTCCACACGAACAGCGTTTTCGAAAAATATCTCGGTCTACACAAGAATGGTTTGAAAAGTCTGATGAGCTCTCCAGTCCAGCAGGTGGTGATAATGTGTCAAACGGTTACGTCAAGCGCCTCAAGAATAAGGTTAAAAGCTGCGTATTCAGCGTTAGAGAATGTGAAATGGTGAAAAACAAATCCAAATTAAATTGCAAACTCATTCTCAAATAAGAAATTACAGAGCACAAAGTAACAACCTGATCATCAGCTGTGATAAACATCATTCTAACGCATTCATAAAACACGCTAAACTCACGCAAGTTCACCCTGTGACGTCAATGTTCTCATTTCTGAGATTTTTTTGAGAAATTTAGCCACACTGGACAGCGTTTTCAAAAAGCTTCATATTCAGCTTTTCAAAAATCTGCATATACGTGTGGGCGGGGCTTCAGAATAATAATAATTTCGCTCACTCCTGCCATGCTGCAGTTTTGTTTTTCTTTTTGACATGTTTTACAACCCAAGCCAATTGTTGGTGCTATTTTTTTGCGGTTTCCCAACAACACAAAAACAACAATCGTCACTGATCTCGAAGGCCAGTGATGGAAGCGAGCTCTCTGATTGGCTGTTTCAGTGAAACATGAAATGGAACGTGAGCACGACAAGCCAACTGTACATTCACGTTACCCTATGTGGTGACAAGTCACTCATCTCACATGTACGGTTGTCAATTGTGGGCGTGGCCTGTCAGAATTTTTTTTTCTTTTAGCTCCGATGAGAAACAGTAGCCATTAACCTGTATATCTTCTAAAGCTAACTAGTTAAACAAATTAAAATAACGCATTAATCAGAGTGAAAATCAGTTGAATTACGTTACGTCCTCGGCTTCGTACTAGCTTATTTCTCTGATCAGATTAGCAAAGCGAGCTAACTGTACTAGCTACGTACACTTACAAGAGGCACCAACAATCTCTGCTACTTCCTTCTAAGCTTTACTTTTCTTCGTAACATCTCTGTACACATTTAATGAGGGGTCACATATGACAAAACCAAGGTTATGAGCTTTTCTTCCATGATTGCGGAACGAATGGCAGGTAGGAACTAAAGTTGTGACCGGCAAACTGAAGAAACGTCGGACCACATACGCCATATGATTTGTTCGGGATGATCATTTTAGATTTGCCTCGTCTTTACAGCATTAAATTTGCGTATAATTTGCACAGAATTAAGAAGCTTTCAATGTTCACAATGTTCAAATGTTGCTGAAATCATGTGTCACACACACCTACGTATTAAATTAACATTTTGTGGCTTGCTAGCGTGAACGTAGAGTAATGAACTACAGGAACGACAGGCTACTATTTTAACACAGGTTAACATATGATACTGAATCTTAGCATTTTCTATTTCTCTCTTGATTGAGAGTACAGACTGCTGCCCCCTCCTGGTACGGAGAGTTATTTCCTGTGATATTGGCACAGCTGGTCACCAGCCGTCATCTTTGCAATATCAGAATGTCCAGAATTCAGGAGTGCTGTGACATTAAATTATATCATGGATTTACTTTTCAGCCTTGAACACCATCTTTCATCGGTAGTCCAACTAGCAGAAAAGGTCAGGCGAGTTCCCAAAAACAAATAAGACTGGAGAGAATCCCTGGAGGCGCTTCACCTTACATGACTCAGCTTCATTTTCCGTGCATTTAGCAAACTGTTTACAGCAGGCGGCATTGGGAGGAAGCCAGACAGCCAGGGGAGAAGTAAAATATATATAAATAAATTCAATCATGCAAGAAGGAGACAATCAGCCACTGATTAACCCCATCATTAGTCGAGGCAGAGCGAGCTCGTAAACTCAAACTGATGCAAAACAAGCAGGCAGTTCTGGGAACGTCATGAATCATTAGCGAAGAAACCGGGAGAAAGGAAATAAGTCACTTTTTTTTTTTTTTTTTTAAACAGTTTTACATGACAATTAAAGGTTTCCTTTCCAATATTGTTCACATGTGATTTCCTCTCATCCGGAATGAAGACAACAACAAGCAAATTTATGAGAAGGATTAAGAAAGAATCGTAAACGCTGCGGGAATGGTAAAACCTACGATTTTAGCAACCTCTGAGTTGTACATGCTGAATTCGAGGAAGTCTTTCTAGAGCTAGAACAAGGTACTAAACATTAGAAGTTTACATTTGGTCATTGATACATCATCATAGGTATTTACACCAAAAATAAACCCGAAAACAATAACACTAGAAGCACGTTAAGGTCGCTGAACCGAGAGGAGTTAAATATTGATGAATGCATGAGGCAAATTATTTCACTCGAGGCATCAAGGGTGAATTAGCATCTCGGAAAGTAAACACACACACACACACACACACACACGAGTGTTGGCGTAAGTACCCCAGCTGCATTCCAGATATCTGCTCTCACTCAAGGCATTAGAGCAACCTGAGCACAACACTGAAATATACAGCAGGACCCAGGGGACAGAGGTACACACACACAAAAAAACAACAACACACACACACACAAAAAAAAAAAAAAAAAAAAAAAAAAAAACTGTCAATGGTATTCCATAAAGATCTCAGGCTATATTTCTTCTGCGTTTTATTCCTACCTTCATCCCCAAAAGAGCTCTCGTATTTTCATTTCATCATAAACAGCAGCCGCAAAATATTAAACTACAGGCCGAGGTCACACTGATGAACAGCTGCTAGGGTTCAATACAAGCCACACAGGGAAGGCAGGAATGGATGAATGGATGGATGACTTGGATAAAATAGATGGATGGATGGATGACATGGGTGAATGACAACAAGGTGGTGAATGGATAAAAAGGATAAAGGGCATAGATGACTTGTACGGACTGATGACATGGGTGGTCAGATGGCAATGATGGCATGGATAACATGGAGTGATGGATGGATGGATGGATAGGGAACATAGGTGGATATGTAAATGGGTAGATGAATGAAACGCATGTCAGGATTTTTTCCAGACAGATTGATGCTTTGGATAGATGAATGGATGGACAAATGGAGATTCGGGTTATTCAGTGAGATTCTCTGCCAAGAGGAGATGTATGGATAGCATAGGTGGAGATATGATATGAAGAATGGATGAATGGCATTAATGGTGTATAAATGGATGGGTGGATGGACTGGTCATTGGATGGATGACGTTGATGGACTGATGGATGAATTGGAATGGTGGATGGTTGCAGGAATGACACTGATGTATGGGCGCTTTTTTGGATGGGTGGATGGATGACTTGAAGAGATAAAGATTCAGGTGAGTCAACTGAGATGCTCTACCAAGAAGGGATGACATGGATAGATGAATGAACAGATAGATGGACAGCACATATGTATGCATGGATGGAATGATGAACAGACACTATAGATGGATGAATGAAAGGGAGTGGAGAACTTTCCGACTGCTTCATCTCCTCATCTGTCCAGTCACCATCAGTAACAACCTCATGATAGATGGACGGATGGATGGACAGATTTGTTGGACGACCAGGTAGACAACTGACCAAATGAAGAAGTGGAGAGACAGAAATGTGTGAGGATGGCCAAACATGGTCAATTGTCCATTTAATCATGAATGAGTTTGAAATGGAGTGGAGAACTTAGCTCTCTAGCTAGCTCTCTGCTTTCTCATTGCTTCTCTCAGTCAACTGTCCATCCATCTGTCCATCCATCCATCCATCCATCCATCCATCCATCTACAACAACCTCCCACTGGCTAGATAGATAGATAGATAGATAGATAGATAGAAGGATCTACATACTATAAAAATGTCTAGCTATAAAACCCTCTCCC
>CM075003.1:13893138-13905525 GCA_037576675.1 Pangasius sanitwongsei
ATTCCACCTCCTTGAAGACAAGATTCCACGTCCTTGAAGACAAGATTCCACCTCCATGAAGCCATGATTCCACCTCCATGAAGACAAGATTCCACCTCCATGAAGACAAGATTCCACCTCCATGAAGATGAGATGAGTGCAAGACATCACAATGTGACAGGTGTGTGCCCCAGGGTATCACTATAGGTTCCTTACACTCATCCCCTCCATCTACCTCCTCAACTCCACATCCTTCCCAGAGTTCATAGCTCCAACAGCTTCCTAGCTCACATCAACCATTACCTTGGACAAGACAGTGTGATGGCAGGAAAAAAAAAGGCAAAGAATGCAGGGCTGAGTTGTGAAGGTTTGTTTGAACTTCTCATCCCAGATCATATGGCATTAAAACCCTGAATGAAGCCATCAAGAAGGTTCATCGTTGATTATTTACAGGAAAATAATCAACAGCAGGGTGATGCGATGAAGTGGAGCTACTGTTACCACCTCGAAGATGATTATCTTCCTATAACAGCACGCTCACAAGTGTTTTATTCCTCTTACACCACTGCAAATTTACCAATGATTAATTTTCTTGTCATTAAAGATATACGGGTCATGTTTTTTTCAGCCATTTATAATTACATTTAATGTCAAGGAAACAAATTAGTTCCTGTTTTCATTTACGTTATAGCAGCTCATGTAAAAGTCTTTCCCACACCAGCCTCTCTTTTTTCTTTAAGTTAATAATACTAAGCGGAAAAAAAAAAAAAAACAGCTTGTCGTCAATTGTTACTGAGAAACAACAAAGAAGCGTAACAGACCTTCACCTCTGAATGTTACGAAGCGCTGACACTGGAGACTCCTTCCATAAATGTTAAATACACATCTCCTTACAGATCAACAACTGCACACGTTTTTAAGTCCATGTGAGTGATCGTGTGTCAGCTGCCGTTATAGAAAATGAATCAACACCTTCAGCAACACCGTGGTACCGCCAAAACTACGCCATTTTAACCCATTAAACAAATTAATATCACTTGACAATCTCTGAGTCCTGGACATTTTCTTTCAGCGCAGGGGAAAAAATGTCGAGCTCTCCAACAAACTCACATTCATCCTCCAGAAAATCATAACAGGAGGTGGTGTGTTTTGTCTCAGAACACTAGTTTTACAAGATCTACAAGTTTTATTTGCTTGGATTCTTTGCTTAAGAAGCTTTCCAGGTGGTAGAAACAGTAACTCGGGGGCCGTTCCAGTTTCCCATACCATGAATTTATTCACAGGACTTGTAACAAATGCAACACACCAGATTGACTGCTACGACTCTGTTTGCCAACTCGAAATTATTTTTCCAGGCAAAAAAAAGAAAAAAAAAAAGACTCTGCGTTTAGCCAACTTGGATGAACTGCAAACAAATGAAAACCATGTGGCAAATCTTCCTCATATCTTTAAAATAAACATACTTCTGAACAGATGGGATTTAGGGCCCAGTGTGTGCGAGATACGGTTTAAGCATCGAACGAGCCAATTCACAAGACCACTCGGAAAAATGTCATGCTAATTAATTAACTTTATTCAATAATGAAGGAATATATAAATAAGTGAGAATACGCCGTATAAAAAATGACGAACAGTGAGGAAGAGTTCATTGTATGATACGTTTTTAAAGGTTAAGCAGATTAAGTAAAACTGCAGCTTTTAATCCAGCAAAATGTTGACGCATTAAACTTCATTATTCTGCAGCGCTGCTGAATTCTGCATGGTGATTTGTCAGAAGGTGTTGACTAAATTTCTCATCACGGTCTTAAATTAATGCGCTCGTTCTACTACGGTATCGTTTCTATAGTAACAGCTCGTTCACAGGGACTTCACACAAACATAAATTTTGTTAATTTAACGTGTATGGAAGGAGTCTCCGGTGTCAGCACCCTTTTGTAACAGTTAGCTGTAATTTGAAGTTTTCTGAAGAGTTTACGTTTTGCGGTTTCTCGGTAACAAACGACGTCAAGCTGTAGTCCAATTAACTACAAGGGTGGTGAGGGAACGATAGTTTTGTGGACACCAAATGTAACTATAAACAGATTAAAAATTGTAATCATTGGCAAATTGGTGCAGTATAAGAGGAATAAAACACTTAGAGACTTGAGGAAAAGAATGAAGTGCAGGGTGGTGACAGTAGCTCGGCTTCATCACACCACCTAGTCGTTGATTATTTTCCTACTACAGTTTCATACCAGACATTATTTAACAGGTAGAAAACGCTCCAACCTTCGCTAAAAACCCTACTGTATAAAAAAAGAAATAAGTAAGCAAGCAAGCAAGTAAGTAAATAAATAAACCCTATGTTTATAGATGGCTAGGAACTATTTTTAACGTGATCTCGACATTGATACCATGATGAACTATGTGACGATACGCTTTACCCAGATATTTTCTGTTTATAGGCGATTCACAGGTATTCACACAATTCAGGAATTAACACAACACTTAACACAATACTACACAACTACGTCTAAACGCGTAATACGTCGAATGGAAACTGATCATACAGTCTTTGTTAATGGAAGATAAATAAACCATTTAACTTAGCCTAGCTTTTAAATCACAGCTGCCAATCGGACACACACACACAAAGCAATTTATTTTCCAATTCAATTTAATTATTGTGTTTTTGGGGTCATATTATCAGAGAAAATGAGTAGGAATCTCGGGAAACAGGGACTGTGATTAGCATCAGTGCAGAAACATGGCTGCCAGAGTTTGAACATTTCAGGTAATTGCATCTGACACGATGTGATTTGAGGTGTTGATGTACTGCTGCGTGTACACCATCATTTACCGGCTGCCAGGAACACACACCCAGCGTGCATCTTTTACAGCTCCGATACCACGCTTACCTGCGCCGCGTGCTCACTGACGTGAAAACCAACCTCGACACTATCCTGCTCAATAGCTTCTGATCTCCTGGGTGAGAATAAAATAATAAAATTAATATAAATATCTAAAAACTGCTAATTAAGAACAAAATAAAATAAAGGCATGATAGCAATGCCAACTGGTGCCGAGAGAATGAGGTTTATCAGGAATTAAACTCTGAAACTTCTGTATCCATAAACACACGTGCTGTAATTCTTGCAATACTTTTTTTTTAAGCATTAATACCGTTGAAAAACAATAATACTGTATACACATTTTCATATATAAAAAACAGGTTATTGAAGTCTTTTAAAAATCTTGGGGTTTCTCACACACACACACACACACACACACACACACACAAAACGGAGGTTTACCACAATACCAGTGGAATGACGTGTCAGAAACGGCTTCTTCTCTAAATCAAAACAATTCCACGTGATCAGCAGCTCATCTTCGTTTTGTTCAGCATGTCTATTTGAGAGGTGTAGGATTGTACGGGACATAATTAACAGCACGTAAACATTTCTCCACTGACCAATGACTTTTTTGTCATGATGCACACATGATGTGCTACTTTAGAAACTCTGTTAGAAAAGGAGAACAAGTGAGCTGCGTCGTCACCCATGTCTGAATTTATATACGCTTTTGTGTTCGCATTAATGCACGTAACTAGCTAACCATCTGACCGTACGTTATTACCACATTTTTAGCCTTGTAAAATAGGATTAAAATAGGATAAAGCCAAACCACGGTAGTATGTTAGAGCTTTTATTTGGCTAGCACTTGTAATTTGTCCATGCCTGTGATATCACAGCTTACTGAGACTGTCAATCTTTCAATAAGAGCCACAATAGATGACTTTGTCAAAACATTCCGGCAGCGCACTCGACTTGTTTTAGAGGAGCTGAATATTTCACGAACACGCGTCTGAAATTATTGATGGCGTCCATGACAGCTGCTTCACACAGTCTGATGAGGAATCACACAAAACCTCGCTTCTTCAACATTTCTGACAAGCCGTCTTCCTGCGAAATCGCAGCGCCAAACGCGTCCTACACGACGAGAAGTCAAACTGACAAAACTCGCCGCCTCGCCTCAGAAATCAGAAAGCGGCTTATACGGAGGGGCTTTTTTCCCCCCAAACAGCAAGAAAAACAAGCACGCGGCTGAGAGCTGAGAATACACGTTTAGAAAGGTTCAAAAGTGCCCTTCAAGTGCCCTTTGAACAATTCCCTCGCAGTGAAAAGCGTGAAGCGAGGACACTGCACTCCACTCCTATGGTAAGACTCTTTTGAAAAATGGAACCACGTCGGTTCGGATGACAGTCGAGCAGAAATGATGAATGTTTGTGCGACACTTCGACCATGGCCTGAAATTAGGAGCCTCTGCTCCCGTCCTCACACTTTACGCTTTGTGCGCGTCTCAGAACTTGGCAAGCTCAAAGCAGGCTTGTGATAAATACTTCTTTGCAGTAGAAAAAAAAAAGGCAAAAATTTACCAATGGATGACCCATAAATAAGCCGTGATGGATGGAGAGAAGACGCCAAAATCTTTACAGGATCAGCATTTTCCAAGGTTTAAGAGATGGTCTTGATAAAATACAGCACTTTCTGTTCTAAAGTCATATAGAAGAAAGACGAAAAAGCCAAACTTCACGGGGAAAGCTTTATCTGCCAACTGATAAGAAATAAATATTGAGGTCATTAGCATGAAGAGAATATTTATTCTGGGTTTAAACAGGAATGGACACATTACCAGGCAAGTAAAAGGTTCCAATCTGCTGCCCAGTCGTACGTTTTGGCCTGGAAACCTAATTAAAAGGCTAAAAATAGTTAGTTATACCAACGTAATAATCTACAGTGAGGTAGATTAAGTGAAGACTAGGATTATAATAATATTATAATATCTGTCTAGCATCTTTATTTCTACTTGATTTAACTATGAGGAGAGTTGGATGATGATTTGTTTCTGCCACAGTAAAGTAAAGTAAGTAAAGTAAGTAATAGTACGTTTTTTTTCTTTCTCTTGTTGTTAAATATACTTATGTTACAATCAGTTGTACTAGAAACACGGAAAAACATAACTTCCAACACGGAAGAACGCAACTGAACAGCCATTCATTCGGAACGTGAACATCCACCTAGGCCGAGTTTTCTGACAAACACACGATGTCACAACAACATGGAGGCACGCGCACAGTCAACAGATTTCCCTTCGCATCCTTTTCTACATGAAAAAACTTAGTGAAAGATGGTTAACATTTACTTTGTAAATTCAGTCTTAATTTGAGTCTCCGGTGTCAGAAGTAAAGCTGTAACTAAAAGTTTTCCGACATCTTCAGGACAGAGGAGTTCAGGCTTCTTTACAATTTCTAAAACTACAGTTTCTGCAACTATGAACGGGTAAAAAAATATGACGTGTCGTTCTTTAATAAATAAAAAATCCTTGGCAAATTGCTGTGGTGTAAGAGGAAGTGGTTGGCCATGACATGGAGTAGTGCCACCATCATGTCGGCCATTAGGTCTTCTCAAACAGGAGAAGGAAGGAGGTGAAGGAGGGAAAAGTGTGTTCTGGAGCCTTTTTTTTTTTTTTCCAGAAAGAATAAATCCCATTATACATACCGATAACGGAATTTGCATGTCCTTTCACGATGCAAATGCAAATATTTCTTGCATTTGCTTTTTAGATGAACAATCTCGAAGCATAATTGCACAGGTAAGAAACTTTTTTCCCTCGTCCTGATGGATTTTAGGCTTTTGTCCTGCACAGCTGGGCGTGAGCATGTCAGGATTCCCGTCTTTCAGCCGTGTGACGACTGCGGAACAGAGACCAACCGTCAGGCCTTCAATCGCACGTCAAACCTGCCAATGTCTGCAGGCAAGCAACAATAACACACACACGGCAAATATTTACACGCAATTTCAAAGCCATTACACACGTGATTATGTTTTTTGTTTGCCGAGCGCCGACGGGCTTTTATTCGGCGGGGGAGTGATTTGAATGAAAGGTGCTCCTGTCGGTTTGCAGGGTAAACAGAGCGAGCGGTAAATAAAGATGCCAGCTGTTGGCCAGCAGAATGGACGCAGGCTTGTGCCTGGTGGGGGTACGGGGGCAGACGCTGGGACATTAGCATGTGTCAGGGCACGCTGGATTCCTGCATCATCACAATAATGCATTTAAAGCAACTTCAATTAGCAGAGTTAACCTTTTCCTTCTTGAACAGCTTCCAGACACAGTCTATTGACCTGTCAGCTTCTCGCTTCTACACTGCGTGAACCGAGCATAAGCACGACTAACATCTGTTATTTATTTCTTATATACATATATATCATTTTTTCCTTCCACGTAATCGTCAAGCTTTCCTTTTTCTTTCTTTCATCTATTTTTTCTTTCGTTATTTCACTCAGTCACTCTTTTTCTTTCATTCATGCTTTCTTATTTAATTACTGGTTCGTTTGTGTTTTTCTTTCTTTTTTCCTTTCTTTATTTTTCATCGTGTCAAGCTTCTTTCTTTCTATATTTCTTCATTCACTTCACTGTCATTTTTCCTTTCTTTTTCCTTCTTTAAGTCTTTTTTCTTTCTGTCTTTTTCTTTCCTTCTTTCTTTCTCCATTTATTTCATTGTCAATCTTCCTCTCTCTCTTTTTTATTTCTTCATTTATTTTACGGCCAATATTCCTTTCTCTTTTTTTCTCTTTCTTTTTCATCGCGTCAACTTCTTTGTCTTTATTTCTCACCGCCAAGCTTCTATTTCTTTTCCTCTCTTTCGTTTCTTTCATTCACTGTTTCTCTTTTTTATTCACTCTGTATTTGTCTTTCCTTCTTTTTCCTTCATTTATTTTATTGTTAATCTTCCTTTCTCTTTCTTTCTTTCATTCACACTTTCTCTATATATTCTTTTTCTTTCCTTCATTCGCTCTGTGTCTTCCTTTCTTTCATTAACTCGTTCTTTCTTTTTCCCTCCGTCCCTGTCGGGTTCTCCGCAGCCTCCTGATTAATGTCCTTTCCGAGCGCCACACGTCCGATGATGTTAAGGGACCGAATCATAATGACGGCTGAACATCTGGAAAAACACAAAAGCTTTGGCAAAGCAGCAAAGGACGAGATTTCGGCGTCAACCTTTTCCTCACACGCAACAATGAACTCCATTTTACATGCATGATTTATAACAAGAGATTCTGCAATATTCCCGTTCCCAGCCGCGTCCATGGTCTCCTCTGATAATGAGATGGACTCTGGTGGACATTATGGAAGCCAGCGAGGTGTTTACTGGGCTTTGTGTGAGGAGACAGACGACTGCATCGGGGAGGTAGGAAAGGGCATGTGGTGTCTGCTTTAGTGAAGGAGCACCTCGCTCCACAGTAAATCATAAAATTCCCAGCAGATCGCTCCGTTCCCAGCACGCCTCCTCGATTCGGGCTGTGATAAAGTGCGAGAACTTACTTACCCTTCAGGTGAGAACGTTATGAGCAGGTGTGAGATAGGCTCATCTTTCACAGGAAGAGCTGGAAATAAAACCCGAGCTTGCTTCCATGTCCAGGGACTTTCAGGCTGATAATAAGACAGTTACATTTCTGTTTTCTCCACCAAGTTAGAGCAGGTCTGTTACAGATTCTGATTGTTGTTGATTCATTTTCTGAGAGTACTGTAGATACAAATCAGTGTGGTTTCTATAGTAACAGCTCATTCACAGGGAATTGTACAGCGGACCCTCCACGTAAACGCACAAAAATATGATGACATTTATGGAAGGAGTCTCCAGTGTCAGTGCTTTTTTATCTTCAAGACAGAGGAGTTTACGCTTTGCAGTTTCTCAGTAACAAAAGACGACAAGCTGCGTTTTTGCAGCGACAGATACACCATAGAGCTGAAAGTATGTGCACTCCTGACTATCACATCCATATTTGGTTCTTGCTACAAAGTCTGAAGCACACAATTGTATAGAACGTCTTTGTATGCTGTAGCTTTACAATTTCCCTTCACTGGAACTAAGAGGCCCAAACCTGTTCCAGCATGACAATGCCCCTGTGCACAAAGTGGGCTCAATGAAAACATGGTGTGTTAAGGTTGGAGTAGAAGAACTCGAGTGTCCTGCACAGAGGCCTGACCTCAACACCACTGAACACTTTTGGAATGAACTGGAACGCCAACTGCACTCCAGACCCCCTCGACATCCCAACATCAGTGCCTGACCTCATTAGTGCTCTTGTAGCTGAATGAACACAAATCCCCACAGCCACGAGCCAAAACCTAGTGGAAAGCCTTCCCAGAAGAGTGGAGCTTATTTATATAACAGCAGCAAAGGGGATTAAATCTGGAAAGAGATGTTCAACAAGCACGTATGAGTGTGATGGTCAGGGGTGCACATACTTTTGGCCTTATAGTGTAGAAAAGAGTGAGGGAAAGACTGTTTATAGCTGCTATAACATAAGCCATAACAGGAACTAACTTGATTCATGGACATTAAACTACATTAAAATGTTACTATAAATGGATAAAAAATAAAACGTGTTATTCTTTAATAAAAAAACATGAATGATTGTTGGCAAATTGCTGTGGTATAAGAGGAATAAAACACTGTTACAGGGCTTAGTGGAATCAGTTGCAGTGTGCTTTTTGGCCTCGCTGCTCGATGGTTCGTCTTGCCCTGACTCGTCCTCTAACCGCTTGCTGTGCTACTTCCTGTTTCCTGAGGCCACGTTTTTTTTTAACCGAGTTAAAGTTCCCATACACGCTGTCAGCCTCGCTGCTGTTACGCAACAGGAGACGTGTGAGACGACGTTATCTCCAGTTTCCAGGAGGACGTTGAGGAGAATTTGCATGTCATCTCTACGTGAAGATTAAAACTAAATATTCAAATCGTCCGCTCTTCTCACTGCCATGTTGTCAGAGAGCAGGACAACTCTGATCCCCTTTTCAGACTTGAACACACACTTCTGTTACACACTGACGTGGAAACACTCATGTGGTGTGTTATTTCAGCGCATGGCCTTTGCCTCTTTATGGTATCGCTTTCTCTGCCGTAACATTCACTTCTTCCCTTAGATCTCTCTCTGTTTACACACCACCACAACAGACACAACGTTTCACCCTGCAGCGCGCGTGTGTGTGTGTGTGTGGGTGTGTGTCTAGTGATTAAAAACATCTACAACACTGACCTTAACTGGACGTCTAATGGAAGTATGATGTATTATTTGATTAAGACTTTTCTTGTTGTTATTACTAAGTGGGAAACTGTGTTTTGATGAATACGGGCTGTTAAACATACGTGCGTGTGTGTGTGTGTGTGTGTGTGTGTGTGTTATGACTTAGACAAAGATCAGATTTTTGGACCTGAAAGCGAGAATCCAAATCATTCCAACAGAAGGAAAATCAATCTCTTTCTTTCTTTTTGTCTGTCTTTCTCAACCTCATTTTCTTTTCTGTGCTTTCAGTATTCATTTCTTTCCCTCTTTTTTTTCTTTCTTTACCCAATTATGTCTTCTTTTTTTCCTTCTTTACCTTCTTTCTTTCTTTGTCTCTATCTCTTTCTCTCCTTTCTTTCTTTCCCCCCTCACCATGTGTCTCTCTCTTCTCCTTTCCTTCTTCTCTTTCAATCTCTCTCTCTCGGATGATTTTTTTTCACAGTGCATTAATAACGATGAAGTTTGTGAGACAGATGCGCCGGCAGTGTGATTATCGTTATCATGACGTGATGTATACGTGTTGTTGCTGGAGACTCAGCTGAAGTTTTGCTAATGTATAACAAGTGATTAGTCATTGAGACAGACTGGACTCGCTCGCGCGCGCGCGCGCGCACACACACACACACACACACACACACACACACACACACACACACACAGGCCTAAAGCTGTAAAATCTCCTGTTATCCCTTTTTAAACAGATTCTTCTAAATCCCTGTTTCCATTCTTTGTTCATTCTTTTCTCTGTCTCTTTGCTGTTAACTGTAATGGCACTGCTGAGCTTCCCTGGGTCGAGCAAGAGGTTCGCAGTACTTCCCTGGGTCGAGCGAATGGTTCGTAGCGCTTCCTGGGGCTGATGTATACGAGGGAGTGGTTTATACACTGCACAAGCGTGCTGGACTCACTGAGAGGGTTTCACTGAGAGGTTCATGGAGCTTCCCTGGGTCGAGCGAGCGGTACGCAGAGTTTCCCCGGGTCGAGTGAGCGGTTCATAGCACTTCCCCGGGTCGAGCGAGCGGTTCACAGAGCTTGTCAGGGGCGAGTGAGTGGTTCATAGCACTTCCCGGGGCCAAGCGAGTGGTTCATAGCACTTCCCGGGGCCAAGCGAGTGGTTCATAGCACTTCCCGGGGCCAAGCGAGTGGTTCGTAGTGCTTCCTGGGGCCAAGCGAGTGGTTCGTAGTGCTTCCCGGGGCCAAGCGAGTGGTTCGTAGGGCTTCCCGGGGCCAAGCGAGTGGTTCGTAGGGCTTCCCGGGGCCAAGCGAGTGGTTCGTAGCGCTTCCCGGGGCCGAGCGAGTGGTTCGTAGCGCTTCCCGGGGCCGAGCGAGTGGTTCGTAGTGCTTCCTGGGGCCAAGCGAGTGGTTCGTAGGGCTTCCCGGGGCCAAGCGAGTGGTTCGTAGTGCTTCCCGGGGCCAAGTGAGTGGTTCATAGCGCTTCCTGGGGCCGAGCGAGTGGTTCATAGCGCTTCCCGGGGCCGAGCGAGTGGTTCATAGCGCTTCCCGGGGCCAAGCGAGTGGTTCATAGCGCTTCCCGGGGCCGAGCGAGTGGTTCATAGCGCTTCCCGGGGCCGAGCGAGTGGTTTATAGTGCTTCCCGGGGCCGAGCGAGTGGTTTATAGCGCTTCCCGGGGTCGAGCGAGTGGTTCATAGGGCTTCCTGGGGCCAAGCGAGTAGTTCATAGCGCTTCCCGGGGCCAAGCGAGTGGTTCATAGCGCTTCCCGGGGACAAGCAGGTGGTCTGTAGTGCTTCCCGGGGCCAAGCGAGTGGTTCATGGTGCTTCCCGGGGACAAGCGAGTGGTTGGTCGCACTTCCCGCGGCTGATGTATACGAGGAAGTGCTTTATACTCTGCACAAGTACGCTGGACTCACTGAGAGGGTTTGAGGTCTCATTTATTGTGGCCCTTATTTGCATGTCATTTGCATATAACCCCTGCAGACTGTTTGGAATGCCAAGAGGCTAAACTCTCTATTTTTTACCCCAGTCTTAACTAGTTTTCAGTTTGCACTCGTTTGCATCTCATTTGCATAAACTGGTCTTGTCTGGGATTTGGGGTTCTGTGACCTAAATTATTTTAATTCCTCAGACCTAAGAAAAAAACCCTGTGATTAGTATTAATTAAATCAGGGCACTTAGTACACGGCCAGAAAGGTACACTCTCTGTGTGTGTGTGTGTGTGTGTGGTGTTACCTGTGGTATATTTACATACGATTTATTACCTATTAATCTCTCTTTTACTCTACATCTTCTTTCTTTCTTTATTTCCTTTTCTTTCTTTTTCTAACAGAAAAAAAACTATTTTTTCTTTCTTCTTCTTTTTCTCTCCATACGTTTCTTTCCCCTTCTTTCATAATTTATTCTTTCATATTTCCTCTATTTTTTCCTCTTCATTCTTAACTTACCTCCTTTTTATTTCTCTCTCTTTCTTCCTCCGTCTATTTTGTTTTTCTCCCTGTTTTTCTCTTCCTTTCTAATAGAAAAGTTTTTATTTTCATCTTTCTTTTTCCTTCATTTCTTCTCTTTTGTTTTTCCTCTAATTCTCTCTTTATTCTTTTTCCTCAATTTTTCTTCTCTTTTCTCTTCCTCTATTTCATTCTTTCTTCTACTTCTTTCTCTCTTTTCTTTTTTCCCGTTTTTCTTTTTTTTTGAAACCAAACACATTCCTTCCTCTATTCTTTTATTCCTCTATTTCTTCCTTCCTCCCTATGATTCTTGCTCCTAAATTCTTTGTTTATTTCTTTTGCTTTCTTTTTTTTTCTCCTTCTTTCCTTTCCCTTCCTCAGTCAGTAGCGGTGTGTGTGGGTCGTGTCAGCGTCGGCTGTCTACACTGCTAACACGTCGTTTGTTGAGACTCAGTACTGAGAAAGACACTATGGAGAGGAAATGTTTTATGATTTAATTTAAGGATAATGACGAGGCACTCTGTACAGAGAAAGCTCACTCTGGGGTGGATTTGGTCCCACATTTTCCTTTCAGTATTTATCTTTTTGTTTAGGGATCTGTTATGGATTGTGGTGGAGCTGAGAGGCACACTGCCCTTCTCCACCCAGTGCCACTGCTTTTGTACTGGGGCAGGTGTCAGTGTGGGGCAGGTGGATGGAGGGAGGGGCAGGTGTCAGTGCGGGGCAGGTGGATGGAGGGAGGGGCAGGTGTCAGTGTGGGGCAGGTGGATGGAGGGAGGGGCAGGTGTCAGTGTGGGGCAGGTGGATGGAGGGAGGGGCAGGTGTCAGTGTGGGGCAGGTGGATGGAGGGAGGGGCAGGTGTCAGTGTGGGGCAGGTGGATGGAGGGAGGGGCAGGTGTCAGTGTGGG
>CM075003.1:13907013-13919873 GCA_037576675.1 Pangasius sanitwongsei
TGTCACAGTGGTGCAGGTGAGGGAGAGAAGGAGGGAGCGAGGGAGGGGCAGGTGTCAGTGTGGGGCAGGTGGATGGAGGGAGGGGCAGGTGTCAGTGTGGGGCAGGTGGAAGGAGGGGGGGCAGGTGGAGGGTTTAGGGGCAGGTGGAGGGAGGGAGGGTGGAAAGGAGGGGCAGGTGTCACAGTGGTGCAGGTGAGGGAGAGAAGGAGGGAGCGAGGGAGGGGCAGGTGTCAGTGTGGGGCAGGTGGATGGACGAAGGGTCGTGTTGTCCTGGCTCTCGTTACACTTTTTTCCGTTTAAAGTTTGTTAGTTCCTGTTCTCACTTACGTTATAGTAGCTATAGAGTGTCGTTCCCTCACCAGCCTCTCTTTTCTCTCTTTCTTAAAGTTAATAAGACTTGAGCTAAATTTCTCCTCCATTTCTTTCCTTCTCTTCTTTCACATCTTTTTTTCTCTTTCCTTCTCTATATTCTGCTATGTATTTCTTTTTTTCTTCCTCTTTCGCTTCTTATCCGTGTTGTACTCTTTTACCTTCCTTCTCTAAATCAAATGGACATGATGACTTTTCTGTGGCCCCAAGCCTTGAGCACACAATTTTTTTTTATTCCAGATTTATAATTTAGAACTTAAAATCCCATCCAAACCCATATTCAATAAGAGTTTCTGCATGTTTTTGTGTTTGTCTTATTGACTGCTCCACTGAGTCAGTGTGTCGCTCAATGATGTCAAGGATCTAGCGGCGGTACTCGTTCAATTCCCCCTGTGAATGAGCCGTTACTATAGAAACGATAGATTCGAACACGCACACAGTAATGCGAAACTAAGTGATAAACTAAGTGATAATATGCAGTAGCTCGATGTTCGTGCAGAATGTAGGAATGTGTTTTGCAGTTGTAAAGAGCGACACTTCGGGGAAAAGCAGTGTAATCAAACCTCTTAACATGCTTAACCCTAACGCCTTTAACAAAAGCTCAGGGGAGTCAGTAAGCATGTTAGAAATGTAAAAGGAAATGCAATTACCAGCGTTAACCCAGGAGGGAGAGAGATGGAGAAGTGCAGGGTGTGGTGTAAGGACACAGAAGGAGTGTTTGGAGAAATGGATTCTGGTTAAAGCAGCTGAGACACGAAGAGCACGGAGCGAAGCACTCCGCTGACCTTCTTCAGCATCAGTACAGTCAGACATGAAGCTTCATCAGCTGAGGAGCCAATCAGTGCCTTCTCCTCTTCCCAGAAACTCCACACAGAAAGAAAGGAATGAAAGGAAGGAAGGAAGAAAGGAAGGAAGAAAGAAAGAAAGAAAGAAAGAAAGGAAAGGGAGAAAGAAAGGAAAGGGAGAAAGGAAGGAAGGAAAGGGAGGAAGGAAAAAAGGAAGGAAGACAAAATGTAAAAAAAAATTAACAAAAAGAAAGAAAGAGAACGATGGGGTTTTTAAAAATCAACAGGAAGAAAGAAAGAGAGAAAGAAAGACAAAGAAAGTTTTTAAAAAATTAATGGAAAGAAAGAAAGAAAAGCAAGATTTTAAAAAATTAATACAGAAAGAAAGAAAACAAAGAAAGAGAGAAAAAAAGAAAGACAAGGTTTTTAGAGGTCAGTAGAAAGAAAGAAAGAAAGAAAGAAAGAAAGAACGAAAGAAAGAAGTCTCAGAGATGTAAGACTCCCCTGAAGGTTCTGATGAAAACATGTGGAGTGTCGTTTTATAAAGCACATCCCAACAAACAACAGTGTCCAAAAATATTTCTGACTTCCAAGTGGAAGGAATTAGAAGGAGGCAGACCTCACCATCAATCACAGCTCAGGACTTGTGACACAAGTGTATCTACAAGGCTAAGTGATTAAAGAAGCCCAGAGACAAAACTTTCACACCTTGCACCCTTTCCCCTTCAGTGACTTGGCTTTTCAGCAGGCCGAGTTTTATTCACGTTTAGATGAGAAAGCAGAAACCCTCCATTTTCATTTGTCTCCTGTATTGCCATAGCAACAGCAAATGTCAGTAAATCATAAATGTGTAGCTAAAGCTGAAGGCACCAAAAGCATTATTATTCAACAAAAAATTAAATTTAAATTATAAATGATATCAATTTATATTCTGGGTATCAATTTATATCAATTTATATTCTGCTTATTCTTTAGATACACGTTCATTTTCCACTTTCAATCTTTCTTTTCATTCTTCTCCTCCAAACCTCCGCAAATCTGTCATGGATTAGATTCATAAACAACAAACTTCCTGTTTGCTTTCAAACCGGAGTGAGACTGTAGCTACCGAAAGCCGATTTAGTTACTGGAGATCTCTCACTCACACACACACACACACACACACACACACACTCACTCCAGCGTTGAATCTGAACACATCTAAAGCATTACTCTAAAACAGATGCATGCACACGCGGCTGGTGAACGGCTTGTTGACGGCGACCTCTTTATATGCAAATTGGGCGTAAAGCACTCCTGATGTTTTACGCTGAATATCAAAATTGAAAATCTAAATTGTGTTGGGACAATCGCTTCCCATTAGAGCTGGAATGGGAAAAGCAGCATGCGGACTGATGAACGACCTCACGCTGAGACGAGCCTCCCCGAGAGACCAGCGTCCTTATTCTCCTCATCAGTGGCAGAGGCGAGGACACCAGGGAGCCGTCCCTCTAAAACTAAACCCCCTGGAGGAACCTCACGCTGGACACACGAGTCTGGAGAAGTTTTAGGACCGTTTTCTGGTTTAATTTCAAGTTTTATCAGGAACTCAAAATTAGCTTGAGTCTCTAGGCCATGGTTTTTTAACGTGGGTTCATCCGTGATGTGCTGGGTGATACGAGACGATATGATTTCGATATGATGATACGATATGAAAATATCTTTTCATGATATCCGTGTGTGTGCATGACCTAATATTTCAGTCTGTAGCTCTACTGCACCAGCGCTGCTGTGACATCAGTCAAAATCCAAACTTGGTGAAACCACCACAGAGCGCAGAGGTAAAAATGTCACTGGATTAATAAACTTCTGGCAAATTGTGTTTACAGCTGTTTGCATGTTATGGTTATGGAACCAGAGCAAGAAAAGAACGCTCCACGTCCCAACGTGCTAGCCTGACTAAACCGACAAACGCGACCATTTGCTGACTCACTTAGAGTTCAATATGCTTGCTGGTTCCAGGCTGGACAACAGTAACAGTGGGAATGTGAAATTTCAAATACTCCTGGATAAGCTGCAGTGTGACACACAAACCAAGGCAGTCACAAGAATATTAAGCTCTTAAAATAGAGCGACTGGGCAAAAATGTTTGAGGACCCCTGACACAGAGGAAGCAATCACAAATGAGTTCTAGGGGAGTAACGATCTGACGTTTGGGATAGGTGCATCATTTAAAACGCAACAATTGAAATCAATTCACAAAAATATTTTTTTTGGTGTGTAAACAATTTAACAAGCCAGCAAGGCAATTTGCCTGGAACCCTTAAACTTTTAAGATAGTTTTTACCTACGTCATCACTAAATTGAATTGCATAGTATGGTATCGTAGCAGCTTCAGGGGTATCATCAAATATGAAAATGAAATCATATCGTTACGTGTAGAAGGTGTAGAAGGTTTACTCCTCCACTGTAGTCATTCCTAAAAGAATGTTTTCATAAGTATTAAGGGAAAGACAGGCCTGTGGGAGCAGCATGTCATTTGTATGAACGATGGCAGATCTCCTGTCGTGTGAAACCCTGCGATTATCTATCCACTTACATGAAGTACCGATGGCCTCCTGTTGACTTCCCTCAAGTTAGCAGCGATAACTTGACTACAAGGACCCAGAGACAGAGGTTTGTTTTAGAGAAATTCTTCAGACTGTCCATATTTCCGCAATTTCACAGTCCCCAGTGTCCTTTTGTACTATGGGACTGCGGTAATAGCGGCGCAACCAGTCTTGCATGCACCAGCGGGCTGATGGGTAATGTGGCTTCGATCTCAGCAGGTAGCCTCACTATTCCTCGCTGTCGAGGAAGTCACCATGCACCCACCCATTACAGCCAAGAGCTGCCAGACAGTCCTCGCTGACCCGCTTCGTTGTTTACTCGTGCTTATCCTTCAATCTCTCAAGCCCCAGAGACTCGCAGATGGCCAACAGTGACATCATACCTCAGCGCACAGAGAGAGGATATCTCCTTTGCTAATTGTCCAGGAATAACCCCAGCAAGGCAAATACAGCACTCACGATTGAACAAGTAGGCCGTCGGGGGTTAGGAAATGGAAAGACAGCTGGTAAATGCATTATGAACCAAAGAAACCTGCCCTGAACATGGAAAATCCATTGGTATAGTTTCACATATTGAGAGCCGGAGAGTCCCTTGCTGAGAAAGCGAGAGATGTTACAAAGACCAATCCACTGTACATACACAGCAGCAATTCATCCCTCTTAAATAAACGTCATCAATAATTCAGTCCAAATTAAAAATCAAATCAAAAATGCATGCTACATGGATTGGTTCCCTTGTGCCATATTTTCAAGAAACAGCATATTTCATGTTTCAGAAAAGTGTAAGCTTTCTGATCGTGAAAAAAGCTCTCCCTTCTTTGACAGAGGAACCTCACCAAACATATCATGAGAGTTGCCTAAAAGCCGGTTGCGGGTTCAACGCTCTTTTAAGATTATTGTTCGTCGCATCGTACGATATCCCAATAAAATCTGGGCTTAATTCTATAACAGGCTAACTGATAATGTGCGTTCTCTGTGTCAGATTATATGATGAGGAGACTGTCGATCTCAACTCACGATCAAAGAACTCTTTTACGATGTGATATTTCAGCATCATCAGGATGAAACAGACAGCATAAAGCCTGCTTAATGCAGTCATTCTGGATTATCTGCTCATTTGGGACAATGAGGTCACTCACTGGGAAACCTGAGCTTAAGATTTGTTGATCAGGAAGGATATTGAAAGTTTCTTGACAGTTTCAGAGCAGGTAGGGTAGAAAAGCAGAAGTCTGGCTGGACTCCTACAGCAAGGATTAGCCAAAAATATATGTAGCCTCCAAAAAACTAAATGATCTACATGGAAAAACCTCAGAGCCAATTTTCCAGTTAAAGGAAATCTCGATGTGTATATCCATGACAATCCAAAACCCAAAAAAGTCACAAGAAATAGTTCGGCAGGGAGCACAAGCAGGACATGTATTACATAACTGTAATAAATAATACATATGAGCTTTTCGTGTTTCCAATGGAAAATGGAATATATCCAAGAAAAACCCATTTTAATCAGAAAACCAGTGAATTGAGATCATAGGTTCCCCACCCTGGACCTGGAGTAACCTGTGTCCTGCATGTTTTTGTGTTTTCCCTGCACACTAACACACTAATTAGCTAAATAACAGGCCTTCCTGTAACAAAGTTGGTGTGTTAGAGCAGGAAAAACACTGAAATGTGCAGGACACAGGTTGAGAACCTGTGCCTTGGAGGACAAGTGCATTATTTGCCCAATATACACAGCTTATAAATCCGAGATGGTGGAAACTAGAAGGGACACTCGAGTATCCAAACGAGCAAGGGTAGTACATGCTGCTCATGTCTAGCAGAGCTTACTAATCTTACCCCATTATTGCAGCTTGAATAATTGAGCAAGTCTTGGACACTGACACTTCGAGGACAGCTGGAATGGGGCTAAATTTCCCTGTGCTTCATTACTGATTCACACCATTGCCAAGATGCTTCCAGAGTGACGGTGCATGACCAGGCAATGTCAGGAGCCATCAGGATGCTGGGACAGCCCTGATGGTGATGGATAATCCAGCAAGTTGTTAAGGGTATTTACTCTCTCTGCAGCTGAGGCTATGCTGAAGGGTTTTTGTGCACACACAAACAGACGCGGGACAAGAGCCCAGTCTATAACTCCTCTCACCCGGCTCATGTCCGGCAAAAGCTTCTGAAGCATCAAAGCGCACAGCTCCCGGCTGAAGGACAGCTTCTTCCTTAAGGCCATCAGCATCCTGAACAAGAGGCTTCACATACTTGTATACGTTGCACTATTTTACTCTACACATACTACATGTATACAACCCTTTCCACATGTGCAATTGTCTCATGTTACTATCTTGTATGTACTCCCTTTTTATTTCCCAATTTTCGCAATATACTTGCAAAAGAACTGGTTCTGTACATCATAGTCACCCTGTCTGCACTTACACTTTGCCTTTGTTTGCAGAAATTTATTAAACTGCTCTGAGTAGCCCAGTTTGGCAACCCTGTCATTAACCTTCCTGTCCGATACTCCGCCAATGAATTTTCCATAGAGAGAGCATGGGGAAACATGACCCCTGTCCTAATGAGCCTCTATTAAGTCTTGTTGAAGTTCGTATTTTTAACCACAATGTGCAATAATAACTCTATGGAAATATACTGGGCAGTGAGCACACTACACAGAACATCTAGAAATGTACGCAAATCAAAGAAACATTGGCTTATATCGGTCAAAAATGCAAAATGTTTTTTAAATCGTTGGTTATTTAAGAGGTCATTAGTATTTAAACAGAATTTAGAATTTATTGAGTTGTGAATGAAGACATACCGCTTGATCACTTACAAGGGGGATGAAGAGAGAGAAAGAGAAAAAAAAACGAGCAATATATTGTTCCTGTTGATCAGTGTTGCCCTGGTCCCTCAGTGTCGGTGTTTAGGGATATGGCCTTCCATGTTTGCAGTAAGCCCTGATCCCAACAACATAAACTGCATGAGATATTAATGCCCTGAGCCGAGGCTATTACAAATAGCCTCTACTCAAGGACACTCCAGCTTTCAGCAATCGAAAATCGGCCAAGCCACTAATGCTTAATCAATACAGGACTATGGATTTCCTCAAATTCAAGATACAATATTAACTTAGTTAACTTCAGTCTGCATAATATCCATACGTCAGTCACAAATGAACAAATCCGCAAGGAATCCGTGTGCCGCCAAGGGCCACGCGTGTCAAAAACAAAAAAGACCTCTACTGTCAAAGCTCTTCTCTTTTTTAAACGAGTAGACAGATTAATCGAAAGACCCCCACAACTTGCTGATGCAAAACGTGTCTGTGCAATTATACACCATTTCCACAACACAGAAAGGTCAGTGGCTTCTCATTTGCTTTGAGTCAGACCTTTCTGCTTTGCTACACCATAAAGTAGATGCTGCATGCAAATTGCTGCAGCCTTTTTTTCCAAGCCGTCTGGCTTTCAAAAGCACTTCAGTCCCTTTGACCCTTTCATTTGTATTTATACAGTGTGACTCGCACATGTGAGGCCAGAGCACACCGGGGATCTAGACATGCAGAATTAATACGCTTCGAGTCCTGTCCTCTCGGGTCACCCCCTTCACCACACTCAGCTCCAGCAGGTGGTCAGGGTAAAGCAGTCATTAAAATTGATAAGCAAAAACGGAGAGTGGGTTATTTTGCGAGGGATGCAGGGAATGAGAAAACAGAACAAAAAATTTATTTCCAGCATAACGTTCGGCTCACATTTGGTTTGTCATGCAACAATTCTTTCACAAAAAAGGCCTTATGTTTATGGAAACATTGACAACCAGGATGAATGGAATATGGAAGAAGCTTCTTTCTGCCAAGCATAACACGTTACATTAACCTACAATTACATTTTTATTTATTTTTGTGTAGCAGAAGTATGTTGACATTTTGACTTCTCAAAATTTTGACTTCTTATCTCAAATTTCTCATTTAAATGTTGCAAACTTTTGATACCAAGATTCTAACTTACTCTTTCAATGTTCTGACTTCTCAAAATCTTGATTTATATCTTAATATTTTAACTTCTCAAAACTGACTTAGTAAATCAAAATCTTGATAAAATATCTTAAGATTTTGACTTCTCAATCCTGATTTAATAACATCAAAATTTTGACTTAGTATCTCCAATTTGAGTCAAAATAAAATGTCCTTTTTAATCTTATCTACTGCATAACTCAAATCTATTTAGCAAGATAAGGCAGGTAACTAGCTGGCTAGTCTGACAGCTCACACAGATAGCTTTTCAAATGATGGATCATTGGTGAACTCATAATTAAAGTACACAACACTTGCTATTCCTGTTAATTATATACATTAACTATCCAACAAACAAATCCTCTTCACTTAGCTACATCAGTCCCAGTCATTGTGTGAATGGAAGGTAGAGCCGAACGATCAGTGGAGTTAAAGGTTAGGGACTAGCTCCTATTAACCAATCACAAACGTTTATTAAAAATTATTTAGAAGACATTGAAGTCAGAAAATTCAATATCATAAATCAATATTTTGGTATACCAAGTGAAAAAAGCAACAATTCTCTTGCACCAAAGTTCACTGTGCTTGTGGAATGGCCTTGGAAGAATGGCCTTGGTAGAATTTTTAAGAGCATTCATTAACTGAAAACTGTATCTGACATTGGATGTGGCCAAAACAACGGCCATCACACTTTCTTCTCAATCCAGTGAAGGTTCTGAAGTGAAGTTGAGCCGTAGCCTCTATCTCCCAGCCCCCTCTACCACACACAATCAAACCACACAGGGCTATAAACTGATATAAGCCAACCTCTTCTCCAAAGCAGGGATTCAGGAGTTATTAAGCCTAGGTGAAAGGCCATCACATCATTCTGCCACAGTCAGCTCCAGGGAAAACGACTGTGTGTGAGGGGAGAGGAGGAGGAGGAGTGGAGATTGCTGCCTGTTCCTGATTGTGACCAGAAACCAAGCTGATCCATCGCTTTCGGTCAATCCCAAGTCCTCTCTTCCTATTATCAGTGCACTTTCACGACAGAAGATGATGGCTCCCCTGGTGGAAATGTGATTGGAGACGGGTTTGGTTTTATGGCGTCTGGGTTGATAGCGGGTGGAGGAGGAGAGTGGGGCGGTACTGTTGGCTGGACTCATCAGAAGATGACCTCGGTGGGTCGCAATAACATTACGCACAGGGGGCTGGAAAGCAGAGATTGGAGCTCCAAGATGTTTCTGAGTGATGGAATGGAGTTGCAGTTCTGTATCGGTCATCGCCAAGGAGCTGATGAAAATTCAGAAAATGTGCAACAGGGGAGTGTGTGTCGAGACCTAGTCAAGCCAAGCAACCCTTGGCAGTCAGTATTCATCAAGTTTCTCTGAATTATCCTGCCAATCTGATCATTGCTCAAGACCATTCGGTCACCGTGGCCCTTGAGCAAGGGCAAGAGAGAAAAAGATAAGTGTTTACCTTAGCCAGAACATTTACTAAGCACGGGCAAGGACAGATACAAGAGGCCACTCCGTGATGAGCTTCAATTAAAAGGCACTCTCATTTAAGGCTTAATAGCTAGTTGACATAAGGCTTGCAGTCTTCTTTTGATACTTTAACAGCAGGTCAAGAGGGACCACCAGAAGGACTTTATACAACGAGCAGTGTCTGACAAGGACACGGTCAGATGCTCACCAGGAAAGCAACAAGTTTAACATCAGGCTTGAAAACTGCCTACGTGTCCTGATTTGATGATCTAATTCAATGTGGAATAGACAGCAAACACTGATCCCAGATCCTTAAATTTATAAAATTTATAAAAGTTCTTCTCTGTGGGATCACTTAACTCAGACAATAAACTAAACTACTCTTTTTCCTGTTACTACTAACAGAAAGAAAATACCATCTCCAGGACAAATCAAATGAAAGAAGGGATGGTATTGCCATTTTGAACAATGACCTGGAGAACAGGCATAGAATATGCATGGAATATGCAGTGGCATGCTTGTGGTGGTTCTGACAATTTTTTTTTTGGTCTTTATGTTAGTCAAGAAACAAAACCGAGTCCGAGACACAAAAAGGGTTAAAAAAAAAAAAAAAAAAAAAGAAAAAAAAAAAATTGTAGTTCACCTTTTTGTAAAGCACCTGTCTAGCACCTGTCGGATATCAGTCTCCACCCCAATACTGTACCATCTCAATGGAAGGCGTGCCTATGAAAGGACAATTCCTTCCACAATGAATTATGAATATATTTTACAATTAAATCATTTATTCTGTGAGACAACCGTTCTTTGTGTATTCACATAAAATAACAACAGCTGGTATTTAGAGAGTTTGCTCTTAATGAGGCGTTTAATTCCCCACATAGGGAAGCACACATGCACAGGCGAATTGAACAGTCCCAACAGGTCATCTAACGTGACATACAGGGTGCAAGAAGGAAGCCGGGCGCTCGGCGCTACACTCCATCCATCGAAACATAACATCGTCTTTGCTCTCTTCACTTTGTCAAGCTCATCTCCTCCATGACGGAACAGTTTGTAATTGCAGCCCATGCCTCACTCTGTTTTCCAGTCTCCTCCTTTTCCAAGCCACTCTCTCACTATTCCCTTTTTCTCTCTCCACCGTTGTGGTCTGGGTTGAAGCGAGGGGAAAAAGTCTCACCGGTTTGCTTTAAGCTGCTCCTGAGGAGCGAGAGCTGTGTCAGGGAGATTCGGCGAGCACGAGCATAGCGCTGTGCTTCCAAACTGGGGCTTTCCTCATTGGTCGCCTCAGAGAGACGAGTACAGCAGCGTAGACGACGCTCAGCCAATCACAACCCTTCGAGAGCGGGCGATTTTCATGAATGAGCAAGGTGTACGCACACATTCAGTGAATAGTTTTATATCCTCACATGGATAACATACTATAAAACAAACACACCAGGTAGGAAAATGATGCAGATGTCCAGACGGTAACAAATCTAATTTAATAATCCTGTTATTCTTACCGACCAACAACCTGCATGCACCTTTACGTTTCCTGATACACAAGGACGTGCTTCCTTAAACCGTCTCTCATCTCTTGGAAACGAGGATGTAGCAACCGTTGGCAGTTAATGTTTACAGGCAATACTACCCGTTTTATGTAAATCATTATTGCAACGTGTCTCGGTGTCTGGGAGGGAGGGAAAGAGTGATGCCCTTTCAGACGACGTTTAACGTCTGGCACGGCTGTTGAAAACCTCTGCGTTGAGCAACAGTGCCATCTATGGGTGGACATTAAAAGTGTACATTACTGTACAACTGGATGCACTGCACATGAGCTCTGTTGAAAGTGACCTAATTAATACTACGAATGATGTAATGGTGTAGAAAAAGAGCAGTTTAAAAGGTTTTACACATAAATTACACCAAATGGTTATAATTTGTAAAGAAAATAATTAATAGTGACAAACAAGCAATTGGAAAGCATGGGTCCCCTTTCTAGCTGCATTTTTTTTGTGAGCACGCCTGAAGGATTGCAGAGGTTTATTTTAGTTAATGAAATGGTAAAACTACTCTAAATGTGATAAAAGTTAACATTCTACCAAAAGGCAACATGAGTTTTTTTTTTTTTCTTATTCCGCTTCAGCTTTAATTTAATCTGACGTCATGCATTTCAGTAGTAAAGTCATCTCAGTGAAAAGTCAGTCAACTGATGGATAAACACTGCCACCTACTGCTCAAGAAATCATCATCTCCTGAACACCAAAGGTTTGTTTTTTTTTATATGCAAACCACACTCGGTGACCTTTCTCCAATCCCGACTCAAACCATTATAGCGCTGATGACGGATAAAATAACACGCTGTTCACAGTTTTCATGCTTTTCAGTCAACCCCATCACCATGCTGTCTACAAACAGCAAGGGTTATAATCCTGAAGATTGGCTTTGTCAGTTCTACTGCAAATTGTTGAGCAATTCTTAAAACCATCTGCTCTATCCACTTTTCCAGCCACTTACATCTGTCTTTAAAACTTAGACCATTAAAAAATAAACTACTGGCTTAAATACAGCATCGGAGTGTAAACCATTCATACTAAATAAAAAATAAAGCACCGTGTTTGTCATGCTGATAAATTACAATAACGGAGTGGAGTAATGAAGTTACTGTTACCACCATGAAGTTGATTATTTTCCTATAACAGCACGAGTGTTCCTCTTGTGCCAATCTGACAATGATTTTTTTTAATTTATTTATTTATCAAAGATACATCATACATTCTATCTGTTTATATTTAATTACAGTATTAGCTTTACCTCTGACAATGGAGATTCTTCCATAAATGTTAAACATCTCCTTACAAAAACTTGAACACATCAATAATTTTCTTCTACAAGCCCCTATGGATGAGCTGTTACTATAGAAACAGGAACACATAAGAACACATTAACACAAACCTGTGATTTATAGCTGCAGAAACTTAATCAACGCCTTCTGGCCAATCAGAATCCAGAACTCAACAGCAAGGTGGTATAAATGAGTTGATCCTTATGTAACACACGTGAAGCACCCTGTAATAACAGGTATAGTCGGATAATAACAGGTCCGATACCCACACACTCCTCCAGTCATGAGGCTGGATTAGGGTAATACATAGTTAATGAGACAATTAGAGACTCTGTTAGAGACTCGTGAGGCCTGAGGCAAAAAGCTGGAGCTGAAATCACAGCTGTAATAAGTCATTTCTGCACAGCAATTCTCCCAGAAGAGAAGGAACAGCAGCAACACACAGTGAGTTGTTCTCTTTATTGAAAAAAAAAAAAGGAAAAGAAAAGAAAAAACTCCAAGGTCATTATTAATATCCAACTTAGAAGTAAGGCTGGATGGTATGATGATATAATATCAATATCGTGATAAATTATATTACAATACATTTTTCAGATGTATTGGGATATAATTTTCTTGTTTTTTTCCAACTTTTTTTTCCAAGCAGCTTATTTGATGTTAAAAATTGATTTTACTTATTATTATAGTTTATTAAAAAAAATTACAATTAATGTACAACTTATTATTTTTTATCCCTTCAGCTGACAATTGCGGGGGCAGTCGTGGCCTAATGGTCCGAGAGTCAGACTTGTAACCCGAAGGTGAACCCGAAGGTCGTGGGTTTGAGTC
>CM075003.1:13929555-13942110 GCA_037576675.1 Pangasius sanitwongsei
AGCGACTTACATTTATCTCATTTATACAACTGAGCAGTCAAGGGTTAAGGGCCTTGCTCAAGGGCCCAGCAGTGGCAACTTGGCAGTGCTGGGGATTGAACTCATGACTTTCTGATCAGTAGTCCAACGTCTTAACCACTGAGCTACACTGCCCTTTTTTTCAGCCTAATGATGACCTCCTTCTCTTGCATTGAGATCTCCTTGGACTTCATATTGGTAGCTCCAGTCGAACAGCTGCCAAATGCCAACTCAATACTTGATATCTGCTTCATTTGTCTTGAAGTAATGAGGGAATGGACCGCACCTGGTCAATTAAATTCTTGTCAGTCAATTGTCCAAATACCTTTGAGCCCCTGAAAATAGAAGTACTTTATTATATATATATATATATATATATATATATACATATAAAATACATTGTAGGAAGCACAGTGGTGCAGTCGGTACCGCTGCCGCCTCACAATTCGAGGGTCCCCAGCTCAATCCTGAGCTTGGGTTAGTGTCTGTGTGGCATTCCACGTTTTCTCTGAGTCCATGTGGGTTTCCTCAGTTTCCTCCCCTCTCTGAAAAACATCTCAGGAGGTGAACTGCCTACTCTAAAATGTGTTTGCATGGTGATCTGTGATGTTGCCAGACATGAGGTGGAGTTACTGTTAATGCCCTGTACTTGGTTGTTTTCCTATACTTTGCATCCCCAAGTACTTAACATGCTACCCACTAAGCCACCGTGACTCCCCCATTTAATATCATACTATGAGTATTCTGATTTGGTCCATGAACCACTATACAGTATAAGGTGTGGCCGTTTCCCTGACTAACACTAATTATCTAGACAAATTTGTAGGGAAAAAAGAGGCTAGCTTGAAGAGAAATGAGAAACAACCAGAATACAAGATAATAAAACTTTTACTTTCTCCTAGCTTCTAAATTATCATTTTACTGTTCAGGATAACATGCTAATGGTAAAGGGAGATATAAAGATTTTATTTTCTATATAATAATATAAAGCAGAATTTAGTAAATTGAAAACATACATTCGGTAAGTCATAATATGCAGGTCGGCGTTCCAGTTCATCCCAAAGGTATTCATTGGGGTTGAGATCAGGCACTTGAGTTCTTCCACTCCAACCTTAACAAACCATATCTTAATGGAGCTCGCTTTGTGCACAGGGGCATTGTCATGCCGGAACAGGTTTGGGCCTCTTAGTTCCAGTGAAAGGAAATTGTAATGCTACAGCATACAAAGACATTCTGTACAACTGTGTGCTTCAGACTTTGTGGCAACAGTTTGGAGAAGAACCACAAATGATCAGGGGTGCACATACTTTTTTCTGTAAGGTGTATATGCTTCCTTTGTTCTCAGATAGGAGTTGCTTCTCTCAATTACATACCAGTTACTATGAATGACTGTCAGGACTTGTTTTGTGTAAGGCTTCATTAAGTTTGGAGAGATCTATCCACACCATTGCCTCAGTCTCAGTCTTAATGATGGACAGATGTGAAAATTGAACTACATCCTAATTAAAGTAACTGTCATTAATGTCATAATATAAAAGCTGTTCATTCAAATTGTTCAGCATTGCTGGTGAATATGTCATAGCTTCTGTTAATTATGCATGAGCAGTTGTAAAATTTATTATTTTAAATTTAAATTTTAAATGTAAATTTTATAGGCAAAATAGACACACAGCAAACACAGTAGATATTAAAGCATCATTTAAAAAAACATGAACAAGTAAACTTTGTTACAAGAAATTTGTTCTAAACATTTTAACACATTCAGTTTTCCCACTCACATTCCAAAGAAAGAACACAAGCAGATGAACGCTGGAAGAAAACAATGGTGTAATGAGGTTTTAGATCATCATTAAACAATTCCACCATAAGGGACTGAGTCATGGCTTCTGCCATTTGCTTGGTATGCTCCAAATAATGTGTGCATCCCTCTCTCTCCTGACTACCATACATCATGTCAGACTGCTAACACTGCAGGAGTGCATGCCTAGTGTCTGAGAAAGATTTAGCCAGACTTTTAGCCAGACTTTTATCATCAACAGTAAACAGCAAAACTTATTCATTCTTGATCCTATTAAAATGACATAAGGAGTAAGAATTTAATATTAAATACATTTTAAAAAATTGTTAATAGCTGTGTGAGTAAATATTAAACATAATGCAATGAGACATAAAATGTCAGTGATTGAGTCATAATTTTAGTTTTATTTCCCAATAATCACATTTTCAGAATCCAAACAGTGCACAAGTGTTATTACTTTGATTTGGTGTCTGCTTAAAAATTAAGAAAAACAGGAGAAAAATGAAACTTTTGTAGTTTACTCAGCTCTAAAATATTAATTGCTAAATTATGAAATACTTAACCCGATAAATGTAATACTCTTAATTGGAGTGACTTTGTGCACATTTCTTCTTCTTTCTCTTTTCAAACCTTCAAAATACTTTTACCTTAGGATTCCCTTTTAAAATTTTTAATGTCTTTTACTCCTTCCAATAAAGGAATGAATCAACTCACATACAATATAAACGCTGTATATCCCTGCATAAGAGTTAAAGACTTTACAGTGACAGTAAGAATCTGCAGTGTATCTTTCATACAATTTGTTAGGTTTTAAGCTGAAGTTTTCTTAGGGACTTCAAAGGTCAGTGTAAATATCTCAGATCGTAAAATAATGACAAGGAGTTCTGGCTCAATCCTGTCTTCTGGCCTGTATGTGACGCTAGACTATGTACAACAGGCACACACAGGCTAACTGAGGAGACGTCACCAGTACATCACTCAGTTAGCTTACAGAGCTAAATGAGCAATTTACATTTGTCCACATGCTTTGCGGAAATCCACTTCCATGCCAGAGAAACAGGTATGCTCCAACACTGTGTAGATGCCGGGGGTTGGTGATTAAACCCAGTGCTCCAAGAATCGAGAAAGTGTTAGGATGCTTTCACACTTAGCTTTTATTTCAATAGCAAAATTGTTGACAGAAAAGACTTCTTGATGATTAAAAAAAACACAACAAAACAAACTAACTCTAATAACTATGTGTGTACTAGTCCTGGCTAGTATCAGCTAAATAACTAACCTTGCTTGCTCTCTAGGTTAGATGTATTATTGTCAGTAATGCAGATTTTTTTAAAAAAAGCCCAAAAAAACAAAAAAAATTGGTGTAACTCTGGTGATGAAGAGGTTGTTTGCTTTTGCTGTAGCTTTGGATGCAAAAAAATTTTTTTTTTAAAAATCAAGAAAATTTGAGCTGCTTGTGTGATGTAAGATGTGTACAGCTGAACGTCCTGAAAATACACATGCTGTTATTTTTTAGTTACAGCAGTTTTGAAATGCTTTCCATTCAGCATGTCATAAAGTTTGTCATATTCACTTACTTACATTCACAAGACTTGTTTTGTCCTCCATGTTGTTGTTTTTTATCACAAACCTTCAACAGCTTTCACAAAGACTAAATAACAATATGAAAGCATAATTTGTAGAGTACATGTTTAAACATTACTGATGAAACTATTAGTGGATGATTTTAATTTTCATTATGTAATATATAATGATCTGGCCCTTTCTTTAAGAATAACATTCTGTTTAGACACATCTAGTGTCTAGCCCTTTTGGATTTCTCTTCAGCCATTTTCTTCAGTTCTTCAAGTTTCTGTACTATTTCTATATGTTGCGTTTCCTTTGCTTCCTTAATCAGGAAGTCCAGATCCTGAAGTATAGACAGAGCATCAGTCTTTAAGGCGATCTCCTGCAGGAAGTGCATACACTTATTGCATTCATCCACCAGTCTAGTTATTTCTTTTTCTTGTTTTGTTTTTTCTTTAGTTAGTTGGCTTATCCATCTCTTATTCTCTTCAGACTCTGTCTCATATTTCTTTTTCAGATCTTCCAGTGTCTTCTTCACCCTCCTTGTTTTCTTCACATAGATTTTTCCCTCTTTAACATGGGCAGTGTAGTCACACCTTCCTGGACACACTGTGCATTTACCCTTTGACATGACACTACACCATGAAAGATCTCTGACCCACCAGCATCCTGGATAATGACAGTTCTCCTCACACACACTGCAGCAAGTGGCCTCTTTGCTCAAACCTGATGACAGGTCAATTGGTACCTTTTCTTTGTAGGACTCGTTAACTTCATATTCAAGCTGCATCGCTTTGACTTGCTTCCTTAATCTGGTTATGTGTTCCACTAGTTGCTTGCGATGTGTCAGCACACTTTCAGTATTCTTCAAACTTACTGGTTTGCTCTCATTTAGAAAATTCAAAATGCCCTTCACGCTTGTGTTGAACAGATCCCACGCTGCCTGATAACCTTGGAACAGTTGTTCATTGTCCTCTTCACGGTCGCATTTCGCATAAAAGTTTTCACAGTGACAGTTGTCGAACCTGAAATGCAAAGGCTCCTCATCATCGGTCTGAGCACATGGGATTTTGGCATCTTTGATGGCCTTAATAGAATTTGTAGGCTTTGTTGGGGCATGTGTGATGAGCACAACAAAGTTTTTCTTCACATCATTGCCGAATAAAGAGAGAACAGCATTAAAAACATAGCGCTGTCTTTCAGTGAGTCGAACAGTGCTTGATGACACCACAAGACACACTGCATCAATTTCATGAACCCAATCATTGAATCTAAATAACTCAAGTAAACTTTCAGCAACTTTTAAATCCTCCTTTGTACCTTCTGCTTTTCCAAACCCAGGCGTGTCGATGACAGTCAGAGAGAACGGACTGTGCTCAGTATAGATGTCATACACTGTTACTGCATATGTCTGCGAATCAGTTTGGTTTTCTTTTGTCTCTATGATCTCAAACCAAATTCTGTCTGTACTGTCAACACCCAGCATGTAGTTGACCATGGCATTGATGAGCGTCGACTTCCCTACTCCTGTCTCTCCCACCATTATTATTGTTTTATGAGGTTTGCTCTCATCTTTTTCTCCAAATGCCACTCTTTTCAGTTTTTCATCATTAAGTAGAGTCCATGTGTTTAGAATATATCTTGTGAGGAATCCTTTTATTGATCGGCTATTTTTCATATATTTATTTTGTTGTTCCTTCCTTGAGGAGCTCCTAAAAAATAGGTCCATGTATACTGCATTAATTCTAAGTTCATTATTAAAGCTCATAATAGATAGATATAAATGCAATAGATATAATTGACTCCCTACAACTGAAGCAATAGCATGCAATCTTGTTCAGAGATACTTTTGGATGTTAAGTAACAATATTGGAAACATTTATTTGGCTGTTGTTTTAATTCTACATATAACAAATTTTGTTTGCATGCCTGCCATTTTTGATTAAAGACTCAAGCTGTAATGTGGATAATGTAGTTCTGTCACATGAAACCTTACCAACGAGAGAACTGTTGACCATCTTCCATGACTGTTTGTGCCACACTAGTGTCTAAATGAGAGAAAAAAGAAAAAAATATTTTCACCTATAAATTATAGGTACAATTATGGGTAAAATAATAAAATATACATTTGGGTCGATAAGTATTTGGACAGTGACACAATTTTGGTAATTTTGCCTTCAGATGTAATTCAAGGGAATTAACTGTTACAGAGTTACTGTTACTGTTTTTACAGAGTCCCGCCATTTTCACAAGCTAGAAAGTAATTGGACATAGTAACAGTCATAAATGTAAAGATTATTTTTAATACTTGGATACAAATCCTTTGCATTCAATGACTGCCTGAAGTCTGGAAGCCATGGACATCACCAAATACTGAGTTTCCTCCCTTGAGATGCTTTGCCAGGCCTGTAATGTAGCTGCCTTCGGTTGCTGCTTGTTGCTGGGTCTTTCTGCCTTCAGTTTTGTCTTCAGTAAGTGAAAAGCAGCTCAGTTGGGTTGAGGTCAAGTGACTGACTTGCCCATTTAAGAACATTCCATTTCTTTGCCTTACGATTTCGCAGTATGTTTAGGGTCATTATCCATCTGTTCTGTGAAGTGCTGTCCTATCAGTTTTGCAGCATTTGACTGAATCTGAGCAGAAAGTATAACTCTATACACTTCAGAATTCATCCTGCTACTTCTATCAGCAGTCACATCATCAATAAACACCAGTGACATTGTCCCATTGGCAGCCATACATGCCCATGCCATAACACTTCCTCCACATGTTTGACAGATGATGTGGTATGCTTTGGATCATGAGCCCTTCCTTTCCTTCTCCATACTCTTCTCTTCCCATCATTCTGGTACCAGTTCTTCTTGTGTCAGAACTGGGCAAGTTTTTTTTTTTTTTAACTAATCTGGCCTTTCTGTTCTTGAGTGTTACCAGTGGTTTGCATCTTGAGGTAAACCGTCTGTATTTACATTCATGAAGGCGTCTCTTGATTGTTGACTTTGACAATGATATGGCTCCCTCCTCCAGAGTGTTCTTGACTTGGCTAGATGTTGTGAAGGTGTTTCTTCACTAAGGAAAGAATTCTGTGATCATCCACTTTAGTTGTCTTCCATGGTCTTTCAGGACTTTTGGTTGTTGCTGAGCACACTAATGAATTCCTTCTTTTTAACAATGTGCCAAATTGTTGAATTGGCCACTCCAGAATTTTCAGCTATATGGCCTCCTTCAGTTGCATGGATACCTCTTTGGACCGCATGTTGAGAGTTCCCATGAACAGCTACCAAATGCATATTCAACACTTGAATCAACTCCAGACCTTTTATCTCCTTAATTCTTCATGAAATAATGAGGAAACAGGCCACACCTGGCCATGACACTGCATATCAGTCAATATTTTCCAGTGACTTTTGAGCCTGTGAAAATGGAGGGACTCTAAAAAATGGCTGTAATTTCTAAATGGTTAGGGCAATATTTTTCTCAAACCCCTTGAATTAAATCTGAAAGTCCACACTTTGTTCACATCTTGATTGCTTCATTTCAAATACATTGCAGTGGTGTACACAAGTAAAATTACAAAAATTGTGTCACTGTCCAAATACTTATGGACCCATATTTCATACTATATGAAATATGTGTGTATTTCATATAGTTAATGTGATGACTCTGGTACACTTCTAGACACTTCTTTTACAAACCATTGCTCATAAGTGTATTTTTTGCCAAAGGTCAATGATCAATTTTGAGATTATCAAAATTGAGCTTCATATTTTTTAACACAAGGGTAAAGAGAAGAGAGTTATATTAATCGCACAGGGCACCAGCCAGATTTCCCTGGTAAGCCCAGGAAAGCCTTCCAGGTTGCTTTGGAGAATGTAGTAAATGTTTCAGTGAGCAACAAATTTAAATCATTCATTTTCTGTATTGCCTATCCGACACAGGGTCACGGGGAGCCTGGAGCCTATCCCAGGGGCTCGGGGCACAAGGTAGGGGACACCCTGGAAATGCCAATCAGACTACAATGTATGTCTTTGGACTGGGGGAAGAAACTGGAGTATGTGGAGAAAACCCCCAAAGCTCGGGGAGAATATGCAAATTCCATACACACAGGGCAGAGGTGAGATTCAAACCCCAACCCAGGAGCTGTGAGGCAAACGTGCTAACCACCAAGTCACTGTGCACCCCCCAGAATTTAAATCACTCATCTGAAAAGGACTTCTCCTGTGCACTGTGTGAGGTCAATGATATTAAGTCTGAATACTAAGGCTGATACTAAGGGATCTGAGCCCAATTTTTAAAAAGAGGACCAGAGAGTGTTACACTTCTAAGCCTCCCAGGAAAAAGTCTAAGCCCGGGTTCTGGAGACTCCATCTGATAGCTGAACCTAGCCTTGATACATTCTACAATTCCTAATATACTGTACTTATGTCAATGATGCAAGAGTATAGGCACTTTTCAACAAAGACATCATACATATAGAGGGCTTTTATGGATCTTGCAAAATCAAAGCCCAGCACATTCAGTCCATTACCAAGAATTAGATTTCTTATAATAAAGGGTGACGCATAATGTATAATAAAGGGTAATGCATGTTTATTTTTCATCCTCGTATTTATTAGTGAGGCAAACACGTTTATAGTTTTATCAGAACTACACCTTGCCCTTATGAGAAATGATCTTGTTGCTAGTATCTGGTATCCAGAAATAAATCAGATTTTATTTTTCAAAGTCTAAGTTTCAGGAAAGGGAAAAAAAACATTTATTCTCAGGGCAAAATAAATGACAGGTACATTAAAAGTGCAAGTACAGACAACGAAGCATCTATGCATAGTATATGTAGGCATGTCTCAAATATAAGCTCATTATGATTAATTGCATATATTTTTATGGAAACATAAAAATAAAATCAGAAATCAGATGGTGATTAAATAATTGGGATCAACTCCAATAATTGTGAGTCAGCATTTTGTTGTGCCTAACTTCATTGGGTACACTTTTGTCTTGCATTGCAATATAGTTCTTCTTACATATTCATATATATTTTTCTTATATATCATAATGTTTATATTATGTCTAAACAGCAAATTAAAAGACAACTGCAACATCATAATATTTTAATAGAATGTCAAACTCTAAATAAATTTGATAATGAAGCATCACCACATACATTTAAAGGCAAATCCAAAAATATCACCTACCTTCTAATGTATCTGTATACTTTTTCTCCTGTCCACCCACAAAAGAGAACAATTTCAAATGAGTAAAAAGCTGCCTGTGTATATTGTAGCACCCCAACTGTGGGTGTCACGTGACAGGAAATCAGTAAAGTTCTCTGTTGCACATCTACGAAGCCACTGGCAGTGTATTTCCCGAGTGCTCTGTACGCATCCATTTTTTATGTTACAATTTTAATTACATATTTTCAGTTTATATGACAATAAGTCATTACGGTTGACTTCAATGAAAGCCACGAGTTTAATTCCATTATACTTTACTTTAACGTTTTCAACAATGTAATGCCTTTTGAGAGCAACATTAAATATAAAAATGATGACAAGAAATTGTATAAATCATCCACACTTCTGGAACTCCTAAAGCATTTTTCACCCTCCCTAACTTGGAATGATGGAGCAGATGATGGAGCCTTACCATAACCACCACGTAATGCCGATTGCGTAATGCTGATTACTCATTGCCTTCTGCTGACGCTGAATTGTCACAGTAGGGAGTGAAGCAGACGGCAGACATGACTGCTTAGTCCCCTTAAAATAAAAAGTGGGCACCTTTGCTGCATTGTTGGAGCAGGCACGGCAGCTCAGCCCTTAAAAACAGAAAAAGTGAGCACCTTTGCTACATTATTGCAGCAGGAAAAGAAACAGGCGGTGCAACAGCTCTGTGATACCTGCCACTAGTCGCTGAACAGGTCTTTGGGACACAGGCCCAGGAGGTAATATTAAGAGTCACTTCCAACTGTCCAAAACAGGATTTTGACATTTAAGGCAGCAGGTTAACTTTCTGCAAAGTACACTTTTAGAAAATACAACAGCCAGGATACAGCACTGGCAACATTGTGCCATAACAGGGGCATGATCATGTCTCCATTGCACAATTTATCAAAAGTGCTGAGGCCTCTTTGCATTGTATCTGAAAATAAGCTGGTGACAAAAAGCACATCAGATCAGTGGCTGCTAGGAACTCTGTCTACATGATAACATTGACAGTTTCACTGCCTCAACGGTGTGAGACTCAAACCAAATGGTTATACTCAAATGGTTATACTCACTGCAGAAGTGGAGTTAATGACAGAAAAACAGACAATAGAGATAGTAAACTGGACAGATCTTGTTCCAGATTTATTCCCCCTTTGCTGTTATAATAAGCTCCACTCTTCTGGGAAGGCTTTCCACTAGATTTTGGAGCATGCCTGTGGGGATTTCTGTTCATTCAGCTATAAAAAAAATTTGCGAGGTCAGGCAATGATGTTGTGTAAAGATGTCTGGGGTGCAGTCACTGTTCCAGTTCATCCCATAGGTGTTCTGGGTGGTTGAGGTAAGCACTCTGTGCAGGACACTTGAGTTCTTCCACTCCAGCCTTAACACACCATGTCTTCATGGAACTCACTTTGTGCACAGGGGCACTGTCATGCTGGAACAGGTTTGGGCCTCTAAGTTCCAGTGAAAGGAAATTGTAACTTTACAACGTACAAACATATTATACACAATTGTGTGCTTCAGACTTTGTGGGAACAGTTTGGCAAAGAACCACATAGGTGTGATGATCAGGTGTCCACATACATTTTTTTGCCATATAGTGTATTTTTGTGTAAGTTGTACTGTATATAACATATAAGGAAATATATATATATATATATATATATATATATATATATATTTCCATATAAGTTTTATATATATATATATATATATATATATATATATATATATATATATTTACATATATTTTTTATATATATATATATATATATATATATATATATATATATATATATATATATATATATATAGTACAAAAATCTTGGTTATTCTACCATAAAAATTCCACATCATAACGACCCTAGGTATCATAGGCAAAGATTAATATCACAGCGAAATAAGGCCAGGAAGCTGTGTTTAGGCATGTTTTTAACCAGTGTTACCACAGCAAGCTAAATCTTATGCACCTCTGTATATTCACTTCCTGCTTACAGACAGACAGACTTCCTGTGTGCAAAAGGGCACAGAACAGCAGTGTGTGTGATGTGCACTGGTTTCAAATCAAATAGACTTCTATAAGATATCTAATAAATATCTGTAGTGTTAGGCAAAAAGCACTGTTACCTAGCTAACTGAGAACTACTAATGAAAAAAAAAATCTCAATTTCCTGTTTACAAACCATTTGCATCCATTAGGGATGTAACTAAATATGAATCCATTACCTGGAGGACAAACAAAGATGACACTCCTTAACATGCAGAGCTGTGTGATGCACCTACAGCATTTATACATTCATCCTTAGTAACTGCCTGATCAGGGTTGCAATGATTTAACTGACTAGTTACTAATTACTAGTTTGCTTAGATTTTTGGAAAGAGAACCAACTAAATTCGTTAGAAAGTATTTCCCGGCAGCTTAAATTACAGCTTAAATTACAACTTAAATTACAACCTCAAATCTGATTAGGTTCATTCCATTTCCTGTAATTATTTTACAGGAATACTGAAAGGTGTAACTCCAATGACATGTAAATTATCCACAAGACTAAAAAGAATTTATACGTAAATGAATAACTTGCCGAGTGTGCAGGGAAACTCACCTGGCACTGGTTGAAACGGATGCTCCTTGTTCTGAAACTTGGAAGCACTTATCAACAACTTTTTGTGATTTTAAAATGTGATTTTTTAAAATAACTAAACCAGAGACATGAAATACAGGGACAAACATTCTTTTTAAAGTATTCATATTATCAAAAACATATTTTATTCTATTAATTTGCATATTTGATAGGCATCAAACTTATGTTCAGCCTGTGACATTAAAGTGAAAATGAAGGATATTATTTGTCTCCAAAAGCCTCTAAAGCAGTTCAACTGGCTTCAACTGGGACAAGCTATTTTTACAGAATTTGGCATTTTCAAAGAAAATTCGAAGGAAAAAATTTACACAATAATAGATACATTATTATATCTTTACTATACCCATTTTTTTTATTGCTTAGGAACTTAAAGTTATAGTGATGGCGATTATGTGGGGCTTCTAGAACAACACTATGTCATGACCAATAACATAGGGACAGGTTTATTTCCATATTCTGAGAATGACTCAAAATGAGCAAAGGATAAAGCTGAATATTATAAAGTACATTCTTTGTGTTTTTTTTAATGTTCTTTAAGGAATTTGTTGGTTTGTTATATTTTTCTAAGTCAGTCCCTAGGAAAGAGTACAAGCAGATCAAAGCTGAAAGAAAATGATGTTATCAGTTGACAATCTTTAAAGGTCACACAAAGGCAAAAATACTAAAATATTCAACATACTCTCCTGTACATACATATACAGTACATACTTATCAGCCATTTTAATAGGAACACCCGCACACCTGCTCATTCATGCAATTATCCAATGAGCCAATCATGCAGCAGCAGCACAATGCATAATCTCTTACAGATACAGGTCAATAACTTCAGCAAAGCTGATTCATCCCAAGGCCCTACTGACCACAGGAAGTACCTGCAAGCCATTATCAGTCATGGTGAAAATAAAAGCAAACAATGACAACTGAAAGACAAAATTATTATTTAGAAAAATTAAAAAATGTATAAATAAATAAAAATATATTACATATGCAATGAGAAAGACTAAGTCAGGATTTTACTTATGTGATGTTTTGGGCAATGCTTGTGAAAAGATTTGTAAAGAACCTAAATCCACAGGCTAGTTGAGAGAAGTAATGATTTGTATTATGGAGCTTTCATAGACAGTGATATATGAATAAGGCGGGGTTCCAGATTTCAAATAGTGGAGATATATATGTCCGGAAGTATTTGGACAATGACAGAGTTTTTGTGATTTTGCCTTAATACACTACCATAATGGATTTGAAATAAAATAATCAAGATGTGATCGAAGTGTAGATTTCAGCTTTATTTTAAGAGGTTCCACAAAAATATGGCATTTACCATTTAGG
>CM075003.1:13944937-13961568 GCA_037576675.1 Pangasius sanitwongsei
AGAGGATTTATGCTGATATTGCCCAAAAACCCTATTTTGTTCAGGCGTTTCCAAACTTTTGGAGGGCAGTGTATCTAATGAGTAACAAAATTTATATAATCAGAAATTATTGGGCAGACTAGAATAAAAACAAATTGTTAACAGAAATAAAATTCAATAACAAAATTTCAATGTGTTCTTTAAGAAGTGGTTTATTTTTTTTCCACCTAACATTTCAAGGAACAGCAGATTAAGTTAGATTTTGGAAACAGCAGCTGGACGAGATACACAGGATCAAACACTGGCCACATTTTCATGCCAGATTAGGATCAGCCAATTATCATATCTCTGCCACACACCATTGTCTCCGATCTCATCAGAACAGTGGCTTCTGGGCACTAGTAACGATTCACCTCCATTTCAGTGATTCTTGTTGCTACTGTTCCATAAATTTAAAGGACAATACAAGGTTAATTATACAGTTCCTCTTTTATTGCAATGTGTGCATGTACTAACAGTCAAGCAGACTAAAAGAGGAATGTGTCTTATTGCTTTTATTCATAAACTGGTGACTTTTCAGAGCAGGACAAAATACACTTGATGTTTCTTCCCTCCAACAGAGGCCCTATTTAAGACATTTATTTGCAATGTTTTTTTTTAATCAAAGCTGATAATAACATCATATAGTGAAAGCTTATCAAAAAATGCACTGAAATTAAAAACCTTATTTTACAGTTACACACAGCCACTTTCATGCTAAAATCATAAACAACAAGCTGTGCTTATTTGCACACATTCATTTTTCATACAGGCAAATTATCAATAGAGTCAAGAATAAAATGTGCAATTAAAGAAACACAGGACACAAATATGGAGAAAGGGAAATGAGTAGCAAAAAAGCTGAAATTCAAAGTTGATACATTAAATATTAATATTAGGTGATTAATTTATAGTAAATAAATATTGGAGAGGATCTCCATCACTTACTGGTAGATTTTAAGCCTTCATTATTCTCTTAACTCATCACCACAAAGTAAAATCAGTTAAAAAAATAAAATAAATAAAAAATAGGGAGAACAATGCTTTGGTCGCTCCACCGGACTTCCTTCAAATGCATTTGGCCACTGTTTTTACAATTTATATATTTGTTTTGTATTAATATGCATTAAATGTTCACCTCACTTTACTCAATTAAAAACCATTACACATTCTGCAAACAACAGAAGAAATTAATCTTCATATGAAAAAAAGGAAAAAAAGCCAAAAACAACAATGAGCGTGAAAACCTAATTCTTGTGAATTAATTAAAACTTCATTTTTATTTGTTTTTAAAGAAAAACATGGATCCTTCATGGCAGTTACACTTGAGAGAAACAGGAAAAGGCGAATATCCGACATATTACTGTTAATTTACAATACACAGAAACACATGGAGACATGAACATGGTAAAGTCTGTAGGTTTTTAACGGGAACAATATTTTTTGTTAATCTAAAATCCTGAGGATTCTCCTTAAGGTCCAGCCGAGTCACCCAGTCCTGCTGTTTTATTGTCATGTCAAGGAGCAGCTTTGGAAAACTGTTTGCATTCTGGTTATTAAACTCCAATTCTTTCAAGATTTCCTCACACACCTGAATGAGCAAACAGATAATGAGCTGGAACCGAGGGTTTGAGAAACCTTGAAACTATGAATATCAGTAGGTTCCCCTGACTGGAGTGGAGAACCACACTTTAACTGGTTGCTGGTGTTCAAAACCAGGTTGAAGAGGTGAAGACCAGACTCCAGATTAAAACTGGAGTAGACTGCACAAAACAATTTTTTTTTATCATCTAATTATCATCTAAGCCAGTAAATAAAGTTGATAAAATACCATTTACCAGTTTGTAGAAATTATACAGCAGCATTGTTTACTCTTGGCTTCAAGATGGAACTTATTTATGAGAAGAGATTTATATCTTGTGAACCAGAAGAGACGTTTTTCTTGACAGTCTGTACAGCACAGCGAAGAGTTTTTCCCCCAAACAGATCATTAATTAAAGCTGCCCAATTTTTTTTCTAATGAGCTGTGCAACTGTATATTACACAATTACAAAGCCCCACTGGTGACATTTCTTCTTAATAAAAATAATATATGGCCAGGTCTTAAGGCAAAGGAACAAGATCCTAATGCATGGCCATGAAGTAATAACGCTAAGGAACATGATAATGAAGTCGTGACCACAGAATTGGTAACGTAAAGGGAATGAGACAAGTCAAGGCCATGACTTCATAACACAAAGCAATGTGATAATTATCTATTGTGTATTAGTTAAATAGCTAATTAGTAACATGGAACAGATACCTGCACAACCTGCACTGCAAGTGCCTTGCACTACAAAGATCATGTTCCCTCATATTACTCGTAGTCATGACCAGGACTTCACAAACAGAGCTCTGTATGTATGAATGACTATGTTACACTACGTACACTTTGTATGAAGTGGATTTTTATTTTTTTTTTTTAAATCCCACTCCCAAACAAATTCCTCCCGCAGTTATTTTTGTTGTCTTTTATAGCTAAATCAATTTTTTTTTTTAAATCCTTGCACCGTGGCTTAATGAATTTCAACCATGACCACAATCAGTGAGTTCTGCTGAGCCAAGTCCGCTGGGCATTCTGAGAATTGTCCTTAAATAGTGTAATGCAACATGGAGATGTATTATTTATCATGTTTTATTGAACCGATTTATTTATCTTCATCACTAACAGTGTATAAGAATTGCAGCTGAAAATGTAACGTGACTGCACTAATAAAACAGCTTAAAAACAGATGTGTCCTGAATCAGATTTTGCTTTTTAACTGTAGAAAAGATGACTAGTCGAATTACTGGTCAACTAGTAAACATGAACAGTCATGTAACCCACTAGTGTAAATATGTTTGGAGATCACTAAGCAAGGTAAAAGCAGTGTGTGTGTGTGTGTGTGTGTGTGTGTGTGAATGTGTGTATCATAAACAACGTTCATGATTGTATTTACAAATCACTGAGTGCACCCTGGAATATATTGCCAAAGACAACTAGTAAAGGGTTAAATAAGGACGCTATTTTACATTTTAAAGGACGAATATTACCCGTGGTGGACGGCCAGTTCTTAAGTGTTTAAAGGTTTGCTTAAATGGATCTCTGCATAGCTGGTGAAGGCACTACTACAAAAATGGCTTTCACTAGAAGCACTGAACCTGAACCCCTATGTTGCACAAAAGAACCAACACATGAATACAGACACATGCACACACATTTGTGCAACTGGTTTGTTCTTTTTTCCCGAAACTAAACAAGAGAAACCAGAACATATTTCCTCAGTGTTTCAAAATATTTTTGGTGGCTTTTTTCATTTTTTAAATGAAAGAATTATTGCATTATTTTTTAAAGTCTGTTTTATACCTTATAACAAACATAACATACTTGTCTAGGTAAAGACAGATTTGCATGAAGAAATCTGCCAATATCACTTAAATTGCAAGTACTGATAAAAATGCTGCAGTTCTGTGATGCTACAAGAAGTAGAATTTTGGAACCACAAAATATTTATAATACAAAATAACACAGGTTTGGACGCAGGTAGTTTATTATTTAGGGCTTGGGGTGAACCAACCAGAATTTGGCCCAATAACATTATTTTCCTTGGCTTGATTGGCCGATAGTAATTTAATTGAATTATTCTTTCATTATATTTAAGATATTAGACATTTGTGGGATTATTCTGGCAAAATGTACAGACACATGAGACACAACATTAATTTATGCAGTGTGCAACTGGCTAGAAGCTGGTTGAATTACCAAGAACCTAGATGAATGGGGGGAGAGTTAGAATAATTTTCCTCCTACCACAAAGGCAAGTTTCAGACCACACACTACAGGTGAGAATGGTTTTTAAAGACATTTCTGGTCTGTTTCACAAAATATAAAGAACAAGATAGACCACTCCAATTTATCAAAATTTTTCATTTTGTTTGTTTGTTCACATTAGAACAATTTTACATTTTTTTGTTTGCACATCTGGACTTTTTTTTTTTTTTTTTTTTTGATTTTGGACACTTCTTCCATCTGGTTCTTTTAGAGGTTGTTTGACCTTTGTAGGTCATGCAAACATTTTTATTAGAGGGGGAAAAAAAAAAAGACAAGTAAACAAGCTAAAACTTGAGAAGCAAAATTAAAGAAGAGAACATCAGTCCACAAATACATCTTGGCTGAAGATTAGTGGTACAGGGGAAAGTCTAAATATGAACCATTCCTTTAAAATTTATATGTACAGTACCGCATGTACATAACAAATGGCTTCTAAGTCAAGGACACCAGGCCTTTGCATAAAAACATGCATTCAATTTTAAACTCTGAAGCTCAACATATCCAATGAGAATATTGGTTAGTTCCTTAAAAAAGGAATTCCCAAAAGCAACCATTTTATTTCCTAAAAATGGCTAAATATTATTTCTAATAGGATGACAGCTTGGTAAACATACATCCAAGCCAGGAGTTCTAAAGTGCACTTCCAAAATTGAAATAAAACCCACCACTGCGTCAGGTAGATTCCTCAAATCCATCTGAGCTCAAATCAGTTGGAGATCCTGTCAGCGGCATCAATATTCCATGAAATAAAACATGGTGTGAATTTGCCCTTTGGTCTTTAGAGACCTTTGGATCCAGGCTAAAAGAAGAAGTTACCTTGGACAAATCTATACTTCATCATTACAGTCTCAAAGCATTGATGCGAACGATGAAGTGATTTCTCACACAAGGGAGTGTAAGAAATCTGCAGCAGCACTGAACGCAATAAAGAGCAGCATATGAATCCCATCTGCTTGTATCCCATCGCTATGGGAATAAAATAGACAGCAGCACATGATGTGGGCATTGCTGTGTAATTCTACACAGCTTGCTTTATTCCACTGACCCAGGAGTTCATGTTACCAGGAGTTCATGTTCACCTTCGGGTATGCTGAAATGCACAAGTCAACATTGATAATTCCTAAATCTGCACACAGGCAATTTAGCGTGTGCAGATTGAGAACTGAGGAACGATCCAAAGCCAACGTTATTGGTACAAAGTTTGGAGAGGAGCTCCTAAATGCTGATGGAAAGACAAGGAAGTAAAAAGAAATGCTCACCACCTCCCAAATCAAGGCATCTGCAAACTGGAAGATGGTAGATCTTGTTTAGCCGAGGCATCCAGGTTGCACAAGAGGGGGTAAAAACAAACTGGGAACCCTCAAATCTTCAATTCATGGGCACTTGAAAGATGCAATTATCACTGTAGGAACAGTGATATGTTGCCATTCCTCTTGACATTCCTTTCAATCAAAGATGGAGCCTCTTAGGCAGCTATAAAGGATCAGCTTCAACTAGGAAGATGTTACCCAGCATTAGTTACAGTACGGTAAAGCTGAGATCCTCAATGTGAATCTTAAATGTAATGTTACTTGCACAGGACAGGGGCCACTTGCAGGCAAATTTTCTAACAACTTATTTGATCAGATGGGAAACACTTACTCGAGTAACACTTGGATCCTTTATCAGAGTCTCACAGGAATCTTTAGGGTGGAAGATGGTAGACCATTCTCCAAGCATCACTTAATTCATGATGCACAGGAAGTTAAAAATGGATCTTACCAGACTCTTGAATCAAGGACACCTACAAGTTTGCACCCTCCCGTCAGTGGTTACCTGATTCCTCTTCAGTTGCATAGAAGATCATCCAGATTGGGGAGGCGATCAAGGTCATCAAAGAGGTCAGAAATGCCTTCGCCTTCTCCTAGGCTCATGAGGTAGTCGTCACTGAGAGGTGGCGAGCCCAGGCTGATGAAGGGCGATTCAGAGTAGGGATTCTGGTCCTCAGTTTGTTGCAGCAGGCTGGTGTAGGGGGATGTAATGGGTGAGAGATTGGTGACCGTTACCGCTGGGCCTGAACGGCTGGAGTTGGTACCTGCGGGGGGGGGGGGGATATGGAGTGACTTAAAACAAAACAACTAGAAAAACCCCAGAGTGTAGAGGTGCTCCTATTTAAACAGAGTAAATCTCCACAGCAAACCCACCTTCTAACACTTTCATAAAGGGCGAGGAGTTTCCATTCATACTCGAATTCTCATTCTTAACTGGACTGTCAGGGGTATTTTCATCAGGACACAAGAAGACATCTATAGGTCCTTTTGAACTGGTGAGGTGAACTTGCAAGCCCTGTAGGGTGAATTTGAGTCACAGGTATAAAAATATACAAACTGCCCCTTGTATAACAAAAAAAGAAATAATTTGAAAGCATCAACTTTGTTTGACAGTGCAAAAGATTGATTGATGATGACTGACCTCTTGTGGATCGGGCACCTCTAACTTGGTCTCGGACGGCGCTCGGACGACAATGACCGTCTGATCTTTCAGACTATGGTCCCGCCTGAGGTCTTGATATGTTACATAAGCGAACGTAGGAGAGGTTAAAGAACCACAATGAAATACTTCAGTAAATTCGCGTCTACAATGGTATAGATCACACCAATACTGCTCAGGTTTTTGCCTTTACCAACACTTCTTGAAGCTCCCCCTTTACCAAGACTACCCATGTTCCCCTTAACACAATGCTAATAAAGTTTTCCCCTGAACTACCCAAGTTTCCAAAATTACCCAATTTTTAACAAAATTACCAAAGTTGGCCCCCCCAAGATGAACCCCCCCCCCATACCAAGGAGACCCATTTCCCCACTCCCGTAACCAGGCTCACCCAAAATCTCCCTTTACCAATCCCACCCAAATTCTACCCCATACAAAACCTACCCATGTTTTCCCTTTAAGAGCCTAACCAAGTTTACCAATACAACCCAAGTTCTCTCCCAAACCAAGCCTATTCAAGCCTTTCCCTGACCTAGTCCACCCAAGTTTCTCCCGTACCAAGACGACCCAAGTTTTACTCTGACCAAGTTTTACTCTGATCCTAAGACCCCCCCTTTCCAAGACTTCCCCATATTCCCCCTGACCAAGAAGACCCAAGTTTACTTTGATCTTCAAATTCTGAATAGCAAATTCACATGATCAGCAAGAGATAAGCAGCATGTCAAGAAGCAAAGCCACATAAACTAAACACACATCCTAAAGGAAAACAGTCATCTTGTTGCCCCACACGAAGAAAGGATATTTCTGACTGTGCGATGACTCGGTCATCTGCTTGACTTCTTGCGTGCATCTTTGGATCAACTCATCGAGCCTGCGCTCTTCCTGCACCAGCTGAGCCACTTCACTGCTCAGAGTCTGTTTATGGGTCAGTACTCCACCAACCTCTGAAAGGTTACAGCCCCTAACAAACCACACAATAATGGAGGCATAGTTAGCATATTAATAAGCCAGTTTTATTAGCACCATGCCCACAGAGAAGGGGAAAATAAGTGTAAAAGTTTACACAATGATGAGCAAAATCTTTGACCACAAAAAAATTATGATCACTCTCAGATGACCTGAATAACATTTATGACTTCATAACAATAATGCAGGTCAAGGTCTGGGATACATTAGACAGTATATTTTCATTTTTCATTAACATTTACGGCATTTGGAAGACGCCCTTATCCAGAACGACTTACAGAAGTTCTGTGAAGTCTCTATCAATAAACACATCTTCATACTGGTTCACTAGGTCAGGGCTAAGACTGGTCTGAATCAACAGAAGAGCTACAGTGGCCCAAGTCACAGAAATGTTTAATGATGGTTACGGGAGGAAGGTGTCAACACAGTGCATTTCACCCTGCTGCATATACCATTGAAGAGTACCATTACCACTGGAAGTGCCTCCAATGGACATGCAAGCTTCAGAACCTGACCTTGGAGCAATGCAAGAAGGTCACTTAGTCTGATGAGTTCCATTTTCTGTTACATCACGTGTATGGCCAGATACGTGTGCGGTGTTAAACTAGGCAAGTGATGGTACCTGGATGCACTGTGGGAAGATGATGCTCTGGACAATGTTCTGCAGGGAAACCCTGGGTCTAGTCACTCATGAGGAAGTCAGTTTGACACGTGCCACCTACTCAAACATTGTGGCAGACCAGTTACACTGCTTAACAGTAACAGTATTCCCCGGTGGCAGTGGTCTCTTTCAGCAGGACAATGTGCCCTGCTACACTGTACACATTAGAAAATGGTTTGAGGAACATGAAAAGTTCAAGGTGTTGCTCTGGCCTCCAAATTCCCCAGATCTAAACTGATCAAGAATCTGTGAGATGTGCTGGAACAAAAAGTTCAATCCATGGTGGCTCCAACTCACAGGACTTGCTGCTAATATCTTGTCCGGATCAAGCTGATCAATGTCAGGATCTGCTGCTAATGTCTTGGTGGAGTCAAGTAGATTCCATGCCTCAGAAGGTCTGAGCTGTTTTGATGGCACGTGGAAGACCATCAGCATATTAGGCAGATGGTCATAACGTTTATGCTCATCGGGGTGTATACTGTATTTATCAATATTTACAGCTACCTAGCCAATGACCAAGGCCACTAATTCAGCCAGCTCGCTAAATAATAAAAATTTATTAATTTACTTGTTAATTAAATAATAAATTTCTTTTAAGTTTCACCACCAGCTTGTGCATTTTTAAATGGTCCCTTAATACCACTGTGGGATGTTTTCCTTGTTTATTTGATTATGTTTATTCTTCAGTGACCACTTTTAGACCATTATTACATATCGCTTCCTTTTGTTTATTTCACTTACTGCGCACACTTAATAAATTCCCTACACTTTGCTGGTCTACTGGCTCCTGATTCTGACTTCTGAAAGATTTACAACGACGTGAATCCCTGACATTTTTAGACTAGTTACCATACCATTAAAATTCCACACTCTAAAACCCCTATGCAAAGATTCACGGCAAAAGTAGGTCACGCAGCAGTGTTCAAGCATGTTTTTAACCAATATTACCACAGCAAGCAAAATTATCTGTGCCTCTGTATATTCACTACCTGCTTACAGACAGGAAGTAATCCTGTCTGTGGGTGTAGAGCAGCACTGCATGTGATATCATCACAACTAGCTTATTATCAGAAATGTAATAAATATCTGTAGGGTTAGGTCTCATTCTAATTGAGAAATACTAATCAAATATCAATGTAACTGATTATGAACATATCCTTCGGCTCTATTCTACGTACATCCATTGTATGTTGTTTTTGGATTTCTTCTTGATGAGGTGCACCCCCTCCAGCACGTTGGTTATGTCGTAGAGACGTCGCTTCTGGACGTTGAGCGCCTCGGCCGCCTGGTTCAGATCCACCACGCCATCTGACGACTGGCCCAACAACTGCACAAACTTCTTAGTCAGGAGACCCAGAGACGTGTCATAGCGAGTCTTCTCTGATGGAGACTTTGGAGCTACATGGATTTACGAGCAGAATTAACTTTTCAACCCAAAATAGAGACATTTATTATTATTAACACCAACATTTACATTTTTATGACACCTGATTAGCTTGGATATGTTAGCAATGCATGCAGATTACTAGCAAAAATAATGGTGAATCTTTATTTTTTGCTACATATCACATGTTAAAATTAACAATAAACAGATAAAATTTAAGCTGTCATTGCTTAATGACACAACACTTCAGGACTGGCTGTTCTGGGAAAATAATCAACTTCTGCTTGACCATACCAGTTTGTGTATCTTACTTATAGATATAAAAGTTATTCATTTTCGTATAAGTATTGACAAGCACCAAAAATTCATACTCAATCTGAAAAGAGAAAGGGTATCAATGTATGTACACAATAAATGGATAAAATGTACAAGGTGTAGGTCTTTAAAAAGCAACAAAATTTCATTCTTGGCAAAGTGCTGTGGTATAAGAGGAACAAAACACTTAGGGATGTGCTGTTCTAGGAAAATAATCAACTTTGGGCTTCTGATTTTCCCCCCCTATAACAACACACCACAGGGTTTAATTTCATTACTAATTAACAGATTTTATCAATTAAGACATTAATTAAGTATAAAAATAATAGCTTTAGTGCCATTCAGTACTAATCCATCCAGAGTTGGGTTGGTTCTTACTTTTGTTGCCCTTTAGTACAGCTAGTGGGCCTCCATTTTGGGTCTTGGGGGTTTTCGCTACTTCAGCTGTGTACAAGTGGTCCGAGTCATCGAGAGCCAAGCGTCGCTTCGCCTGTGGATCGCGTTCGCAAGACAATCAGACAAGACTGGCAGCCATGTTGCTGTCACAAATCAGGTAATAAAAGATTATCAATAAAACAAAACCAAAGCAGAGGGAAAACCAGCAGAAGTGTAGCTGGGAAAAGTTGAATGTTCCTGTCTGAGATTCAGTTTAACCTTCTTTGCGTATTCATCAGTGTTCAACATTAAGCAAATTTTCACAAAGCTGGTGCAGAAAACCCCCCTATCATCACGGACTTCCATTAACTCCTGTTAAAATGGAATATCCTATGCAGAAACAACAAGATGATATATCAGCATAGCGCGGCACTGAAATGGACACGCACCAACGGAGAACAAGTCATGGATTCTGATTTTAGGTTTAGGAAAAATAATGTTTGTAGAGTCTGTAGAGTTGTAATATTAAAATTACAAGAAATAAAGTCACAGATTCTGAAAAAAAAAAAAACTTACAAGAAATAATGTTCGTAGATTCCGATATTACTATTACAAGAAATGAAGTTACAGATTCTGATATTAAGGTTATAAGAAATAAAGTCACAGATTCCAATATTAGCATTATAAGAAACAAGGTCGTAGATTCCAATATTACTATTACAAGAAATGAAGTTACAGATTCTGATATTAAGATTACAAGAAATAAAGTTTGTAGATTCTGATATTACGATTATAAGAAATAAATCACAGATTCTGATATTAAGGTTACGAGAAAAAGTCGCAGACTCTGAGAAAGGCTACGAGAAGTAAAGTTACAGATTCCATTATTAAGGTTATAAGAAATAGTCACAGATTCTGATGTTACTATTACAAGAGATAAAAGACACATTCAGATATTAAGATTACAAGAAAAATGAGTGGATTCTGATAAAGATTACGAGAAATAGTCACAGATTCTAATATTAGGATTACGAGAAATAAAGTACATAGATTCCAATATTAAGATTATGAGAAAGTTCATAGATTCCGATATTAAGATTATGAGAAATAAAGTTCGTAGATTCTGATATTAAGGTTACGAGAAAAAAGCTAGTAGATTCTGATAAAGATTACAAGAAATAGTCACAGGTTCTAACATTAGGATTACGAGAAAAAGTTTGTAGATCCCAATATTAAGATTACGAGAAATAAAGTTCGTAGATTCTCATATTAAGCTTATGAGGAAAAAAAGTGCAGATTCCGATATTAAGATTATCCGAAGGAGAAGATTCTCTTTAGATAGTAATATTAGGAATATTATGAGAAAGTCGTAACTTGTGATATTAAAATGATCCTGAATAGAGTTACGAGGAATAGGCCTAACTGTATATTATATTAATACCTAATACCTAATCGTATATTATATTAGAAAATTTGTATATTCTGATATTAGGATTACGAGAATGTCGTCGATTCTGATATTAGGATTACGAGAATGTCGTCGATTCTGATATTAGGATTATGAGAATGTCGTAGATTCTGATATTAGGATTATGAGAATGTCATAGTTTCTGATATTAGGATTACGAGAATGTCGTAGATTCTGATATTAGCATTATGAGAATGTCGTAGATTCTGATATTAGGATTACGAGAATGTCGTAGATTCTGATATTAGGATTATGAGCAAAAAAATGAAAAACCTCACACCAGTATTTCTGACTATTTCTCGTAAACCTAATATCAGAATCTACTACTCTCAAAACGCAACAGATTTTAAAAGAAAAATCAATTTTTTTTTACGCCAACCCTATACAACCCTAAGTACAGCCGTGTGGTGATCGAAATCCCAAAAGTTTCTTTAGTTTGTAATCCCTGTCGTTTCTGTTAGCACTGCTAAATTGTTACATGATACAACTAAAATGCATTTGATAGATTATTGGCTAATTAGCTAATGAGTTATCCAGTTAAACAGTACAGCTGTGCAACTTGCTGCTTTATTTTAGATTTGTCATCATTTTATATAACGGGTGCTAGTGCATATGTAATTCTGGAGTATTGTTTTTAATTGTTTGGTATAAATAAGTTGCGATACAACATTATGTTTGTATTAAGCTAATTCAAAGTTACTGAATAACTGCAAAGATTGTGTGTAAAAAGTAAAAGTGTTGGATAAAAGTCTAATGTCTTCCTACATCCCTTTTTTTCCTATACAGGCCACCTCCTGTTTCAACGCCACTTAGTTTCTACAGTGAAACGAAGATACAAAAAAAATTAACCTTACAGCAACGATTAACCATGATACGATATTTCGCTCTGTACTGAGTTGCTCTACAAAAGCTGATCAGGCTTCAAGAAAAAGATCACTTTTTTCATTACTGCAAAAATGACACTTTTTTTTGTTTACGTTACTTTTTTTTTTTTGCACAAACTTGCTTAGCCGTAGCTTAGTTTCCATAGCTACTGAATATATATTTTAATAATTGCAGAGAAATAACAGCAAGAAAATGATGGTATTATCGAAAATTATGGAGGGAAAAAATAATTGGTAACAACGCAATCTTTTAAAAAATTAAACATAGCTACTGAATAGATGCTAATAAACAAAAAATAAATAAGAATAAATTATGAAATTGAACAATGAAAAACCTTTGATAACTGTTTTGGTTAATTTCGGAACACGTCCAAACTTAAACTTATTTGGAAGCTAATCTGTTACTTTTAGGTTAAAGTAGTATTTGATGTCTTGGTACGTCACTTTCTTTCCTGAACAGATGCTAATGACTACATATAAACAGTAGCCCCGTTTCCATAGCTACTGAACAGATGCTGATAACTACATATAAAGAGTTTAGGAAGGAATCACCAGGAGTTAAATAAATAAAGTATTTTGGTAATGGTACAGTCCGGATTTTGGTTCATGCCCACACTTGCACTTGTGTGGAAGCTAGTCGGTTAGCTTTAGCCCTGCTGTAGGGGAGATTAAAGGTGTTGTTTTGCCCCCCGGTGGAGTTAGTCGGTGTTTACCGGAGGCCGTCCCAGCGCAGGTCTCTGTCCGCTCGCGGTCGGGGTGGTGTACAGGCTGGCGGGCGGAGACTCGGACACACATAGGGCGGCGGGAGTGTGTGTGAGGCGCGGTGGCGGCGGCGGAGGTGGCGGCGGGGTGATGATGTGGATGAAGGTGGTTGTGTGTGTGTTGGAGCCCAGGGCCGTGAGCACCGCGTTCTCGTCCAGCGAAGAGCCTCCAACCCCGGTGATGATCACACTCTCCGGGGCCGAGCACGAGATCGCTCTTCTCATCGTCTCCGACGCGGCTCTTGTGTGTGTGTGTGTGTTTGTGTCGCTTCTCTCTCTCTGTGCGTCTGTTTTTTTTTTTTTTTTTGCTCTCAGACCTCAGTTTAAACCGCGTTTTTTACCCCAACGCGCTGCTTTTCTGCCATAAATATTACCCTCGCATGAAAGATCAGACTTCTAACTATCGATGCAGCCACGTTTCAGGTGATATTAGTGTCATAAACGCGCAGATGGCTCGGATTAAAAAAAAAAAAGTTACCACTGCTGCTGCGCCGCTCGCTGGAGGGAAAAAAATGGCTCCAGGAAGCTGACAATGAATGAGGGGGGACACGGGCGAAACGCGAAAAGGCGCTCGCGCGAAACTCAGATTTCCCGCGGAAAGCTTCAAACGCAATTTGCATGTCGCACACGCATCGGTCGCGTGGACACCAAGCCACGCCCCCTCCTCACTCGCAGCTTCGCGACGATGACAGCCAGGCAACTCCCGCCTTAGGTGCAGGCTGCTGATTGGTCAGAGGAAGCACGTGTGTGGTGACGTCACACCAGTGAGGCGGAAGAAAGATAAACAGAGACCCTGCAGTGGGAGTGTTACGATTTTAACTGCGGAAAATACACACACACACACACACACACACACACAGTGGAGATCAAAATTAGAGAACAATTTATGAACACTTGATTTTTTCAGGAATAGTATAATCTTCATTGCTCAACATTCGAAGGAATTTTTGTTGTGGCTATACCATGCTAATAGAACAGTGTTTTACAAAATAACCAAGGCACTTCAACAAAAAACCTTTATTTTGTAGAAAACACAATGATCAAAATTATAGAACAGCAATGACTGTAGCACGGAGAAAGATTACAACTAAAATTTCTGAAGGTTACAACAGTCAACAATTAGTAGGAAGTGTACAGGCCCTTGCTTTGAATGACTTCAGCACATCTGCGGCCACAGGACATCACTAGTCTCTCATACTGCTCTGGTGTGATTTTGGTCCACTCTTCTTCCAGTCTCTTCCACAGTTCGGTGACTGTAGTGGGTTTCTTGGCCATAACTTTGTTGCCAAGGATTTTCCAGAGGTTTTCTATCGGGTTTAGATCAGGACTCTGGGCTGGCCATTTCATTATTTCAATGTTTTCAGCTTCAAGGAACTGCTTTACCCGTTTTGCTGTGTGACAGGGGGCATTGTCGTGCATGAAAATTGCTGGCTGACTGGGTGATGAACGCAGGGAAGGAACCGCATGTTGTCGAAGAAGGGTCTGATAAACATTTGCATTCACTCTGCCATGTAGCTGTATAAGAGGCCCAACTCCTGCTGCAGAAAACATCCCCCAAACCATGACACTTCCCCCTCCACCTTTCACTGACTTCTTTACACACATTGGGTTCAGTCTTTCCTCAGTTTGACTACGAACATAATGTTTCCCATCAGACCCAATAAATTAAACTTGCTTTCATCACTAAAGTGAACTTTGGAGCAATTCTCCTCTGTCCACACAGCATGCTCCTCAGCGAAGGTTAGTCTAGCCTTTTGATTCTTTCTGCTAATGAGAGGTTTGGTCACTGCAGAGTGGTCTTTCAGTCCAAATTCTCTTAAACGTCGAGACACTGTATGACGAGACAGATCCTTACTCTGTTCAGCGCTGAACTGGCGAGCAGTCCCAGCTGCAGTGTTGAACCGATTGCCCATTGAGATTCTCCACATTATCCTGTCCTCTCTTGCATTTGTCTTTCGTGGACGACCAGGCTTCTTGGGTGACTTGAATGAGTTTGTGACGTTGTAAAGATGCAATATTCTAGAAATCACAGATTTGGAATGACCAACTTCTCTTGCTATGGTAGATAGGTTCATCCCTTTGGCCTTCATCTGGACAACCTGCTGCCAGAGGGTTTCAGTCACTTTAGAACGGCTCACCATCTTGCAAAGTCAGTGAAAACTGGAAAGTTAGGCTGCCAGTTAAATAGGGTTTGTCAGATAATTAAAGAAATTAGCACTAGGTGCCAGATTAACACCAATAACTGGGAGGTATCTGAAAGTGTTCTCTAATTTTGATCAGTGTTCTTTTTCAAATCTCATTGAAGTTTTTTATTCTGTGCTTCAAAATATATGTAACTCATGAAATATGCTTTAAAAAAACTGCTCTTTTACTCCCGTTTAGATAATTTCAAATAGGACTAAGCAGTGACCTTGAAATTTAGGAAACTGTAGGTTGTTCTCTAATTTTGATCTCCACTGTGTATGTATATTACTTGGAATTTATTTATTTATTTATTAATAAAGAAATAAAGAAATAAGAACCCAGACAGATGGAAGAATATTAGTTTAGATGGTTATTGGTTCTAGCTCTCTAAATGAAATTAAATAAATAATCTTTTTATTTAAAGAAATAGAAAGAAGATAAGAAGAATCCTTTACGGCACTAGATGTCTTTGTTGATAAATGTTGTTAAATTATTATGATAAATGTTGATAAATTAGTCTTTATTATTTGTTATTAATTATTATAATTCTATATTTTAGGGATTGTGGTTATTCTCAGTAGTGAGCAGCAGAGGGCGCTCTGTGAACGACAGAAAACATTTCAGGAAGTTAAAAATCGATTCATGGTCATACCTTAATGAATAACCATAATCAGTCCAGCTAGGAATTATTATGAGCTGTGACGTGCTAAAGACATTTTGAGTTTATATAATTATAATAATGTTTTATTTATGCCTTTATAATGAAGGACTACATAACCCACAATCCCACAGGGTGTTCTGGCGGACTAGAGAAGCCGTTACGATGGAAACGTAGTTAAATTTAAAAAAAGTTAAATTAAAAATCATTAGCTATACCCTTCCCCCCCACCACCACCACAATTAACAGCAAAAAACAAAACAAAAAAATAAAAAACAAAAACAAAGCAACAACAACAGCAACGACAATGCAACAGCAACAACAATAAAAGAACAATTCAAGAACAAAAAACAACAAAGCATTATAAACAACAAAACAACAACAACAATAAAAGAACAAAGCAACAACAACAACAAAACCTCCAGCATGTGTTTTTACTTACTTGTGTTTTTTAGTTACTTACTTCACTGTTTATAAATCTTGCTTCTTTGCACTACATAAATTATAATGCGGTTTTTGCACTACTGTACTTACATACATGCATATATGTGTGTGCATATATATATAATATGTATGTATATATTCATTTGTATATCCTGTTCACATTCCTATTATATTCTTAACATGTCTTCACCACT
>CM075003.1:13980224-13994182 GCA_037576675.1 Pangasius sanitwongsei
ACACACACACACACACACAGATATATATATATATATATATATATATATATATATATATATATATATATATATATATACATATATAGTATGTATAACATTGAGAGTTTTTGATCAAAAATATTTGAGAGCTACCTTTTTTAAAGATATCTTTTTGAATAAAAAAAATAAAGCGAGGTTTCAAATAAACAATTCATTTATTGTTCTTATCCTACATACAAATGCAGCCATGTGTTCATGTTTATGAGAACACATTTGTTCATGTTTATGAGAACACATTCAACCAGTTAAAAGTGGACACTAAGTGCAATTAAAGTCTAATTTTAGTTCAAGTGAGTCTTTCCTCACTAATTTTCTAACAGATCTAAGGTAAATGTTGATGTTCTGGACAGTTCTGTCTTGTTTCCACGGTCACTTTTTCTTTGCACTGTCTGTATAAAGGACTTAAAGGCTACGTGTTAGCTAGCTAAAGTGTAGAGCCCAATCATTAGCTAACGTATCCAAAGTGTACAAAACACTTGTGCTGCAATATTGAAGCTTCTCAGTATGACAGTACCCATTAAACTGGATTAAAAGTTGATGCTAAGTGTAATTTAGTCTAATTTTATTTGAACAAAATGTTTTCTTACTAATTTAACAACATGCCTGAGGTAAATGTTGATGTTCAAGACAATCCTGTCTCATTTCCGCTGACACTGTGTGTTTACAATTTCTGTATAAAAGACTTCAAGGCTACGTCCTAGCTAGCGTGTCAATCATTATGTATGTATTTCCCTGTCACCTAGCAACAGTGTTATGACAAATTACCACAACATTGCACAACATTTCTAAGTATTGTGAAACCCATTAAACTTAGCAGTCAATGCCAAGTGTAATTAATAGTAAAAAGTAAAAGTGAATTTTTAGTTGTATGTAGTCTTGTCTGAGTAATTTACCAACATGTTGATCTTCCGCATGGTTCTGTCTCTTTACACTGTCTGTATAAAAGACTTCAAGGCTACATCCCTCATTGTCAATCATCATCAATTTATCAACACATCTTATTTAAATGTTGATGGTTCTGTCTTGTTTCTACGGTCACTGCTACATGCTAGCTAGTTAAATTGTTAGCTTCAGTCGTTGGCTGTCTTATGCTCTGTATGTGCATGTTTCCCAGTTGCCTAGCAGCAGTCTTCTTGCAGCTTTAGCCATTTGAAAGATTTTTTTTTTTCTTACTATTTGCCTTCTGATGTTACTTTTTTTTATACAGATGTGTTTGTATGCTTGAGGTTCATGTTGTAAAGCACTAATACCAATCAGTTACACAGATTTAAAAAAAAAAAAAATGTTTTGTGTCAGTGTTGTGTCAGTATTTGTGTAATCCAACTTGATGTTAGCCTTGAAGCTCTTATTATTCTGGAGTTACTAGAAAAAGCATGATGATGCTACACAAACACACTCTGTCATGGAGATACTGGAACACACACTACATTATTGTTTATTCCAGGCATGAATTCCTCACCATTTGTCACATTTCTTTATTATCCTCTGAGACCATGGACAAATCCAACACTGCCTAGAATGTTCCAGAAATTTCTTCTGACCCAGATGAACAGGTTGAAAGGTACACGACTCCTCTGTCAAGCCATAAACAGAGAAGTGTTTGCATTTCCAACAGAAAGTCAGGCTCCTTCACAGCATCATATCCACAGCTGTGAAAAAGCCAAACCCCTGTCCAGACGAGGGAGGACCTTCACAGGGGTCACCTTCTCCCCACAAATCAGCTGTGTTCCTTAAATTCCTGGCCATTTTTTTGTCCAGGTAGTCAACTCTTCTCCTGCTCTGTAGCTCCTTCTCCAAACTCTCTTCTCAAATTGAAGAACCAGCAGCATCATGTTGCCAGAGATGTCCTAAAATTCTAGGAACCCCAATGACAGATTTTAGACATGAAGTTCTTTGGTTCCTGTTCATTATTTAATTGACATTATCCATTCCACAGATTTTGGTCCTCAGATTTCCACCACTATGTAAATGATGACTGCTTCAGCAGCATGATGACACAATTGGTCCTCAATGTTAAGGCGCATTGATTATATACTTGAACCTTTGAACTTCACCTTCTCCACTAGAGCAGCCTGAGTTTCCCAAGTCCTTCTCTGGTACATGAAGTTTTCAGCAAAAAGAGCTTTCCTTCCTCATCATTGTCCACACCATGGTCCCATTCACCTTGAGACTAGCAATGGATGAAATGCATCAAGTAAGCCCTCTCATTTTAATTTTAAGAATAGACATCATCACAAAGCAGCTTAACAGAAGAGGGCATTTAGAATGCGGTTTTCTTTCTGTTCGCCTGTCAGTGCGACTGATTGAATAGGTATGATGTAACGCCAAATTGGTAGCAGTTACTACTAGACATTTTCCAACCTCAATGCCAAATCCATCCAGTACCTCTGTGAGCTTCTCTTCCACTGGTGATTAATTGTTCCATTTATCCATCCATCCATTGTAGTGGTTGACTTTGACACATCCTTTAAGATCGTCTCATTCAGGTTTAATCACGCACATATTTATCGTTCTCAGAAAAATAGTTGGAACGGAATCCAAAATGAAACTACAGCGTGTCCCAAAAGTCTCCATACAGAGGGGGAAATTAACACTTTTTAGCAAAATATAACTTTATTTACAAAATATCCTCTACATGATTGACATTTTTTTGTAAACACAGAATTTTGGCTCCTAACTTTGGCTCCCAGTTTGGCGACAGTGTGGTGTGTGATGTGCTCCCCATGTTTCCAATTAAAGTCCATCTTCCCGATCCAACCATGAGAATGATTTCGATATGTTCTTCTGTTCCCAAGGCATTCCTAAAGGCTATCTGAGAAAATATATAATATAAACTAAATATAAAAAATTTTGGAAGACATTTTGCCAAAAAAAAAAAAAGTGTTAATTTCCCCCTATGAGACTTTTGAGACACCCTGTATAGTCTGGAGAGGTTTTTTTTCGGTTAGTGTCATCAAAAATGTAAAATTCCTGCACAAAAAAAGTCGATGTGGAAATTCACTTAAAAATTTCACAGGATACTCTTTAAACATAAACAGAGTATTTTGAACCTGTTGACAGACAGATTAGATGTACTAGCACAGAAACACAGACAGGGGGCAGTACGTGCACACACACACACACACAGTGAAAGGTTTACAAAGAGGAATTGGACCTGTAGACTTTTGTGTCGTACATCCTGTTTTTGTGGTCTGTGGTTGAGTTTAAACCCCTAACTATTTACTGTAATATTGTTTAACACTCTTTTCGGCTTTTCTTCTGACGTGCATGTACGTAATGTGCTAACCACAAATAAAAATCCAGTGAGAGGACGACTGCAGCGTAGTTCATCAGTGAAAGCTGGGAATGAAAAAATTCATGGTTGGTTTGCATATGAGTAATTTTTTTTTTTAATTCCTCTTCATTTTTTTTTTTAAAGATGTAGGCAATGCCATTACTTCTGCATTCATTCCACCATGGCGCCTGTTACTCCTGAAAATGTTTGTAAAGCCTTTTTGCCACTCGTGAGCTGTCCGTTAACATGAATAAAGATTGATTTTGCTTTCGTTAATTGAAGCAAATAAAATTTTAAGTTTCTTGGTTTGTCCATACAGCACAAGGGAAACATGCAATTTAGCACATGCACTTATTTGAAAAATCTCAATATTGCAAACTTTGTCAAATTTAGAAGAAAAAAATCAATGAGCCGATGGCTTGTGAGCGAGAAGAGTTGACTCTCATTGGTGAGTTATGTCAAATGATGAGAATTAGAGGAGCGTTAAATTAGTGTTAGAGGAGCGTTAGAGGAGCATTAGATGAGTGTTAGAGGAGCATTAGAGGAGCATTAGATAAGTGTTAGAGGAGCATTAGAGGAGTGTTAGAGGAGTATTAGAGGAGTGTTAGATGAGCATTAGATGAGTGTTAGAGGAGTGTTAGATTAGTGTTAGATGAGCATTAGATGAGTGTTAGATTAGTGTTAGAGGAGTGTTAGATGAGCATTAGATGAGTGTTAGAGGAGTGTTAGATTAGTGTTAGATGAGCATTAGATGAGTGTTAGAGGAGTGTTAGATTAGTGTTAGATGAGCATTAGATGAGTGTTAGAGGAGTGTTAGAGGAGCGTTAGAAGAGTGTTAGATTAGTGTTAGATTAGCGTTGGAGGAACATCAGGTGAGCGTTACAGGAGTTTTAGATAAGCGTTAGATTAGTGTTAGAGGAGTGTTAGGGGAGCGTTAGATTAGTGTTAGTGTTAGAGGAGTGTTAGATTAGTGTTAGTGGAGTGTTAGAGGAGCGTTAGATGAGTGTTAGAGGAGTGTTAGAGGAGCATTAGAGAAGTGTTAGAGGAGTGTTAGAGGAGTGTTAGATTAGTGTTAGTGTTAGAGGAGTGTTAGAGGAGCGTTAGAGGAGCGTTAGAGGAGTGTTAGAGGAGCATTAGAGGAGCGTTAGATGAACGTTAGATTAGTGTTAGAGGAGCATTAGGTGAGCGTTACAGGAGTTTTAGATAAGCGTTAGATTAGTGTTAGAGGAGTGTTAGAGGAGCGTTAGAGGAGCATTAGATTAGTATTTGAGGAGCGTTAAAAGAGTGTTAGATAAGCGTTAGAGAAGTTTTAGATAAGCATTAGAAGAGTGTTAGAGGAGCATTAGAGGAGCATTAGATTAGTGGAGTCAAGTAGATACAATAATCAAATGCTGCTTTAAATGGCTATTGGGCAATAAAATAAGTGGAAGTAGACAAGTGGAAGTATTAAAAATAGAATTTCAAATGTTCTTTTAGATTCAGCTGGACATACAGATATGACCTCTTTCTTTTCTTCATGTTTCTCTCTCTCTCTCTCTCACACACACACACACACACACACATAGACATTACTCTGTTTCTTCTTGACAGCCTTCACCCCTCACATTCACTTTCCTCTTTTATGTAACATGAGATAAGAAACATGTAGAGAGAGAGAGAGAGAGAGAGAGAGAGAAAGAGTGGGTGGGATGATAAAATCAGAACGAGACAGAGGAAGTGACAGAGACAGCATGAAGCATGTAAAATGCAACCAATTGTAGGACAAAGAGAAACCTCGTCAAACACAGAACTTTAAGGAACCTTAAGGAGATTCATTTTTAATTTTTTTAATTAAAAAATCTTATCAAGTGAAAACTTTTAGCAATGCCCTGCACCCCGGACAAGCATGAACACAATGGTTCCTGCTGCGAAGCATGCCCAAAAGGTGAGTCTTGAAAAATATAGATCAGAAAAATATAAGAAATGGTTTACGTTTATATTTTGCATTATGAATTGAGTACAACACATTTTTGTGATTCTTATATGTGTGTAAAACAAATTCCTAATGATCAGATTAAAGCTCTACAAAAACTATAACTATATTTTATATATTTTATAAAACTATATTTTCTGTTTGGGGCACAGACATAACTTTCACACATTTTACTCTTTTGATAAAAATATACTTATTTTGTTAAAAATCGCTTTCTTTCATGAATTTAATTTAGATAAATTTCATTGCAGAAGGCTAGAAAGTAAACATACTGTGTGTATGTGCTTGTGTAGTATAATTAAAATTCTATTTTAAATCTATGCTCCTCTTATACATTTTTAATAAAGTTTTATGTTTTATGTCGTAAACAGTTCATTTTTTGAATATTTCTTCGTCATTCCAGCTAACAACCGTACCTGCTTTTTGAAACTTTCAGACTGTCAGGTTTGTTTTTTAAGGGTGTTGTGAAGATGATTTTAGATTTTCTAACATCTATAAATGTTCCTACAACACTACTGTAACATTTTGTTTTGGAAACAAACTCATAACTTGTATAATAACTCCTGCATAAATCTTATAGTACACATAATTATTACATATAATACCTTAAGCTGTTAATGAAGACTTAAAGCCACAATGAAATAAAGCAGAAGATTATCAAACAGCTTTTTCTTAAAATAGTATGTTTCATAAAAATGGTGTGTTTATTTCTGTGTTTATTTCTCTCTCTGTTTCAGGGACACATGTGTCATCTTACTGTGCAGAATCTTCACAAACCCAGTGTGCACGGTGTCCTAGTGGCTTCTACACAGAAAATGATAATTTTATTGAAAATTGCTTGCAATGTAGATCATGTAACCCTAGTAAGTTTCACCACCAGTTACCAGCATACACTGATGTTCTTCACCAAAACACAAAGATTTTCTATTAGATACCAGTAAAGACCATCAGACATCAACATTCTTCACCAAACACCATCAAACACCAATATTCTTCACTGAACACCATCAGACACCAATATTCTTCACTGAACACCATCAGACACCAAAATAAAAAAGGCATTTCTCCATTATTTGTTATTATTTTCTCTTTAATTTAGGGTAACAGAGGTGAAATCTAACAGGCATTCCCTTTAGATATTTGAAAGAATAAAAATAGTGCATAATAAATACGAGTCACTCTGAATCATTTTTCATACAGAGATTTTTTTTTTTTTTATAATAACCCCCTGTCAGTGATACTAGGTGAAAAAAATAATAATATCTTGCCTTTTTCCAAAAGGGTAACATGTCTGATATAAAACTAACGGTCATTAAAACTGATCGTTTTTTAACTTGATCTTGTTTTAGCTTGAAGTAGAAATGTTATATCTGGAAAATGTAATGTTGTAAACATAATATTTAAAATATTACATTTAATATATTTAAGTATGTAAAATTATATTAATATAATAATGATGTTTAAAATTTGTTACCTCATATTTATTTTACTGCTGATTGGTGTGTGTGTGTGTGTTCCTTCTCTTAGACAATCATCTGCAAACGTCAAAGCAATGCACAGCAGAAAGCAACACCAAATGCATGTGTACGGAGGGCTTCTACTGTACTAAAACATCTGGAGAATGTCAAGATCACTGTGAGAAATGTGAATCAGTCAGCCGCTGCCCACCAGGACAAGGAGTTTCAGTTCCCCGTGAGTTTAACACACACACACGCACACACAAGCACACACACATTCTAACGCGGAACTAATTCCTAGTACTGTAGACACATTTAAACACCCTATCCTACTTTTATACAAGATTTGATTCTTTTGATTTGCTGCTGTTCAAAATAGTTATCAGATTATGAAAATTCCACCAGGGTAATATTTAAGTAGGTATACGTTTGAGTACACTTAGGTACATATAGCCTAAAGCTTTATGGATAATATGGCAAATAACGTACGTACCATCCTATTAATGTAATCAAGCCATTACAGCATTTTATTTATCATTTATCTCAAGTCAATTAGGTTTACATCTATCATTACTAAATAATAATTTCACCAATCACCACCATCATTTAAGGACTAAGACTGCAATTCCCATCAACAGTTTTGCACTCAAATCTCCATCAGTGAACAGTTGATAACTTCAACAAAATAGACTTCATATGTAAACTATAATGAACTTTCATGGTTACACAATTGCACTTTTTGTCCATGTAGTACACAGTTATATGAGAGATTTATTTAGAATTGCACTATCCGGTGTCACTCAGATGAGGATGGGTTTCCTTTTGAGCCTGGCTCCTCTCAAGGTTTCTTTCTCATATCGTCTCAGGAAGTTTTTCCTAAATAAATTCATTAATATAAATTCATACATATAAAAATGTATATCCTGAATTTATATATTTCTATAAAGCTGCTTTGTGACAATGTCCATTGTTAAAAGCGCTAAAACTGGGGGTGCCCGGAACACACTTTGGGAACTATGGACTTAAAGAACATGGACATTCTCCCGTAAAAAAAAAACCAAACTTGCAACTCAATTCACAACATCATTCAAAAAGGTTCATCAATGACCAGTCCATACATGTTCAGGAATTTGATGTGTGTTCCAAAATAAGAGTGTTTAGCTTACTAGCTACTCAATACTGACTTACCACTCCATTCTGACACATTAACCTCAGCGGTTTCATGCCAAGTCACACCTCCATGGTGTTAAATCCCACACATGGGTTTAAACAGAAGGGAGTACCCATTATTCAGGAGAACCTCAGATGGGAGGAGAAACATCTTAAAGCAAACATTTAGTCACCAAGATGACATAGCTATCTAACAAACTTTACTTTATAATGGACTTGTGTTATCTCACTGCATGTTGAAAAGGTGATGATGATGATGATGATGATGAACACTGAATTGACATAATAAGTTTGAATAAAATGAGACATGTGACTTTTTTTTTTTAGCCAACAGCACACGTGATACAGTGTGCAAGCGCTGTCCACCAGGGACCTTCAACAAGGAGACTGATTATCTCACACCTTGTCAAAATCACATCAGGTGAATAGAGCTACATCACACACACACACACACACACCTGCCATGAGATACCATCAAACACCACCATCCACCATAGAACCCACAGTTCTACATGCAACACCAAAATTCTCCATCAAACACCATCATTTACTATCAAAGACCATTAAATTCCCATGAACAGTTTTGCACTCAAGTCTCCATAAGTGAACAGTTGATAACTTCAACAAAATTGACTTCATATGTAAACTATAATGAACTTTCATGGTTACACAATTGCACTTTTTGTCCATGTAGTACACAGTTATAGGAGACATTTATTTATAATTGCACTATCCGGTGTCACTCAGATGAGGATGGGTTTCCTTTTGAGCCTGGCTCCTCTCAAGGTTTTCCATCATTTACTATCAAAGACCATTAAATTCCCATGAACAGTTTTGATTCAAGTCTCCATCAGTGAACAGCTGATAACTTCAACAAAATAGACTTCATATGTAAACTATAGACCATTAAACACCAACATTCACCATCAAAGAACAGCATTCACCATCAAACACCATTATCTACCATAGAACCGACAATTCTACATGAAACACCAATATTCACCATCAAACCCCATGAAACATCATCATTCACTATCAAACACCATAATTTACTATCAAAGACCTTTAAACACCAACATTCACATCAAAAACCAACATTCACCATCAAAAACCATCAAACACCAACATTCACTTTTTTTATTCTGCCTTTGTTACTGTTTAGTGTTGACTGATTTGTAGTTTTTATCGTGTTCTTTCCTAGCTGTTCGGATCTGGGTCGGTCTTTGTTATCAGCTGGAACAGCAGAAACAGACGCTATATGTGGAGATTTTATATCTCGTGAGTAAAAAAAAAAAAAAACCCAAACAGGATTTTGCTCCTCTAAATGCTAGACATGTTAAACTTGATTTTTTTAAAACCTCTGCCTCTGCTTATAGGTTGTCATTGGATGATTCCTGCTAGTTTGTGGGCGGGGCTAATCCTGACGCTCATCCTCATTATTATTGGAGTTATTTGTCTGAAGTGTAAGCGTAGAGGAAAAGCAGGTAACACTTGTTTATTTTAAAACAGTGATATGTGAGATACACTCTATTTGAGAATGTATTTGATGCACAAAAATGTGCATTTTCTTTAGACATACATTAATATAAATTTGCTACTTTAAATGATTTGTGTGTGTGAGAGAGACTTGTTAAGCCTTAAAATGGCCAACATGCTATTAAGAAAGCTAAAAGTCCACACAGTGGTTATTCTTTTATTTTACGGATAATTACGGATTATTAAATATATTGGTCTCCTCCTGCCATCAGATAAATCAAAGACACTAGACCTCCATCAGTTTAATTCATTCTGAAGGCTTTTTTATTTATATTGAATGTGTAATGTATATTAGAACGTGTTAGTGTGTCTTGGTGTTTGGTTGTGGATTTAGTAAATATTGTTCCATTTAGTGTCATTTCCTTTCGGTTTGCTTTGATGTGTGCTGTATACAATGTGTGCGTTGGATGGATGGTTTAGTTTCGTGTCGCTGTGGTGTGTAGTGACGTCACAGCAGCTACTGCTCCCTTAACCCAATTACATTAATATCCACTGTGTGTGAGAAACCAGGTATAGTGCTGTTGTGCCACTCACTATAATCACACACTCGCTGTAATCGCACACTCGCTATAATCACATTAACTGTAAATCACACACTCGCTATGATCACATTAACTATAAATCACACACTCGCTATAATCGCACACTCGCTATAATCACATTAACTGTAAATCACACACTCGCTATAATCACATTAACTATAAATCACACACTCGCTATAATCGCATACTCGCTATAATCACATTAACTGTAAATCACACACTCGCTATAATCACATTAACTATAAATCACACACTCGCTATAATCGCATACTCGCTATAATCACATTAACTGTAAATCACACACTCGCTATAATCACATTAACTATAAATCACACGCTAGCTATAATCACACACTAACTATAATCACACATTCTGTACTCACATTAACTATAAATCACACACTCACTATAATCACATTGACTATAAATCACACTCGCTATAATCACACACTCGCTATAATCACATAAACTATAATCACACACTCGCTATAATCACATTAACTATAAATCACACGCTAGCTATAATCACACGCTAGCTATAATCACACACTCTGTACTCACATTAACTATAAATCACATACTCGCTATAATCACATTAACTATAAATCACACGCTAGCTATAATCACATAAACTATAATCACACACTCACTATAATCACATTAACTATAATCGCACACTCTGTAATCACATTAACTATAAATCACACACTCGCTATCATCACATTGACTATAAATCACACACTCGCTATAATCACACACTCGCTATAATCACATTAACTATAAATCACACACTCGCTATAGTCCCACACTCGCTATAATCACATTAACTATAAATCACACGCTAGCTATAATCACATAAACTTTAATCACACACTCACTATAATCACATTAACTATAATCACACACTCGCTATAATCACATTAACTATAAATCACACGCTAGCTATAATCGCACACTCACTATACAATCACATTAACTATAATCACACACTCACTATATAATCACATTAACTATAATCACACATTCGCTATAATCACATTAACTATAAATCACACACTAACTATAATCGCACACTCACTATACAATCACATTAACTATAATCACACACTCGCTATAATCACACATTCGCTATAATCACATTAACTATAATCACACACTCTGTAATCACATTAACTATAAATCACACATTCGCTATAATCACATTAACTATAAATCACACATTCGCTATAATCACATTAACTATATAATCACATTAACTATAATCACGCACTCACTATACAATCACATTAACTATAATCACACACTCACTATAATCACACATTCGCTATAATCACATTAACTATAAATCACACACTCGCTATAGTCCCACATGCTATAATCACATTAACTATAATCACACACTTGCTATAATCACATTAACTACAAATCACACACTCGCTATAATCACACACTCACTATAATCACACAAATGTGTATCAGGTTGTATGGTAACAGAACATGTCTAGTGAATGTCTCTGTTGTGCTGACCATGCAACTCTGATGCAGGATGTGGAAATAAAAATCATGAAGCACATGCACACACACACACACACGCACACACACACCATACAGTGCTTAAAGATTGCTCTGATAACACAGCAGCAATAACAGCCCACATCCTTTCAGAGGTTCGCTTAGGAGTATGTGAAACACACACACACACAGCACTGTTCATTCTATTAAATTATGTGTGTGTGTGTGTGTGTGTACGTGTGTATCATCAGTGATTACATTGGTGACTTCAGAGAATTTCGTCCCACCAGCTCTTCCTCCAGACGTCATCAAGTATCCGGGAAACGCTGAGTTACAAAAACTCACTCACAACAGTAAGCGCACACACACACACACAATTCAATGTATTGAGTACTTTGAATGTACTTCTGGTACTTCCTGAGTACCAGAAGTACAAGAAGTTCAGAAAAGATAAACAGGAGCAAAACATCATTATCAACTTTAATTTTTATGTAATTTTTAATTAATCAGTATTGTTTTCTTGATGCTAATATTTTTCTCAATTTTAAAATGTCTTACACTGGACCAAGTAACAACTGGCCACTTTCAAGCTTCTTATTCACTATATATGCTCCCTACATAGGATATAACAGAATGGTGCTAAAAACCCTACCTAGTGCACTATATACCCAATGGATTTAATATTCAGTTACAAAAAAGCAGAAACCATGTATTTTAGTTGTATTTTAACGTCTCTATTTTTCAGAGATTAAAATATTGGCACACTTGGTTGTGTTTGGGCCACTCACTGGCTCTCATACTCAGTGGTTCACCTTGTAGGGAAATCCACAAGAACGAAATTGCAAAAAAACAACAACAAAAAACCCACATTTAGGATGCATGTGCAGAGTTTATTAAATCACAATTCAAAATCGTAGTCGTTAATCGGGCAGTGGTCAAACACAGTTTCATCATCAATCATCAAATCCAAGAACAGTGAAACACAAAACATAGAATTGCAATCAGGGCTCATAATATACACAGCTCAAGAGAATTGCAATACTTCACAATAATGGACTGAAATACATGTGCTTATATACCAGGAAGTAAACAGGAAACAGGTACTGACTAGAATTCTGGGGATATTGACCTCTGCTGGCAAGGAGGGATATTGTCCTCAGCTGTTATGACAAATATCTACACCATACAGCCAAAAGTATGTGCACCCCTGACCATCCATATATGGTTCTTCCCCAAACTGTTGCCACAAAGTCTGAAGCACACAATTGTATAGAATGTCATTGTATGCTGTAGCATTACAATTTCATTTCACTGGAACTAAGAGGCCCAAACCTGTTCCAGCATGACAATGCCCCTGTGCACAAAGTGAGCTCCATGAAGACATGGTGTGTTAAGGTTGGAGTAGAAGAATCCAAGTGTCCTGCACAGAGGCCTGACCTCAACCCCACTGAACACCTTTGGGATGAACTCGAACTCTGACTGCACTCCAGACCCCCTCGACATCCCAACATCAGTGCCTGATCTCATTAGTGCTCTTGTAGCTGGATGAACACAAATCCCCACAGCCACGAGCCAAAACCTAGTAGAAAACCTTCCCAGAAGAGTGGAGCTTATTATAACAGCAAACAGGGAATGAATCTGGAATGAGATGTCCAACAAGCACAAATGGGTGACATGGTCAGGGGTGCACATACTTTTAGCCATGTAGTGTACCTGTATTTTTTTTTGTTTGTTTGTTTGCTTGTTTATTTCAAAATGTAATGAGAAACAGAAACAAGTACCCGAACAGGATAGTTCTGAATTGGAATTAGCTTCTGTCCTGCACCCTGCTGCGTGGTGGTGGGATACCTGAAATTAACTGACCACTGAGAGCATTCTTCTCACATTAAATACTAAATCTTGTTATTTACATATGCAGTACAGTTTTAATTAACTAAAGGCATTCTTGAAAAGTGGGCCAGTATATGCGATGTAAAAAAAAAATTTCCATTACAAAAGCTGGGGTAGAAAGTAGAAGTAGGCTGTTGTGTAGTGCGTCTTTGACGCCTTCACTGTCTGCAGCCTTCTCTAAACCCTTTCTCCTCTTTGTTAAGTAAAGGAAATGAGCTGGCAGGAAGTACTGTTAATGTTCAGTAACCACACACAGACACAAATAGCTGCTAGCTCAAACGCTAACGCTGTTAGTCACATCTCTGAACTTTACAATGAAGTGGCTTATAATAATAATAATAATAATAATAATAATAATAATAATAATAATAATATACTTTATTTATAGAGCAGTTTTCATACATGTGTAGCTTAAAGTGCTGCACAATCAAGTAATGAAAATGCAATAGAATGCACAGGATAAAATAAAAGATGAAGTAAACATAACAATAAAATAATAAATGTAATTATCTATATACATATATATATATATATATATATATATATATATATATATATATATATATA
>CM075003.1:13999843-14032568 GCA_037576675.1 Pangasius sanitwongsei
GGCTGCTTCTGCAAGATGCTCAGTAACACTTACAGCTCATTTCCTTATAAAACTGCACACACTGTACCTGAGACTACGCTTTTTTTATTTAAAGCAAAGGGTCGTCACGTTAAATACTGAGTTTGTTTCATTTATTACTGTTTACTGCTGTTTATAGTATTATTTAAAATGTAGAAACATGTAATTTCGTTATTTTTGAAGCCATCTTTGCCTAAGACTTGTGCAATAAGGAGATATAGTGGAAATATTAAATCACGTGTGTGTGTGTGTGTGTGTGTGTGTGTGTGTGTGTTTGTGTGTGTGTGGTGTGAAACCCATGTAGGTTTCAAAATGAGTGTGAATGTGACATGGGTGCTGTACGTTACGTAGATCAGCAGTTTACACACTCATCTAAAATCCCCTCACACACATACACACACGCATCAATGATCTAGGACACAGATTACCCGATAATTAAATCAGCAGTCTGGTTTTAGTAAATAGACTGTTTAGTGTAATTTAATGTAACAATAATAAAATTCTAACCATGAGAAAAATATCAGAACACCGATTTGCACCGCAGCAGAGGAAGTAACCTGAATACCGACTTCCTCTAACCCACGTCCTCGTGTTTTAGTCACATTAACCATCTACAGACCAGTTCCATTACTCTGTCAGTCCCAGTGACGCGTGCTACATGAGGAATCGCCTCGATGTCACTGTAGCTTTCAGGACCACAGCATTCCAGGAAACTTTTACTCAAGTGAAAAACGCTTATTATTTTCATACCTCGGTCACTTGGTCACACGCAAATGTTCAGCTTTTATGCTCAGTGTATGCTCAGGTTAGTAAATGCAACTCTTCAGCTCTTACTGAAGCTGCTAATAGGATGAAGAAAGAAAGAAAGAAAGAAAATAAGAAAGAAATATAAGAGAGAGAACAAGAAGAAAGAAGAAGGCATGTAGGAACAAGCAGAAAATAATGGAAGAAAGGATAAAAAAAGAAAGAAAATGAGAGTAAAGGTAGAAGAGAGAACTAGGAACTAAGGAAAAACTAAACAAAAGGCACAAATGACACTGAAGAAAGAAAGAAAGAAAGAGAATAAGAAACACAGAAGATTAAAAAGAAAGAAGGAAGAAATGATACTAAAGAAAGAAAGAAAGAAAGAAAGGAAGAAAGAAAGGAAGAAAGAAAAAAGAAAGATGGAAGAAAGGATGGTAAAATAGAAAGAAAGAAAGAAAAAGAAAGAAGGAAGAAGAACAGAAATAAAGAAATAACTTGAAATAAGTAAAGATAGAATAAGCACAAAGAGAAAGAGAAAGAAAAGCAAAGATAAAAGAGAGAATAAGAAACACAGAAAAATGAAAGAAAGAAAGAAAGAAAGAAAGAAAGCTATAATGTGCATCATGTCTGCTTTTCCAGGTAAGCTCTGTGCTGAAGAGGACGACGGCTCTCTCGAGACTGACGGCGTCTTTGTGAACATGTTTTCGGAGAAGTGTGGAGCTCTGTACATCCCGGACACCTGCATGTCCTTCATCAGCGAGCCGTACAGGTCCGAGCCGCAGGAGGACGACTGGCCTGCACTCTGACACGCCCTCGGCTTCTCCTGCGCTCTCTCACGCCTCCTCCTCACTCCGTCCTGCTGCTCATTTCAGGTTTTCCCCCCAAATACTTCAACACACACACAGGCTCCGTTTTAGAGATGATGTGCATGTGTGTGTGTGTGTGTGTGTGTGTAATACCCATAATGCACTGCGAGGAGTCAGGCATGTTACCTGGAACACAGAGCTGGAGATCTGATGTGTTTAACATCTCTGTGTCCAATAATCTTATTATTATTATTTTCCCACATTCTTTCATTTCCACTTGATGAACGTTAATAAAATATTACATTTTATCAATGCTAGCATTTGGGACACAGTTTTATTTAAATGAAGATATACAGAGTTTTGTTTTATTTATTTACTTTTTGCTAAACCTATGTAGGTTGTACAGCTTGATGCATGCAACAAAATAATACTTTAATTCATTTTGTAGTTTTATAAATACTTCTTTTTAATAGGTGACGTAATTTAAAAATTCAGTAAATCTATTCTTGTAAAAAAAAAAAACAATATTTATCCTTCTAGAGTTGCATTCATGTATGAAACTGGTATAATAATATAGTGTCTATAATAATATAGTGATGTGCAATCACTAAACATTTATTTGAATTAAGTAAACAGTTCTTTAAAATTTAACAGCGTTACATCTCATAATTCCTTCAGATACGGGAATAAATGAAAAGGGGGTTTACGCTGTAGAGTTTGAGTGTAAGGGGTCACTGATAGCTACAGACAGCACTACAGCGTCCCCAGGTGGCAGCACCTGCTCACTGCATCTGCACGCTCTTCCTACATCATCTTATGTCTCTGTCTGATCATCACTCCACCTCTGATGATTGTTTTAACCTCCACATGTTTAAGGATTGCTGTAGCCTTTAGGCGAATGTTATCCGAAAACCCAGTGCTAATCATGCTTACAACTTAATAAAAATATATATCAAATTCCATTACTCATGATTATCTTTAATTATTGCATTATTAAATGCAATTATAATAGCATTTAATAGCATTATAAATGACTGCTGTATGCTGATTGCCATCATAGAATTTGTAATGGTTTTAATGGGAATTGTATTGGTTTTAATGGAAAGTCTAATGGTCCCTGTGGGTCTCTACTGGTAATTCCTTACCTTCTGTTGGTGGCATGTTATGTCTAGTGGATACCATGAAGAACCAGTAATGGTTTTAACGGTTAGCTGATGGTTTGTAATGGTATTTGTAGTGGAAACCATTAGAATTTCTGTGATGGTTTCTATTGTTTTTTTCAAGCAGGGATAGTTTCATCTAACATTTGAACGTAGTGGACATTTTACGCTAGCTTTTTTGCTATGAATGTTCTGTTTTATTCATGTTTTTATTTATTTATTTTCCTGATTTTTTGTTGTTGTTGTTTGTTTTGTTTGTTTTTTTAGTCTGATTAATTCACTTCTTGACCGAGTCTTGGTGAGCCATCTGTTGCTAGCTAGCATTCAGTGAATCAATCTGAACGAATCATTTAAATTGAGTCACTGAAATGACTCAAAAAGTCTAATATTGAGCCACTTCAAGCCTGTGTTAGCACAAAACCAAGCTACATTCCTGAGGACTGGTCAATAAATTACCATTAGCAGCTATTAGCTAACTATCTATATTAGACATTTTTGAGTCATTTCAGTGACTCAATTTAAATGATTCATTCAGATTGATTTGCTGATTTATTTAGTTGCACGGTTTGGCCAAATGTAACCACAGCCTCCATTTAAAGCCAACAACAAACAGCTTGAGTATAAAACAGCTAATAACCTTTTCTCAGCTAATAACCTGTTCAAAAGTGATTCACTGAACTCTGATCAGCTACACAAGACAGAGGAATCTCAGTCATGGCTGAAAGATTCACTGGAATTATTGGATTATCTACACTCAGGTTCATTTTAAAACCTAACTTAACAAAAGCCTAAGTAATTGTGAGGTTTGAGAATCATAAATCAGGGTTATTTGATAATTTGCTGATGCTGGAGTCAGTTCTTTTTGGGTCTGAATCAGTATCTACTGACTGTGATGGGGTCCTTCACCTGAACAGGTTTGTTTGTCATAAGACTCTGCCGGAAAGAAATAATAGGACACATTACAGACTTCTGTTGGTTCTTGATGGTTTTTAATGGAGTCTAATTAGTATTCTGTATGTTTGGAATATTAGCAACTGTAATGAAACAGATATATTGCAGTCCTATCGCTATCTATAAAGATATCATCATCTTATAATATCTTATATTCCTAAGTTGCTCATAAACTTGCTCATTAGGGATAAAGTTATAAATTTAATGTATATATTTCTGTAACGCTGCTTTGTTACAATGTCCATTGTTGAAAGTGCTATACAAATAAAATCAAGTTGAATTGCAAATTGCAAATATTCCATTAAAATACAACAATTCAGCTAATTACAGAACATCTTCTGGATCTGTAACTGAATCAGGGCTTTAAAATTTTATTCTGTATTTGCATTTAATAGACATGGTTAGAATTTTCACACATCACAAATACTAACTCAGGATTGATTCTGGGTTTGTTCAGGGACAGGTGATCATCATCATCATCATCATCATCATCATCATCAGTTTTCAGACAGACAAACAACTACACTGAACTGCAGTTTTATTCCACATCTTTAATCAGCAGTGGCTAGGGGACGTAATGTGAGAGCGTTATTTCACACAGACTCTCAAACTTACTGTGCATTTCTGAGTTCCTGCATGGTTCCTGCATGGTCACAGTGATATTTACAAATCAAAACAGAAAGATCAGAGATGAGTTTTTACCGTTGAGCTACAGCTGGTGTTTTCTTCATACACATGGAACTGCCTGAAACCGGTGGCACAGTGAGAACGAGGTGTGTACATCTGTGTGTGTGTGTGTGTGTGTGTGTGTGTGTGTGTGTGTGTGTGTGTGTATGAGGGTGTATGAGGCAGGTGTGATGTGTGGTTCAGGCCCAAATCAAAAATTCTTCCACAGAGTTAAACCAAACATCTAACCCTAATCGAGCTGTGTGAGAAATGTAAAAGATAAGAACCTGATAAACATCTCATAAACCCATCAGCCTGGTTGGAGTGTGGGTTAGAGTGTGTGTCTCCGTGAGGGCTGTGGTTCAAGACCAACCTCATGTGAGACCGAGATGATTCCTTTTTGAATCATGTCTGACTATAGACACACTCTCTCACTTGCCTATCACACCCGCTTAACCCACTTAGCCACTGGTGGTAAGAGATGCTCTTTTTTGGACATTTTTGTTTTCGACTTTAGGTTAGGCATGTGGGTCCTTGGCGGATTAGTGGTTAGGTCACATCACTCTCACCGCTGGGGCACGGGTTCGATTCCTGTCCAAGGAACCAACCCCAGCCATTGGGGTTGTGTGCAACAGTGTGCTCTCAGTTTTGGTCCCAAGCCTGGATAAAATTGGGGAGGGTTGCATCAGGAAGGGCATCAGGTGTAAAAACTGTGCCAAATCAAATGATCCACAGTGGCGATCCCTAACAGGAGTGTCCGAGTCCAGGTTCAAACCACAGGCCACACCATGAGGCACAAACACACTCGTTACACACTGAGCCATCAACCTCCTTTTTTGGACATTAGAAAAAGAGAAACAAACTGGTTTGGGTTTGAACTGCAGTCCGACACCACAACATACACACGTGTTTAAACCACTGAGCCACCTGCGTAACAGGTGTTGGGTTTTAGTGTTTTTGTTCTCAACCTCTAGGTGATGCTCACTTCTGGTTGGTCAGGTTGTTGTCTCACAAGTAGCTGTGTTACTGAGTAGTGAGTTCATACTGTGTGTACCATGTAATTAGCTTGGACACTAGCTCCTTACAAAGACTGTAGCTGATATAGTGACCTTAATCAGAATTTAGAGTACTACAGGTGTGTGCTTGATGCTACAACCTTCTGAAAGTGGACGTTTAATATATATACAGTAGCATAGAAAATTATTAAGGCTTGTCCATTTTGTGGGATTTATGGAGGAAATTTAGAGGGACTTCAACGGCTGAATCACGGCTGTGCCTTTACTCATCTGTAGAAACAGCAGTGTGTTAGTGATCACATCACAGAAAACCCCAGAGCTGGAATTAAACAGAATTAATCAGGTCCAGAGCGAATGTGAGAACTTTTCCCAGAGCAGAAGTTCACTGTAACAATGAAAATGAAACGCTGGTGAAAGTACAGCAGGTCATTTCTCTGGGCTTTGTTTCAGGCGTAATGTGATGATTAATGTCTAACTCGATGATCATTTACAGTGATAAATGAAATAAAGCCAAAATGGGCCATGTGCTGTGTGTCTTCATTAACATAATTACCACTCTGCAGTGATGTGCATTTGGTCTTTGTTAAAGAAGAACTTTTGGAGATTCAGATTTATGGATTAAACTGCAGTAAGTCATATTTCATACACAAAGAACTTTCTTCCTCCCCAAATGAAGCAAAATGCTCCTTCTGCACACTACATAGTGCACTAGATATTTGTTACGTAGGGAGCCATTCAAAATCCTGCTCCTTATACTCTATTCATGTTCACTACATAGGGTAATGAAATGGCAGCTTCTACACCCTACATAGTGCACTCCATATCCAATTTGGGAATTAGCAACCTATATAAAAGTGGACTATAAATGGTATAAATGTACTACTTAATTGTACTAGGCAGACGTCCAACAGGGACTTGGCTCTTCACACACTATATAAGCGTACTACACTAGAAACACATCCAATGGGGATTCACCCCATTGATCTTTATGTAAGTGTACTACTTACTGTACTAGTAACATATCCAATAATGAGTTGGCTCCCGATCATTATATAGAAGTAGCACTTAGGATGTAAAATTGTGGCTTTACACCCTACATAGTGCACTAGATGTCCAATAGGACACAGTTTGTGACTCAGTTTCCCACTTCCTGTAGTGCACTACACAATGGATCCTATGCCCTATGAAGTACAGTATACATATATAGTGTACATTTGGGAGTCATTTAGGACCATAACTTAAGTGCACTACATAGGCTACAAAATAATGTCGTCTACGCATAATATAGAGCACTTCATGCCCTGTAGGAAGCCATTTGAGAATCAGATCTCTTTATTTTATCTCCCTATATGTAAGTAAACTGTGAAGGATATATAATGATGGTTTTATCACCCTATGTAGTGCACAACAAGCTATCTGGAATCCAGCTTCTTACTCATCATATATGAAAGTACACGACGCACGGTATGAAATAATGCATATAGTGACTCCTACACACTATATAGCACACTACATAAGATAAGATAAGATAAGATAAGATAAGATAAGATAAGATAAACTTTATTAATCACCGAAGCGAAATTCAGGATTTATAAATAAATTTATACATGTCTAATAGGACACACAGAAATGTCACTAGAACTTAAAATAGAGAAAGTGCCCTAGGCATAGGACACAGGGACGATGGACTCGGCTCTCCAGTTTAAATGTTAATGAATTCATGTTTATTCTACAGCGCAAATGTCAGTCCTTTATTTTTAACACTTACACACACACACACACACACACACACATACACACACTGAGAGTCCCAAACCACTCCATACTCTGTTTATAAGGCTCATTAATGATAATAATTCCTCATACACCCTACATAGTGGCCTCCAGCACCCAAACATTTGCTATTAATCTCCCTATTTCGCCCTCGTAGGGTCTCATCTGGGCTTTAGTGCACCATTTCCCTCCAAGTGCTCCATATGAAGCATGAAATAATGGCTATGAAATTATACTCACCTGTGATGATCTGACCAATATGACAACTTTACTGCTTTAAAAGGTCACTCTCTACTCCCTGTTCCTTTCAGACAGTGATGAAGAGTGAGACAGCAGTCAGAAAAATGATCATCACCAAAAATAAAACTTCAGAAGGGTACACGGCTTATCTCCAGACACCTAGGCATCCCTGTTTCCACAGTTCACAATGTTCTTAAGAAGGTTAAAGCCCATGGAACTGTCAAGAACCTTCCCGGACGTAGTGGTAAGAGAAACACGGAAAATATTATACCTCAAATACCTGAAAATGCACAGGTGCCAATAATTTTGAGCAGAACTACATGTCAAATTACACTACATATGGTGTACAAGAATGGTTTCTACACCCTACATACTGTATAGTGTAGTATATTCAGAAAATAACAGGAGTATAGACTTTTAACTTCCCTAAAGATACAGTATATACATGCAAATAGACACACATAAAAATATAACCTTGTGCTGCTATGGGTTTTTTTTCCCACTCTCTGTGACTTTCGTTATGATCTATAGCTTGCGATATGCGAAAAAAGCAAATTATGCGAGGAAAAAGTTGCTGAAAAAAGTTCCATTTCTGTCAAAAAAACTGCGTCAGCGTGTGCGCTGGGATTTTACCAAGACTAGAAAATGGGTTTTATCTTGCAGATGAAAGAATTTGTGCATAAATCCTGAGATGCTAAATGACTGTGTCCCTAGTTAGAGTGAATAAAATCATTTTAATAAAGGACATCACTCAATAAAATATAAAATCCCAAAATAGAATAAAATTGTGTTTTATATGATAATTTTGAAAAAATATGAAATATTCAACATCAGAATGTGTGTGGGATTCATGTTGGGGTTTGAGGGTGAGCCTAAAGCGTAGACGAGACACATTTTGATTAGGTAGCTCACACACACACACAGACACACACACACACACACAAGGCGAGGGAATTCTCTGGTTGAGATATATCACAACTCTTACTTTGGAGATTTTAATGTTTTCTGTATCTCCTTTTGTGATGTTTTCGGAATTGCTGAAGTCGTAACCCTGAGCTTTTAGTTTTTTTGTCTTGTATATTTGGGTGAATTTTCAGCACATAGGATTTTATATATATGTAACATATATACTGTAACGTCTATGGTACGTGTGTAGCTACCTGTATGTTCTAATACTTTTCTACACCGAATCCTAAATCTGACTCTAAACCGAGTTTAACGTCAGTAACCACAAAGAAATGCTTCACGCTTTCAGTATTGAGGGAAACAAAGAATCATAAAGCATTAATAAAAAGCACTTTATGTTTTTTTTTTTTCAGGGTTTGCTGCATAATCAGAACATTTTAATCCTGATCATTCAGAAAGAAAATAACTTTTGTATTCTTGTTTTATGACGGCTATGAATGATGAATCTCTCTCTCTCTCTCTCTCTCTCTCTCTCTCACTAAATTCAAGATTCAAGTAGCTTTATTAGCATGGTAAAAGGCTTTACATTGCCGAAGTATTGAGAACACTGGTAAATTACTGACATACGCATTTACACACAATTTTTAAAAAAGCTCAATAAAATAATAAAATGATAGCAATAAGAAAGAAAAAAATACACAATGGTTTTTTTTTCTGTTACTCAAATATTTCTGAGCATTTTATCTCTCTGGTTTTTGTTGTAGCAGTTTTATTTTTGGCATGAAGCAGTTGTAGGTTTGTGTCATGGTGTATTATGTATAGGGCTGTGTGTGTGTGTGTGTGTGTGTGTTCTTCAGAACATGTTTTAAGATGAAGGGGAATGAGCAGTGTGTGTTCACAACGAGCAGGTTGCTAAAATAATTTGCTCCCTGGAGGGTGAGATGTTGTGGTAAAGTAAGAATATGTGTGTGTGTGTGTGTGTGTGTGTGTGTGTGTGAGTGTGAGCTACCTATCTCGTCTACGCTTTAGGCTCACCCTCAAACCCCAACATGAATCCCACACGCATTCTGATGTTGAATATTTCATATTTTTTCCAAATTATCTTATAAAACACAATTTTATTCTATTTTGGGATTTTATATTTTATTGAGTGATGTCCTTTATTAAAATGATTTTATTCACTCTAACTAGGGACACAGTCATTTAGCATCTCAGATCTGCAAGATAAAACCCATTTTCTCGTCTTGGTAAAATCGCAGCGCACTCGCTGACGCAGCTTTTTAGACAGAAATGGAGCTTTTTTCAGCAACTTTTTCTCATCATCCTTGCATAATTTGCTTTTTTTCATAATTAAAACAAACAGGTGCTTTTACTTTTACTCAGAGGGCCAAACCACAGGTACTACACACGTCAAACTTGGTATACCTGGAATATCACAGCAACCACCTAGCAACACCCTAGCAACCAGCCAGGATAGCATAGCAACCACCCAGCAACACCCTAGCAACAGCTGGAATACGAGAGCAACCACCTAGCAACACCCTAGTAACCAGCTATGAGAGCATAGCAACCATGTAGCAACACCCTAACAACCAACCTGGTTACCACAGCAACCACCTAGCAACACCCTAGAAACCAACTGGGTTACCACAGCAACCACCCAGCAACACTCTAGCAACAAGCTTGGATAGCATAGCAACCACCTAGCAACCACCTAGAATATCAGAGCAACCGTATCACGTCAGCAATCAACTGGGTTACCATAGAAACTACCTAGCAACACCTTAGCAACCACCATGAATACCATGGCAACTACCTAGCAACAGCCTAGTAACCACATGGCATTAGATATCTACCATAACTACGTGTTTTACCCTTTAGACATGTTTTAACCTTTAAACAATATTTTTAAAACATAACCTTTAAACATCATTTATGACGTCATGGCAACCATACTGCTCCACTTGATTGTAATGAATGGTATCTGATTGTTCATTATAAAAAAGAGGTTAAATCCAGAGAGCACTGCAGTGAGTGTTGCGTTGCTGTTTTGTGCTCAGTAGCTGAGACTGTTGCAGTGGTTTGTATTTCACAGCTCCTACACTGAGCACAACTTTCCACGCATTTCTTTTGTGCTGCACTTTAGCGACGGTCCCTAACCTTCCAGCGTCGCAGAAACAAAAACTCATAGAAAATGTTTTACTAACTCCAGAATTAAACGTGTCGTTGCCATGACATGTAGTTTTACATTTGTTTGAGCAGAAATACCCGAAATCACCTCTACACAACTCCCACAACACACTCTCACAGTGATGAACATACAGCAACACGCTCACTGGAACAACAGCTAGTCCAAATTAATCACTAAAATAAAATAGAAATGTAGCTCCTTATCTTTATTTCAGCAAAATCCATTTCAGTTTTTATTTCCTTTTCCTCCACTAGCCTGTTCGGTTATTTTCTGTTATCCGACACTATGCCAATTAATTAGCCAATTAAAATCCCACGTGACTGCACTTGCCCATGAGTTCGTGCCCCGCCCACTGTCAAAACCTCAACCAATCAATACAAAGTAAACATGATTGATGCAGAGTTGAGCAAATCAAAACACCTTCTTCCACCAGGTACTGAACTTTTCTTTAAAATTTCTTTAAATATTTTTTCAGCTATTTCTGGTGGAAGACAAATAACAGGAAGTGAATTAAACTCACACACACTCTGAAATAAATTAAACAGAATATTTGAAATTATAGTAATTTATATACCACAAGTGTTTTATTTCTCTTATACCACAGCAATTTGCCAACAATGAGCATTTCTTATTTGTTAAAGAGTTAGTTCCTGTTGTCACTTACATTATAGCAGCTATAAACAGTAGTTCTCTCAGCATCCTCTCTTTCTTCTCCCTCTTAAAGTTACCAGTGTGACCAATAACACATAAAAAAAATTAAATGGGTTCATTTATCAGCTTTTATCAGAGTTAAATTGTGAAGATTCTCAGATTTATTACAAATTAATTATAAAAAATAAAAAAAAATTAAGAAAATTAAAACAGTCCATTATATTAGAAGGGAGGGCAATCAATATAGTTTTAAAATTTTTTAAATAAATAAATAAAAAAAATAATATATATAATATATAATTTTTTTTTTTTGCATTAGTCTTCACCCACGTTGCTGTGAAACCCCTGAATTCTTTAGGGTAAGAAAGACATTCTGTCAGAAATCCCAGTCCCAGCTGAAGAGAAGCAGCCGCACAGCATGATGCTGCCACCACCATGCTTCACCGTCAGTATGGTGTTCTTTGGGTGACAAGTTTTCTTGTTTCTTGCTGCCAAACGTATCTTTTAGGATTATGCCCAAAAAGAAGTTGAGGCTCAAATGGAAACAAACGGCTGAAGGTCACCTCGACTTGCGTAGAAATCAGACTATGTAATTAGAAGACAAAACAATTGAACAGACATTTCGATCTCCTTTATGAAGTTTAATAAATAATTCAGCATGCAGGTATAAAAACATTCTGTGGCGTTTTTCACCTTTAATGCATAGTCACTACAAGCTAATGAACTCTGATTAATCTCTAATCAACACAAATCTCTCTCTCTCACACACACTGAGGGTTTACTGTTTACACACACACACACACACACACAACGTTTGTGCTTCCTTCTTTGCTCTTGAGTATAAGTGTAACATCACGGAGGTCAGTGAGATCCCGTGAAACTTCATTCCACCTCTGATGAAGAGACGTGGTGTTGCCATGGTTACGCCACCCAACAACACATCACAACTTCGAGCAGCTTTGATCCCTTTCAATCATCATTAAAATGCTTTGAATACAAAATAAGTGTTTCATGACCAACACACAAATAAAGAATGAAAATAAAATATAAAATAAATTAAACATGCAAATTAAATGAGCGTGCAAACATTCCGCAGTGCATAAACGCTGTGCGAAAAATCCAGAAAAAAAGCTGTTTATTTAATTTTCAGTCCCATTATCTCAAAAACACAACCAAACCATAACAAATAATATTTAATATTAATACTACACTGAAAGTTTTATTTCTGGCACAAAACCAAAGGCTAAAGGTCACATGATCACTACAGATTTCACTATGTGTAACACACATTTAATAATATTTAAATAAATTATAAATTAGTTTAGTTTCTTATTTACTCAATGTGATTTGCAACAATAATAAGGTTTTAGAAATAAATGACATTTTGCATTGTTTGAGCAATATATAATAATTAGCATAATTTTTGCTAGCTTCCTAGTGAAAACAAGACAGTGAAATAGCTAGCCTAATATTAACTGGCTTGCTAATTAAGTTGTGAACTGATTTTAATTAAGCAATTAAAAATGTTTACCTGATGTTTTTTAGTTTGCGAGATTTAAACAAACATTTTAAGCTAAATTCTCCCCCAAAAAAAAAAAAATAAACAAACTTTTTTGGCCAAAATAACGACTTGTATAAAGAAACTTTCTAACATGAACTCTACAGCTGGCCTTTTAGCTTTCAGTGAAGTGTTGTAGCTTGTAGCTGTGATGCTGTGATAACGGAACTGAAAATAATAAACACGCGGCCAGGTCTGGACGTTTTCCTGCCATGACTGTGTTTATAACATGCTAAAGCTACGTTTATCACGACGATGTCATCACACATGTAAATAAAGACTTTCTCGTCACATCGCCTCTGCATTAAGGCACATAATAACACAGAAGCATGCCTGAGGTCTGCGGAGTGCTTATGTAGTGTATATGAAGTGTCTATGTAGTGTGCGTAAGAAATATCCTGATTCTGCTAGGTTGGCTAAAGAGGGCGGAGCTTAAGTTGAATTTGATCTGCCAATCACAGGCTTGATTGTATAACATCAATACTAGTATAATAGTGTAACATTAGCTAGATTGCTAGCGGAGCTGGCTGTGTGGATTAGCTAGCTCCAAAACAATTCTAACAGTTAGCTAATAGTTAGCTAACGCTAACACTGCTAATCCGTTCATTTAGCAAGCCTTGCATGCTTTATTTAGAGCATTTCCAACTGCATACATTTTCTATTTCTGTTGCTCAAAAGCTAAGGGTATTTTATGAATTCTTTATGTTTTTAATTATCCATAGTCCCTTTTTGCTTAATCGTAATAACGCTTACACACTCACTACACAACAGTATAATTAGCCGAATATTAGCTAGCTTGCTGAGAAACTTTGGTACTGATTTTAATTACATAATTAAATATCTTTTTGTTTTATTAGCAAATTTAACTAGCTGAAGTCACGATGTTAATGTTTGCCAGGTTAAATGAAGTTAGCTAGCTTAGCTAATGTTGCGAAAGTACTGTATTGTGCAAAACAGTATTTTATATTAAGGACTAAATCAAGCTGATCACATATGTGATTGTCTTAAGCTCCGCCCATATTGACGCCCCGGATGCCTGTCACTCAGCTAAATCAGGATGTGCTAGCTTAATGCGCGCGTGCACGCATGTGTGTGTCTGTGTGTGTGTGTATTTTTGTGCGTTGACTCGGTAACAGAACAATACGTGGCGTATGTTCAGATTCTCACATTCTTTCAGATTTCCTTCTTTCAGTCTTCATCACTGCCCCCTAGTGGCTCGGAGGAGAAATGATTTCAATCTCTTTCCTAAATCTAAACAGGGTTAAACTGATCCACAAATAAAACATGCAAACACTCAACATAAATGCTTATAAAGTCCCGTTTTCCAGTGTCTCTGATGCACAGAGATGTTGACTGTATGTGTAAATTAATGATGATGATGATGATGATGTTTGTCCCACAGCAGTGAACTCCTGATTAAATAAATAACAGGCTGCACACAATCCAGTATTGTCAGGAGTAAAAATCTGCGTTTTTACTCCAGTGATGTGATTTTAACGCAGGATTTGACTCAGTTCCATTTCAATCCATCAACATCGGCATGTGAGCAGAAATGAAATTCTTCACAGTCTGAAGGAAGCTGAGATGATTTCGCTAAATCACACGGAGAAGTTTTGATATTTAATGAATTCCCTGTCGCGCAGGAGGAAGGGAGTAATGTTAGCTTGACGTTGGCTGGAGGAAGAAGCTAACAAGTCGCATGTTATGTTGTTAAATGCCTAAAATTGAGAGTTAGCGTGTTATTACGAAATCCAAGATTTCATTTCAAGTATTTCATTAACTGGAGGAAAGCGGAAAAAAAGTGTAACGCTATTAATAGATAAAACAAAAATTAAAGAAAGCCTAAAATCCAAACCCATTTTTTGTTAAATCTTGTTAGTTCATGTCACGTAAAATACAAAATTTTACTTTTTTTCCCGAAATCTTCCATCAAAATGCAACAATTTTACAAAAACGCCTGCTTTTAAACCTCTTTCTATTTTTGGATTACATGACCATGCACATGCAAATAACGAAAAATAACATTAACCAAAAATAATCACGTAACACCCCCCCCCCCCCCCCCATTCCCAAACGTCACATTTAACGAAAAAAAGTGTTACGGTTTGTGTTTCATGTCAATAAATTGACTTCTTTTCTTTGGTCGATACTACGCCTGACGTCTTGTACACAACCACAACAGTCATCTTTTGTACGTCCTTGAAAAAGACGTTAAAAACGCTCAGCCTTTTTGCTCAGTGAGAATTTCGCAAAAAAAAAAAAAAAAGAACTATTTAAAAAAAAATCTCATTAGCCACATTAGTGTTGTACATTATTTTAACGCACCGAATTTAACGTTTTGAATATTGAAAAAAGGTAAAACTTGATTTGTAAATGTGAGACATGGACAAATCAGCTTATGCTTTCCTGTCGTTCCTTGGCTATTGTTCACCTGCTAGCCCTGTTAGTGCTGTTTTGTAGGCTATTATAATAAACTAAATTCGGCATGAAATGGAAAAGGAAGTGATCTCACTCTCGTTTTTCACCTATTCTCGCTTTCGGGGGGTTGACGGATTTCTGAAAGAGATAAAAACAAATGTGTGTTAAGTGAAATAAGAAAGCAGCTGGAATGGTTGAAGTTTCTCTTCATGCTCTCACTTCTCAGGAACTTCAGGATCACTGAAAAATTTCAGCATTATGAAGCTGTTAAAGAAAACCATACGCGCATCGTGTCGATGAAAATACGCTGCGATCGGCAGCTCGTCTCGCAGTTTGATCAGATTGTTTCGTTTACAGGACGTCGGGGAGGAGTTGCGTCCTCCATCATGCGCTCTTGGAGGCGGAGTCAGCGGGAGGAGGAGGAGACGGATCCTCCACTCCGTCCTCCGTCTTCTCTTCGTCGTCTTTGTAGAAGAGGAGAGGAAACATTCCCAGGATGCAGCCGATTCCCACTCCGATGGCTTTGCCCTGCAGGTCCGACACAACAAGAGATTAGCGTCTGGTTACGATGGTCGCGTTCTTGCTAGGTTTAGAAATTGGCGCGCTGTAATAGTTAGCACGCATCACATGAGATCATTTGTAAACTGTCACGTATCTCGCTCGGGCACACTTTAAAGCACAGACTAGCTAAGCACTTCTAGCCAAATTGTTTGTTAGACCAGCAAAGATGAACGCACCCGTGATGACATATAAACTCGAGCGTAAGGATAACAGTAGGCACGTTTTACGTTCTGTCATGAGTCGTTATGTAATGAGGTTGTAATCTCGCTATCTGCCGACTCGCTGAGAGCTCGTCAGCTTCTTAAACGATGAAATCCTGATTTCTGGCTGAAGCCATCTTCATCTACTCGTCACTTCCAGCGTAAAAACAAAGCTGCACAGAAATTTATGGCTGTCACAACAACATTTGTTTGACCTTTTCAACATTGAACTGGAGCTCTTTAATTAAAACTCCACTCGCTGAGCTCGTCACGCCAGACGTTAGTTCATTTTAAGCTAGTAAATTATTCAGAGTTTCTGAATCTGTTTTATTCAGCAAAATAAAAAAAGTTAAAATGTTCTTCCACAGATGCTGAGGTGTTTCCTCATAATCACAGTTTAGTTTTACACTAAACTCGATGGTGTTTTTTAATAAGGAGTGGAATAAGAGATATCACTGATGGGACACACCATGTGGATGTTTATTTCTGCTTTCTAATGTGATTTTATTTATTAACCGAAAGACAAATCCGACGCAGTCTATCGAGCTCTGACTGTCCGAAGACATGCCCCCAAATAAACAACTTCCTTTAAAAAGAAAAGTATATAAAGCAACTATAACATGAAGCATGTTATTATATACATGCATATATATATATATATATATATATATATATATATATATATATATATACACACACACATATATATATTTTGCAAATCGGTACATTACTGAAAAGGTCATATTTTGACTTCATGAAATGAGATATTACCTTTAAACCTTTTATATTTCATAACAAAAGGAAGAAATTCCATTCCATTTCATGTATTTAATCCATTACAAAAATAAATTTAGATTTACTGATAAATACAAGCCATGTGTACTGAGTGCTAACCTGCACACTTAGTTCATGCAATCTGTTTGGAAGAAAATCAATAAATAAAATAAAAAATAATTGAGAATTATGCATTCAGAGAGGCCTGAATACTGTTGCGCAGACAGCATGTGAGAAATCAACCTTACTGTTACTGCACCAAATTTTAAGAAGGACTTTTTTCCCCACTCCACTTTGACTAAAGACTGGAGGGAATAAAGAGAGAGGTATGGATGATGAAGCTCTAGAGAAGGGAAGTGATAGAGACAGTGATGTATTGCTCACCATGTGAGAGCTGACTCGGGTCTGCCACATGTCGGCCTGCTTAGGACTCAGATCTGGAATCTGCATGCCGAGTCTACAGGCCAGAGCTTCCACATAGCCTGCAAGACTACACACACACACACACACATCCATGGAGTGACAGGATTTCAATAATCAAATTCTTATAACTGTGATATAAAATGATGAAAAATGGTCTGGCGGATCCGGCACGCTGAAGAGGTCCTAACTCCGTTATTTATCTCCTGACAGATTTCTTTGGCTCCAGACGCGTTGGTGGAATTAAAGCCAGCAGTGACAGATGTGTTCGGCTAATTAATTAAATCACATGCGATTATCGCATGCTAGGGGTGTGTGACTCTTCTCCTGAGACGATATGCTGCACGTCTCCAAACCTGACGTGTGAAAGAAGTTAAACATTTCATATAAAACTGAGTCAGTTTCATGCAAACAGGTGTGTTAGCTCCAAGAAGTGGTAGGCCACGCCTCCTTCACACACAGAGGCCATGCCTCCTACACGCTGTGACACAGAGGCCACCCCACATTTACACTATGACACAGAGGGCACGCCTAGTACACGCTGTGACACAGGCACAGTACACACTGTGACACAGAGGCCACGCCTCCTTCACTGTGCGACACACAGAGACAACTCCTCCTTCACCCTGTGGCATAGAGGCCACACCTTCACTGTCTGACACACACAGGCCACGCCCTATTCACTGTGATGAACAGAGGCCACGCCTCCTTCACTGTGTGACACACAGAGACCACGCCTCCTTCATGCTGTGATACAGGGCCACACCTCCTTCAATCTGACACACAGAGGCCATGCCTCCTTCACTGTGCGACACACAGAGACAACTCCTCCTTCACCCTGTGGCATAGAGGCCACACCTTCACTGTCTGACACACAGAGGCCACGCCCTATTCACTGTGATGAACAGAGGCCATGCCTCCTTCACTGTGTGACACACAGAGGCCACGCCTCCTTCACTGAGACTAACACACGCCACACCTCCTTCACCGAGACCAACACACAGAAGCCACGCCTCCTTCACCGAGACTAACACAGAGGCCACGCCTCCTTCACTGAGACTAACACACAGAGGCCACGCCTCCTTCATTAAGACTAACAGTGGCCACGCCTCCTTCACCTAGACTAACACATAGAAGCCAAGCCTCCTTCACTAACACAGAGAGGCCACAGCTCCTTCACTGAGACTGAGGACAGACTTTTTCATTAGAGCTGTAAACAGAATAAGATTCTGAGTCAGTGATGGATTCGTCCCGATGTCCTCATCTCAGCGCCGTTTCATTACAGCTCAGTAATATTTCATTACACTCTCTTTTAGCACTTCCTGTCGTGCGAGAGCTCTAAACACCTCACCAGCTCTCAAATCATGTGAGCTGAGATGACAATGGAAATGAAAAGGAGCTCGTCAGTAAACAGCTCACTCCGGGATCTGGCACCATCCCCCTCCCAGACCTGGAGCGCGTCAGTGCGAGAGATGACGAGCGCGCAGAGATTTCTGGATAAAGGTGATGGACAGATTTTAGGAACAGGTGCCACAGACGGTTTGGGAGGGAAAATAATCCTCATCAGTTCAGACGCTGATGTCCTCCATCTGTACGTGATGTTCTACTGAGAGACAAGACTGATTTCACTGCCTGATTCTCACTAAACCATGCAGCTCAAAAAAATGTCCTGATAAGAGGATTTATTCCATTTTTAATCTTTTAGTTTTATTTGTTTATTTCCTTCTATTTTGTTTATTTTGTCATCGTTACTTTTTCTGTCGTTTCTCTCCCTCTCTAAGAAATAGCTTTAATAATCCATAAAATGTTTACTGCATATTTTGCAAACAAAGTCCTTACTGTTCCTCAAAAAATGTATTTTTATTTAGTTCTTTTTCTTCCTTTTTTTGCTTTTCCAGCCTTTTCTTTCTGTGTTTCTTTCTTTCTCTCTCTCTTTAATAACCAATTATAACTTTCTCTTTAGCAAACAATGTTCTTATTTTCCTACGGAGAATTATTCAAAAAATTAATTCACTGACTGATCATTTGATTGATTGATTAGTTACTCTGTTCCTTCTCTTTATTTATTTAATTTTTTCCCTCTTCTTTTTCTTTTGACTTTTTTCCTTTCCTCCTTACTTTCCTCCAAAAAGAATTTTTATTTTGAAATGTTTTCTTTCTCGTCCTTTTCTTCTTCTTCTTAATGAATTAAAAAAAAATAAAAAATTATACGGTTTTCCTATTTCTTGATTTTCTCTCTCTCTCTCTCTCTCTCTTAGGAGTGGCTTTAAAAGTCCATAAAAAATAATTTTGCTAATAAAGGCTTTACTGGTGGGGAAAAACCTCCTGTATTTCTCTGCATGTGTGCAGTAAGAATCATTGGTCTAGTGATACGTGTACATAGAACATGTCCTTGTGAAAGCAGACTTATCTGTAGTATCTTTGTTTTTTTTCAGGCAGGAATTGTGGGTAATGAGCCCCGACATAAAAAAAAAAAAAGCGAGATGTCACAGAGGGTCATACGACCACAATGCTAATCCATCAGGAGGCTAAATATAGATCCTAAACTAGCACATGTCATTAAGCACTTAATAACAAGCTGCTGGTTAACAAATGAGGAAATGAAACACAGCCTGACTGCTCAAAGAACGATCTAACAAAGAAAAAAAAATGCAAAAAAAAAAAAAAAAAAAAACAAATGAAGAAGAAGAACGCTGGAATTTTCCTGTAGCTGTTGAGTTCAGTGACGAGACATGGCACATGAGAGAAACCACCAATCAGAGAGGAAATGAAGAGTAGGAGCTACTTTCTCTCTCTTTTCCACTGGGTGAACGAGTGTGAGTGAGCTAGTGGATGAGCCACGTCCTGAGGGACTGAGTGATCGAGTGAGTAAATAAGAGAGAGAGAGAGAATGAGAATGAGTGCTAATGGAAGAGGAAGGTCACTCGGGGTCATTCAGCTCATGTTCACTTTGCGTCCACGTCTGGAACTCAGAAGAGCGGATCAGGGACACGGACTGGAGCCGTAATGGAGTCAGGAGCAGCGATGATTTGCATATTCAGCGTGATTTGCATATTCAGGGTGATTTGCATATTCAGGATGATTTGCATATTCAATGAAGTGTCTGGATCATTTGCATATCAACACGTTATACAAAGATCTTAATAGCTCTTAATAGAATTAGTGTTTCATGATTATTTTAATTAAATAATACTTCATTGTGATGTATATAGTTTATAGGAGAAATGTTTCTTAGAATCGTGATATGATATTTTTGTCATATCGCTCCCCTCCTTAACTATAGCAACGGGCTTACGCTTTGAGACTGGCTCAGACGGCGGTGATGCTAAAAGCCTCATACAGTTTAATAGAACAGGAAATGAGTGTAACAGCATGTCAGTGTGTGTGTGATGACTCACTGACTCGCATCAGAGAGATGGAGAGGGTGAAGAACTTTCTGGAACCTTCTGGGACTGAAGCATACTGAGGTGTGAAATATAGCCACATCACGCACACACACACACACCTCATACACACTTTAATGTCCAATCTGTCACATAAATATTCCAGCCCTCTCTGCTCTCTGGTCCTGACCCCAGTCAGGTGTGTGTGTGAGGCATGTGTATATGTGTGTGCGTGTGTGTGTGAGGTGTGTGTATTCTGACTTGCACTAAAGGGAGGTGGAGTTTTAAAGGAGAGTGGAGTTTTAAAGGAATGTCTCTGTATCTGAGATGAATTGTCTGGAGGAAGTCTTACCCGAGTCCAGCCAGGTCTGACACCAGGTTACCGAGAGCAGCAGCTGGAGAAGAGAGAGAAATAATAAACTCAGTACTGAGGAATATTTCAAATCTGAACCCATTAGTGTTACTGGTTCTTTCCTTTTGCCCCCTCCTTCTTTCATCCTTTCCTTTTTTCTCCTTTTTCCTTACCTCCTTTCATGTCTTTCTAGTTTCTGCATTTCCTTGTTTCCTTTCTTAATGTCCTTCTTCTCCTTCTCTATTTCTCTGCCTGTCATTCCTTCCTCTCCTCTGCTTGTTCTGCTCTTTGATTTTTGTCCTCCTTTTTTCTTCATTCTTCCTTTCATTCCTTCCTTTCTTCCTCTCTGTCCTTTCTTTTGTCCACTATTTCCTTATTACCCTCCTGTCTTCCCTTCCTTTCCTTTTTTTCCCTTTCCTCCTTTCCTTTCCTCTTCTCTTTCCTTCCATCCCCTCATCTCTCTCCTTCTTTCGTTTCTTCTTTCTTTCTCTCCTCTCCTCCCCTTTCCTTCTCGTATTCCTCCCTTCCTCCTCTTTCGTTCCTTTCTCCCTCTCTGTCCTTTCTCTTGTCTGCTATTTACTTACTACACTCCTGGCTTCCCTTCCTTTCCTTCCTCCTCTTCCTCCTTCCTTTCCTCCTTTTTTTCCATTCTTTCCTTTCCTCCTTGATTTCCTTCTATCCTTTCCATCATGTGAGCTCAGATGAATACTCTCATAACAGATAGCTATTAGACATGTTATAAATTCCTCCTTACAGCAGTAACGGGACGACGAGGCTGCTAATCAGAGATAACTAGCCTGTTACGCTGCTAAGGCAGTTGAATGCCTAGCTTATATCATGTTAGCGAGCTACTAGTGCAGAAATCTGTCTCCATCCCTCTTCATCACGTCTCTGTATTTTCTCCAGGCGATGCTCGTCCTCTACAGAGAGTGACGGGGTGAATCATAGCTTTGCAGCAGGGAATTATGGGAGAGGGAACTCATCTGGCCAATCAATTATCAGCCATTGATTTAAGTGTCAGCGTAACACGGGCCTCTTGGGTCGTTATCGAGCAGTGACGCCATGCTGAATAGCAGCAGAGGACATATTCTCTCTGTGGTGTGTGTCTAGTCGTGCCGTAGATTAACGGCAAATGAGAAAACAAATCCCAGAGGAAAAGAGAAAGGATGAAAGGATGAGAAGGAAAACAGAAGGAACTGCTGAGCAGAAATCCAAACCGTCACCAGTCAAAACTGGACATCCATCAGTGTACGGCACGCGCAGATCGGTTCTCACAATGAGTTTATGTTTAAAAAAAAAACTCATCAGGACAAGGACAGAGATCTCCATCTTACACTGTTTAATCTGGATAAATAACGGTTCTTGTGCATCTGCATCGCTCAGCCAGGGAGATGTCGCAGTGATGACATTAACAGCTCGTTTGTTTGTTTGTTTGTTCTGTTCCTGGAGGACCAAAAACGATTTTACAACTGATTTCTGCTAATTCAGTAATCTTGTTAGTTTGGATCATAATAATTAATAACAGGGGGCCAGACACTGGAACACAGTCACCTCTGACAAATCCTTTACTATCATCACAGAGAACCCAAAGACAAGAGAAAGATTCCTTAGAACTGATTCTTGGATTCTTGGATTTGGACTCAAGTTTGTGAGACTCGTTTTTTGACATTATTTTTGATGATTAGTTGAAGTTCAGAAGGTTCATTCTTTGACATCGACTCAAGATTATGAGACTCATTCTTGATTTGGGGACAGTCGTTGATGACAATAGTGCTTTGACTCAAACCTGAGTTTATATGAGACTTATACTTTCACTCAGATTTGTTCTGTGACTTGAGCTTACAGGACTCGTTCTTTGACTTAACAGCAGTTTAGGGACTTTTTCTTGATTTTGACCTGGTGAATCGACTACAACACTGCTGGAAACCGAGATAAACTAAGGACTAGAAAATCATGTTCCAATACTCTCTTTCTGTCCCTGCCAACTTCCCCCTACCAGTTCCTGCTGGAAAAAAAAGGAAAAACAATCGCTATTATCTAACACTTCACTAGGTCAGGTTATGTTTGTTGTTCGAGCCCTTTGTTACAGGACAAAATGCCTGAAAGTGACTCACTGACAACCTTGCATCCTCCTGATCACTAGCTCAGGACCTCAACATGCTTTGCAATCTGAAAAAAGGTTGGTGTTTATTAGTGGCAATATTATTTAAATAATATAATTTCAATATTTAAGTTGCTGCTTTCAAATTGGGTCTGCTCCATTTATATATATTTCAACAGGCTAATCAGCATGCTAGCCAATATGACTGCAAAAAGACCGCTCGAACCTGACTACATTGCTGTTTCTGTCACATACAAACTCCCACCCATATACTCCTACACACTCCCACACACTCCTACACACTCCTACACACTCCTACACACTCCTACACACAGGGAATATTAGACCAGGAACACAGATTTTAGTTTAAAACAAACAAAAGAAGAACAGGTTATTAAAAGTTTCGTTTTTTTTAAACTCATGTCCAATCATGTCTGATGTCCTCCAGACGATCCACATGTCTCTTAAGCACACACAACTATCTGCTCAGCTTTAAAAAAAGAAATCATACACACACATATACACACAAAAAACGCAGTCTTTTTGTTCATCCAGCAAAGAAACGGCTCCAGAGCAGATTTTGTTTGAACTTCCTCCCAAGCTTTTCAGCAGTCCGGAAACATCTCCACTAATCTCACTATAGCGAAGACATATGAGACACACACTTGAGTTTCTTCTCCTCTCAAACACGCTGCAGAGAAATCACAACCAGGTTCGTTTTTTTCCCCTTTTCGTTCAAATCGGCCATGCCACTTGACGTTCACCAGGAAAGTCCCTGGTCATGTCTTCAAACATTTGTAGAAATAATTACAATAACATGTTCATTTCATACTATTTTGTCTGTATTTATTTACTCTGCCTGAGTGTTTTTATTCATATAAAGTTTATTTTCAGAGTATTTTATCTGTATTTATTCTTGTTTCCATATTTATTCTGTATTTATTTTGCCTGATTATTTTGTCTTACTTACATTACCTGAGTATTTTGTATATATTTATTATGTTTGAGTATTTTATCCATAATGTGTTTATTTCGCCTCTGTGTGTTTATGTCGGAATGTATTTATTTTTTCCTGAGTATTTTATCTGCATTTATTTTGCAGATTCTTTTGTTTTGAATAATTATTCTGCCTCAATATTTTGTCTGTGTTTATTATGGCTGAGTGTTTTGTCCATATACGTTTATTTTCACTGAGTATTTTATCCGTTTGTATTTATGTGTTAGTATTGTTTCTGAGAATTTTACCTGTAAATTTTTCATGTCTGAGTATTTTGTCTGTATTTATTACAGACAAAATACTCATAGCATACTCAAAATACTCAATAGTCACAGTAGAAGACTGACAGTATTTTGTCAGAGTGTTTTATTTTGCCTCAGTAATTTATCTGTTTGCAGTTTTGTGTTAGTATTTTTTTCTGTATTAATTTTACCTGAGTATTTTAATCGGTAAATTTTTCATGCCATACTCAAAATACTCAGTAGTTATTTTGCCTCGGAATTTTGTCTGCATGTATTTTTTTCCTGAGTATTTTGTCCTAATTAATTACTATGCCTGAGTATTTCACCTGTTTCACAATATCAGAGTATTTTGTGATTATTTGGGACATGTATTTTATCTCTGTTTATCTCTGAGTATTTTCTCCATATGAATTTATTTTGACTGAGTATTTTGTCCATATGAAGCTGAAATTATTCTGACTGAGTATTTTGTTTGTATATATTTGTATATATTATGTTTGTATATATTGGTTTAGTATTTTGTCTTTATTAATTATCTAGCCTGAGTATTTTTGTCTTTCTTTATTTTGCCTGATTATATTGGCTCTATGTATTTCTTTACATTAATATTTTGTCTTCTGTGCATTATTTTGCCCAAGTATTCAATCTCTTATAACTAGACATAAAAATAGACAGCTTGAGAGATAGAGGGAGAGTGTGCAGATATAAAGCTCTGCTGAATTGCTGAGTGTAAAATTGCTGTCTGCTTGCGTGTCCTCATTCACTCCATGAAGCCAACCGACTGCTGCTTCTTGTCCTTTCAGTGCTGCTCTTCCACATCCACTAGCGCAATCAATACGGCCGTTTTCAGCCCTGACCCGCTTGTGAAACGAGAAGCTATCTGGGCTTGGCTGCATGTTTATATAACCACAATTCCCTGCAGAGCCCGTGTGTTTTGTGCACTGCAGCGATAACAGTAACGTTTCCTCATCAGGCGTAATTTTATGGACACAGTTTCAGCTGTACAATTACTCATATTTTAATGATGATCATAAATTTTGGCCTTCTCAATTAATTAGACATAATTGCCTATGATATCGCTGAGCTATCTGGCAACGTTAGATTGTAAACTTACAATCCACAATGTTAGCCACAATGTTTGTTGTTTTTTAAGCACAGAAAATATCAGGATGCCCACACAACAATTTGAACACGGTATGATTTTCAGACAAAAATCACACGTGTAAGAATTCTTTAGTCGTGAGTTCACATCAGCAGTCTGTGACCAAAGAAAGTTTTGGCAGTATGAGAAATTTGCAATTAAAATCTCATAATGCGAGCGCTGCAATGACGCTCATCTGCAATCCACCAATAGGAGGACGGAACAGGACGACGCCAGACTCACGGCACAGCTACAGATACGGTGTTGGAGGTGAAAGAGAAACGCAAACAATACATGCTAATGGACTGAAAAAAAAAATTATTACTTCAAGCTCATTTTGAAGAATGTTTTTGTGATTTTCTGATTGATGACATAAGCGGAGGTTAGTAATTCTCTTAAATTGCAAGGTCTATCGTTAGGCGATCTTCAAAGTGTAATCAGACAGGGAGATCACACGCTATCACTGGGTCTGTTACAGAATGAAGCCCAGATCACGTCGTAGACAGCGTGACGAGCAATAATCATAAAAAAGCGCTGAAATCAAACAGCGTAAACCTGAACGGTTTTTGTTCAGGATATGAAGAGAAGAAATGGTTTGAAATTGTTGATTAAGGATAATGCCAATGCAAAAACACACACACAAAAAAAAGTCAAACTAGAACAGCTGTAGTCCTGTCGCTGGATGAGATAAAGGGGTGCCAATACTTGTGCAAAACAAAGAGGCTGCAGGCAGTAATTGTACTCTCACTAATAAATGGTGTGGCTGAACAAAAGAGGAAGAAACGAGAGCGTTTTTCTCTCTCTCCCTCTCACTCTCACACACATCCCTGACTAATGCTAACAAATAGGACCAAATTGAATCAGTCCACTGACGCAGCAACCTTGAGTGTGTGTGTGTGTGTGTGTGTGTGTGAGTGTTGTGAGATGTTTATGATGGAGCCCATGGTGTGCAGTGAGAAGTCCCAGCATGCCTTTCACCCCTGAGCTAAAAAAAAACCCACTAAAGCTGTAGAAATCACAATCAAAAATCCAGCATTAGTCTGAGTGTCTCCTGTGGGGAACAATTTCCACACAGACACACACACACACACACACACACTGCTGTTTTGCAGTCTATTCTATATAAAACATAATCCTGCTGTTTGACAGGAGTGTATAAATCCCCACGTCCTGTTTCAGTGGTGCACATCTGTGAGGAATGCTTTGTTCTTCTGTGATATTGTATTCACTTTGTCCTTTAAGATCTCTCTAGAGGAAAGATTAATTTATGGGGCAAATAACATCATGGTCATGTGACCTGCTGTGAGGTCACATGATGGAGTTAGTTAATATTATATTAGTGCCGCATGACGTCACTCGTCACTGAGTCAGGAAATTTTATGCAAAGTAGGTATAACTGTAAACTGACAAATCCAAACGATCGTCTCAAACGATTCTAATCCTACGGCGCGTGTGGTGCGACGTTTCTTCAGTTCCCCGCTCATATTTTAGTTCCTACCTGCAATTTGTTCCCATTTACTGTTTGACTGTTCAAAATTATGGAAGAAAAACATATAAACGTCGTTTACTCTTACCCTGTCATTAAATTTGCATAAAGACGTTAGGAAGAAAAATAAAGATTGGAAGGAAGTAGGACAGATCGTTGGTGCCTCTGGTGAGTGTACGTAGCTAGTACAGTTAGCTCGCTTTGCTAATCTAAACTAAAAACGAAGCTACTATGAAGCCGAGCACATAACACGTAAATCACACGGATAAGTGCGTTATTTAATTTGTGTTTAACTACAAGATATATAGCTAAAAATGTTGAACAGGCTCCGCCCACGAGGGACACTGCTCTAACTGTCTCGTATATTGCATGAATGAATGTTAAAAAAACCCCGCGATATTTACTAAAATAAAACCAGCTGAACTGTACCTGCCATGGTCGAGATGCCGAGGATCACGCCTATAGACAGCTCGATCTGCGTGCCCTAGAAATAAACACACCTGAAATTAGAGTCCAAGTCTTTCGGAAACACGTGATTATATGATTCGTTTTTTTTTGTCTGACATCATAACAAAATAAAACATATTGTATAAATCACCAAAAGCAAACACTTATTATATAAATAGCATGTTAACGCAATACACCACTTCTGCCATGTCATACCAGGAATCAGGAATTTTTGTTTGCAATTATTTCAAAGATTTGTGAATTGGAAGAGTGATGAGCTTTTATTTATGTGCGTGTCCATTAACAGTCTTTTATTGTTGGGTTTTTATATGATATTTTTATAAATGTCATTCTCTCACTATAAAAATGTGGAGATTAATTTTAAGAACATCTGTGATGCACGGTCATATTTAATACTTTATAAATACTACATAATTGTTGTGGATCTAAAAATACATAAATAAAACAAATAAAAATAAACGTCACTGTTGTGATGGCAGTAATTTTTAGTCCTTGAATAGTGTGTAAATATTTTCATCACCAAACAGAACTAAAAATTTTTGCCAGATTTTCTTTGTACTCGTGTGGAAAAACACCACTCAGCCCTAAATTATCACGCATATTTACAGCAAATTTACATTTAACCACACCCACAAAACTCCATAAAAGGCAAAGAGAACCAAACACAACAAAATGATAACTAAACGGTGAAAGAGCACCTCCAAAGCGGAACATGTGCTAAATCTTCCAGTACTGCAGCTCAGCCACTGCAGCGCCACATCAGCTACCACAGACATACTCTTACTCTTAACTCCTTTTTAGGGCACATTTACTTTTGTCCTCATTGAACAGCGATCCTTATTTGGCTGAATTTGTGGATTTGTTTTGGAATTATGGATTGGTTTATTAAACTGGTGTGTAATTGAAAATAATGAAGCGATTTAAACTTAGCAGCGTATAATCCGTATATATAAAATTGCATATAAAACTCATCGACAATTATACACACTGAAGCAGATCGAGGTTCACATTTGCATTTTTCCAAACTAACTGAATTTTTAAGAATATTGAACAATTTACAGATGATAATTATTAATTCCAGCTTAATAAACGAGGCCCACTGACTTGATTAATACACTTCCCCACTGTTTTAATAAACTGTGCATGTAAAAAATAAAGATTGAATCTTTTATTTGAGAATTATAAAATGAAAATTGTATTAGTTTTGTATAACTGATATATAAACAAGCGCGTGATTACTTACTGCAGCGATCATAATGGCATTGTCCAGGAAGCCGAAGCCGATGAAGGGAATGGCGTTGTGAAGCAGAACTGGAATAAGTGAAGAAAAATGTACATTATGACAGATAAAAATGCAAGACGAGCTGACAACACAAGCTTCCTGTCAACTTTTAAATCTTCTGGATTTAAAAGCACACAGTAGTCAATAGGTAAAGGGAATAGAACTCATAACCTGAGATGCGAGACATTTTATATTAAATCAGGACACATCGGGAGCTTTTCCTTTATTTAATACTCACAGAGATTCTGAAGCTGTACTGATCACCGCAATCCTTAATATTCTCTCCAAGCAAGATGACTTATAAAGAGGCCTAGAGCCATAATATCCAGGCCCATGCCTCATAAAACTCTTCCTGAACTCCTTGAGCTCATTAAGGATGTTGATTATAATAAGTAGAGCCGTATCAGAGTGGACAGTCGAGCAGATAAGTTTACTAAAAGCATAACAGCTATTTAAGATTATGTGCTCTCCTCAATATCCTCTCTAGATGAGCAAGAAGCTTATTATGTGATTATAATGACCATTTTTTGAGCCGCTAATACGATAAGGAAGGCCATTTTGGAGCGGACAGTCGAGCAGATAAAGCCGTCACTCTGGTATTTAATTGAAAAACTTAAAACTTTAATTGAAATCTTAAACTGAAAAAAGGAGCTTGACCTCAATTTAAATTAAATTATGCAAATTTGTCCATTTTTTCAGTATCTCCTGCAAATTTATAAGAATGCTTATAAAAGAAGTGTAGAGCCGTGATATGGACCGTAATAAATCAACGATGCTGTTTTGGTCTAATAGAGTTTTTATTCTGCGACAAAAACTCTGAGGTTTCAGAAAGTATAATTATATCTTAATACATGTACATTAGAGCTGGGCAATATGATTATACAATAATGATATCTGACATATTATACACTGTTCTGAAATATCGCCGGTATTGTGATATCTTTTTCTAACAATTTAAAAAAAAAAATAGCATTTACAATCTGATTGGAAACAGCTGATTTGATTTTAAAAGTGTATACCTGAATTTTTTAAAATGTATTACAATTTAATAAATGATTAGAATTTATTATTATTATTGTCCTTTTCAGATTAAAGTAATTTATTTTGTAGACATAAAAGATTTTTATTTGTATTGCTGGCAGTTGGTTAGCAAACCTATATATCATTTATTGTGATATATTTTAGTCATATCGCCCACCCCAATGTACATGCAATACAAATACAGTATACTGATATTTAATCATCCGTACAGTTAGCTCAAGCTGTTCTTGATAAATCACTTTAAAATCAGCTGAATCAGAACTTCCCTTAATCACTTAAACCTGTGAAGGCTGTGTGTTTACTGCGCATGTGTATCACTTTTAATTAAAGCCACAATCCTAATTCTAGGGCTTTATCTTTTTCTGAGTGTTTAATCTAACACGTGTGGTCTTTGGTCTTTCATTTAAATTCACACTTTGGGTTTGGTTCTAAATTCAGAACAATGAAACCCTGTTTCACTTGCTCTGACCACTTCAACCTGAGAAGGTCCAAGCTGTGGGACTTCAGTGCTGAAATGACTAACCTACTTAGTATTAATCAGTCGATTGCGGATGTCAAGGAACATTTTATTTTGCTCTGTTTATGTTGGCTGCAACAAAAGTTTATTGATGTTGTTGTTGTGTTTAAATAATTTATATTTAATAAAGAGTGTGAAGACAGCTGACCGGAGGGTGGAGAGCAGCATCAGCGAGCGTGGGCCTGTGAATTGCTCCCTGACTCGTGAGTGTAGTGTAGATCCTGGTGAACAACAGGGAAGTTAGCTGGACTGTTAATCATCCGGGGCTGAGCCCAGATTCTTCTCCAGCAAAAAAAAAAAAAAAAAATTAAAAACGTACTTCTAAATAGACTGTTTCCATGTATTTTTTTCTTGCATGTGAGGGCTAATTGCTTAAAAATGTGAAAATTGGACAAATAGTTGTATTTATCATAAAACTTGCCTCAGGTGTTATCACTGTTTGTAGGACTACCAGACCAATAAAATATAAAAACTTTTTGGCTATCTAACACGAGACTAGTTTGGTGTCGCTAGCCAAGCGGAGGCACGACTAAGCTAGCATTGTATGAGTTTAGCTGGCTACAGTGCCATGTAAAGTATGAGCTGTCCTTATGCTCTGCTCATAGCATGACTTGGAACTCATATAGACATTTACACAGCATGTTTTCCTGCCTCATGGGAGGATGTTAGTGTTTCAGTTTCAACCCCTTTACTGGTACAAAATCAGTGTATATCCATTTTCCCCCCCTCACACTAACTGACTGTGTGAGTGTTTGGCAGAACTGAGACCTGTCAGCCAATAAGACACGAGTATTTCCACGTATATTTTCCTGTAAACCCTGTCTGATTAGTCTTGCCTCCGTTCACTGAAGATACAAAATTACAACACTGCCATCTTCTTTTACTTTCAGTTACATAGTGACAAACCGTTCCAAGTGGAGAATTATTCGGGGATAAAGAAAAAAATTTTCGAGGCTACAGCCCTGAATGCTAAGGTCAGGTTATACCCCTGGTGAACAATGGGAAAAGAAGCGTGTGTCTCAGTGCTCACTGAAGTGAAGTGTGCTCACGGGAGACAGTTTGTATGCAGTGGTTTGCAACTATATCAGAGTTCTGTGAAGTGATAAAACTAAAGTGATACATTTTTAAAAACTTCTTAGCCATGGAAGGTTTTTGGTTCAAACCCAGCAACAGAGTTTACACTGGTCTTTTAACTGAAGGCAGATATGGAGCCATTCTTTCTTCGTCCTACTCAGTAATCACTCACTCTGGTTAAACAAACTGCTGATCTCGATTAGAGAGCATGTACAGCTATAAAAGAAAGCACTCTGCATGTGGAAGCAGCCAAGAGAAGTAAAGGTGGTCATAAATCCTCTGAAGTGGCCTTTGATTATGCTTATGTGAGCAGGAAAAATAGAAGGAAGGTGTTGGATGATGATGAAAGAGTTGCATTTTTTTTTTTTAGAAATTCAGCTTGATTTGTCTATTCAACACCTTCGTCAGGTATTTTCACTGATAGGAAAATGACTTGGCTAAGGGAAATGCGGGGAAATTTATAGAGATGTGTCTTTGGAAATGTGAAGGTGAAAACATTTATTTTAATATTTAAATCTCAGGCAGCACAGAGGCCGAGTGCTCAACAACATGAAAGACTTCAAAAAATAAAACTTGAGTAATAAACGCATAACCACAGACAATTACATTGACGGGGAGTATTTAAAATGGACTCTTTCTTTCTCACATGCATACACATTTTTACATACCATATCTCAGCTGAGCAGCAGTTGGAGGAGCCATTTCCAATTGCTCTGCAAGGACAGAAAAAAATATATCCACATTATCTCCTGACATAAATCAAAATGCAAGGACATCAAGAAGAAGGTCATATTGGACCTGTCAAACACACACACACATACATACATACACACGAGAAGGCATACCAGCTACATTTTGAGTTTGCAGCAACATACCACAATGTATTTACTCCAATTACTATTGCATAAATAAAAAGAAATATATTTATCGGAAGCAAATACACATTATGGATATTTTATACACCACATCAACAATTTTCATTTTCTTTAAATGTCTCGTCCATGATTATTGATTTTGCTTAAATTGTTATGAATAATATGGCTCATCTGAGACACTTTGACAATTTTGCTTCTTAAAAAGCCAGATTGAAAGTTAGCTCACAGTTCAGAATATGAAATACACATAATAGCCATAAGTGGTAGACGTTATCTGCAATGTCTAAATGTGAAATTTTACACCTTTCTTGAATGCCAAGAAACTTTCACAAGTTACAAAATACCATGTATGCAATCCTTAGAGCCCGAAAGGTTGGGACTAATCAAGAGTAAGAACCTAAAGAAGAGTCAGAGCTCTAAAGGCTGGAACTAACCAAGAGTCACAGCTGTAAATACTGGGAGTTAAAACCTTAAATATTGAGACTAACCAAGATTTAAAGCCATAAAGACTGAGACTAACCAAGAGTCACAGCTCTAAATACTGGGACTAACCAAGAGTCACAGCTCTAAATACTGGGACTAACCACGAGTTAAAGCTGTAAAGACTGGGACTAACCAAGAGTCACAGCTCTAAATACTGGGACTAACCAAGAGTCACAGCTCTAAATACTGGGACTAACCAAGAGTCACAGCTCTAAATACTGGGACTAACC